>CM021744.1:963568-1178357 GCA_011075105.1 Heteronetta atricapilla | reverse complement strand
CAAAAAACATAATAAAGACACAACTCCTGGGCATTGATTTCAGCTGTTGCCCCGTTTCCCAAAATTTTTATTATCCAGCTCCTCTGTTTCAGGTCCAGCTCTTCTTTCTCCACCTCTTCCCAGGGATTTCAGCTTTTACCCCACATTTCTCCCCAAAAATGTTAAAAAAAGACACAACGCCTGGGCATTGATTTCAGCTGTTGCCCTGTTTCCAAAAATCTTTATTAACCAGCACCTGTTTATTTCAGGTCACAAACACTGATTTCTCATTCTTATCTCTTTTTCTTTTGCCTCGTTTCTCCTGCGGGTTCTGTTGTTTCCTATCTCCTGTGTAGCTCCAGATAAACGTTCTTTCTATGGCTCCCGACCTCTGTATAGTATAACCAATCGCTCCCGACCGCCCGGCGCCGCGCCCCGCGGGCTGCCCGCCGGCGCTCCCGACCGCCCGGCGCCGCGCCCCGCGGGCTGCCCGCCGCCTGCATCTTATCTTATTCTGTTACTGCTGTCTTCATTACTTCTATCCGTCGTCGTCGTCGTCTTTTTCACACTGTGACAGCTCGTCTGGCACGTGCACCTTTTCACACCCTCGGCCCCACCCCTTCCTCGGTCACAGCCAATCCCTGACCGCAGCAGCTTCAGCTGGAACCAATCCCGTCCCGTCTCGCTCCGTCCAATCACTGCCCCGGCCCTCTCAGGACGGACCCGCCTTTCACCCCGCCTTTTCCCGCTCTGCCCAATCACGGCCTACAGCAATTCCCTGCTCACCCAATCCGGTCTCGCTCTACCTCGCTCCGCCCAATCCTGGCCGTGGCCCTGTCAGTTCGATCCCGCCCCCCCGCCCCTGCCGCCCGCCTGTCAGAGACCGCCGGGGACTGTCCCGGGACTGTGGCCCCGTCGTGTTCGCTCCGGGGGCGGCGGGAGATTGTCAAGGGCCACCTCCCTACCCCAATAGTCCCGCAGAGGCGGTGTTCGGTGAGTGGGCAGGGCGTGGAGGGAAACGGGTTGGACGCCCCGGGAGCGGTCGAGACGGGACGGGACCGGACGGTACTGGACGGGACCGGGCTCCCCGTGCCTCCGGCGGGCTGCGCCTCTAGGACGCTGGTGGCAGGGAGGGTTCCCCGGTCGGCCGGGACGCAGCGAGCCCTGACGGAGCGGGCAGAGCCGTGAGGCGGCTCCGGCCTGACAGGGCGGGCACCAGGGTCGGCCGGACTGGGGTCGGCGGGCCGGGACACGGGGGGGAGCGGCAAGCACGGGACGAGCCGTAGCTGCCGGGGACCGGGCTCGGTGAGCGGGGCAGGCGGGGCGGGGCGGGGCCGTACTGACACGGCCAGGGTGGCGATTGGACGGGGAAGGGTCCCTCGTGACGGGGGTGGGTCCATCTAAGAGGGTTCGGACGATGATTGGTCAGAGCGGAGCCGCGCCTTACAAGGGGCGGGTCAATCCTGACAGGACTCGGACGGTGATTGGGCGGAGCGGAGCCGCGTTTGACAAGAGGCGGGTCCATCCTGACAGAACCAGCACGAGGATTGGGCGGAGCCGGACGAGACGGGGCGGGTCCGTCCTGGGAGAGCCAGCACGGGGATTGGACAGGGCGGGGCGGTGGGGCGTTTCCTGCTTGAGAGGAGCAGAACGAGGATTGGGCGGGGGGGGCCGCCCTCGACGAGGGGCGGAGTCGGCCGGACGGGCCGGGGCGGGGTTGGGCGGGGCGGTGACGCCCCGAGGGCCGGAGCCTGGCCCGGGCCGGGCGCAGCCGCCGAGCGCCGGCAGCGGCCCCGAGCCGCGGGTGCTGCCGCAGCGCAGCGGGGTGGGCTCGGGACAGCCGGGCTGTGCGGAACGGCCCCCGTTGTCCCCACTGCAGCACGACACAGCCGCACCGCCTCCCGAGCAGGCTCGCAGGCACGAGCACCCGCCGGGAGCGGTACAAAACCGCCGGTTTATTGCGGGCGCCCTGTCAGGGCCCCGCCGGGTTGCTCCGTGCCGCCCCGTGGCCGACCGGAGCCCCGGGAGCGCCATGCGCGGGGTTCGGCTGCTGCTGCGCCCTCCCCCCTCCCCGCGTGACGGCAGGAGCCCTGCGGGGCTGGGTCGGTAACCGGGCTGAAAGCGATGGTGGGGCAGCGCAGGGCTCAGGGGTGCGGAAGAGCTCGTTGCGGGGCGGGAGCAGTGAGCCGCTACCAGCAGGCGCCTTCCCTCCCAAGGCGCACCTGAGCAGAGGGCAGGGGGCAGCCGGGCTCTTTCCGATGTGGCATCGAGCAGAGCGCAGCCCAAACGTGTGCAGTGTCACCAAGAGCCACGCGTCCCCTGGGAAGCTCAGTTACCGTCATTAGTTCCAGGAGCGTTACCCCCAGGGACTGATGGCCTCTTCTGCCCCCCTCCCGTTCCCAGAAGGCGTCTGGCCCGTTCCCTCCCACTTCTCCGCATGATCCGGGCTGTGCCCAGCGCTTCTGAGGGATCCCCACCGCAGGAAGAGGCGCGTTCGGGCCCAGGCCACGTCCTCTGCAGCCCGTGCAAGAAGAGCACACGGAGCAGGCAGCGGAGGAGCAGGCAGCGGAGCCCCGCGGAGGAGCGCTTTGCTTCTGACGGAGCACGAACCACGGGCGCTCTGTGTGCACAGCAATAAACAGGCCTCAGGCTGACAAAAGATGGTCTTTAATTTTTATAAACGTTCACCAACCGTTGCATCAAACCAGATGTTCAAAGTTCTTTCAGAATTCAACCATTTTCAATGAAAGCACAAAAAAAAAAAAAAAAACACTTCCACAGTTTTACCTCAAAACTTGCAAGTTTCACATAAACAAAAGCAGGCTTGGTTAATACAAATAACTATGAAATAAGTATTAAGTATTGATCATTGAGTAGCAATGAAATGATTAAAGATACAGTAAGGCTCCTTCTACAGTATGACAGTCCTTCAAGGCACTAGAATACATCCACAGTTTTGATGAGGCAACTGATAACCAGCAGTCACCGCAGCACTCCGGCATTTTTTGGTTCATGTTTTTAAAAAGAATCTGCAGCAAATCAGTGAGGGAATGTCTCTTGCAAGGCATCTCCTTGTAATGTCTTAAGAACTAGAAATAAAAGTCTAACCATGACATTAAAAAGATTATTTCCATAATACATGCGCTTTAAATAACTAACTGCTTCTTAATCGTTTGGAATATTTGCTAATACCGGTTGTATTAGCAGCAATTATGCTTCCTATGCAAGTTTCTGCATTAATTAATTTCTTCTATCCACAATTCTGAAAACCATTGTTGAGACACAGATCATTCGACTTCTTCTGAATGGCTCAATCACTTTTGCAGTGACTCACAAGCCAGAACTCTACACAGGTTTGCCATTGTGTCAGAAGAAGCTTTTCACTGTTAAGTCTGTTAGTTTTCCCACCAGGAGAGGGAAGTACAAAAAGTTTGAGAGTTTCCTCTATAGAGCAGTGCTTTCCGTATCATTGTCAACGTCTAGCGTGAGATGGTTGTGCAGTTCTTTGCTCGCTGTCTCTGTAAGAAGCTCCGAAGAAGCGTTTTGAAGTGGTTCTTGAATACTGGAATTAGAGTCTGCACAAAAAATGAAACAGCAAATTTAGCAGTCTGGCAGTGACATCGCGTTCATTAGTGTATTTCTGGTGCATTTCCTTAGAAAGAAAAGGGAAAGGAGAGATCAAAAGCTCTGCTAGCAGAGGGCTGGAACATATCTGCACGTGCACACAAAAACAGAAAAAGGCTGAGCCAAAGTAAAAATCTTATTTTGGGTTGCTTCTCCTCCATACCTGTATTTTAGGCACATTAAGAAAATCACTTAATCCTGAGGAATGAAAGGAATGGAGTATGATTTAATATCGCATTCCTCAAATCCCCACAGGAGTGAGATGAGACTCCAGACAGCGATATCAAAAACAGGATTGCCACTCAGCATAAAACTTGGCACCTAGGCCATCATCCAAGTAAACAGCACCTAAGACTTATAGAAGTGATGAATACATGTACAGTGCCAAAAGGAGGCCAAACATTTTGGATTTAAACAGTTCAAGTTGTTTAGATCAATAAATCCAAATAAACACCTTGCTTTTAAACTAAGGTGACATCAACAGGAATCTTGTAAAGACTTTGAATTGTAACTTAAGCATTAAGGTCTTAACTTCAGTACAGAACTCAGGTTGTAAATGTTCAAGTTGAAAATTTTTGAGCTAAGTGACATGGAAGAGGCCAAAGCATATACAGAACTGAAGTCTTGAGTGCAGCCTCCCCTGTTTCTTTCTCAGCCCCACTGCATAAGGCTGGCTGGCACCCCTGTAATTAGCAGTAATTTTGTTGTGACACTGCTAATATGATAGCTGGAACTCTCATATTGTTTCCTGACACCACCCAACTTGTCTTGCACAGGACAGTGAAACGTGCACTGCTAGAACGTTCACAGAAACGTTATTCTGGGATTGATGCTTTCGGTGAGGAGTGAGCCATACATTTACTCCCAAGTCCTGTATTAAAATTTTAGTGGTAAATAAAATAATCCAGAAGGCACAGAACAAAGCACTGGTGCAGTTACAACTTGTTAAATGCCATCCACCTTGGTGGATCCTTTGAAAAAAGACTCCTCTCCCCAGCCCCCATTCTCATTCGGAAGACCAGTGCCCTGCTTGCAGGACACGAACAAGGCTGTGTTGCACTTACAGGAAGACACATGTTCAGTAGACCTTTGGTAGCAATGCAGAAAATAATTACTGTGGCTACTTTAAAATCAAACCTTTTCACTTAACCTTCACATTCACAACATATAAAAACTAAGACCCTGATCCATGCAACCAAACTTCCTAACATCAGCAGCTCCCCTTTATCCCAACTATGATGTTTGTTTCTACAACAGATCAAAATGTAAGTACTTTCACAACTAGCTGATTTCTTTTTAATGTTAGATTTTTTTTTTTAAGGAATTTTTACTATTTTTACTAGCACCATTACACAGAAGAATAAACTGCTGTTATGCAATTTCCCAAGTTCTTACACAGTCTCTTACTCCAAATGCTCCACAGCATGCTGGGCCCTAGAAGAGGTGAGCACAGAATCCGAACAGCAGAGATCCTGCACCCTAATATCTATCATTACCTACAGTACTAATGAGTTTTCATTTCAAATATGGTTCAAAAGATGTGCTTCAACTTTAGGAACAGACACAGAAGTTCTCCCTACCACTACATACTCAAGGATGAATCAGAAGAGGAGGTATCTGAAAGTGTGACATGACACAGGAAAGAGCTATGTGATAAACAACAGCACAGCTAACATTGAATATAAAATGACCCAGTGTATAAAAAACACGGATTTCTGTGTGATTTTCTGTAAGTGGAAAAAGTACAACGTGAAACTGCCCAGTCAAAACATGAATTTTACACATTCTTCTCTCCAGTACTTTTAGTACGTTAATGTAAAAGCAAGCATAAACAGCCATGCTCTTTGCATGCCACGCTAATGATAATACAAGCAAGCAGTGTTATTTGTGACGGGTTAGTAGTGGGCATTAGCACACACATGATTATGATTCAGCAACGTTTTTGGCCAATCATATGCCTTTTCCTTACCATTGAACTTTCCAATACAGTTCATACTGAATGCAGGTCAAACATCTAGATTATTTAATAAAATTTTTGATTAGAATATTCTTTCCAAGGGCTAATAACTTCAATACCACAAATAGAATTTGAGACATTACTGTCCAGTATATGGACAAAGGAATTCATTATCTTGAAAACGGTTCAGAATTCCAGTTCTGATATTAGGAAGTTTGCTGACAACTTATTTTTGGCTTCCATAATTGCATTTTTCCCTTGCTTCACTATTTAAGGTTAAAATTAAAAATAGCTATTTCACATTGTGAATTAGATAAGACAGTTTATGGTATCAGACTGTTTAAAAATAAATGCTTACGTGTGTAAATGTTAGAGCAGATATTCTTATATAATATGCAGTGATGTTAATTCATAGCAACTATTAATTCTTTTTTAAAAACAGATTGATCTAGAAAAGTTGGATGATCCTGCACTGAGTGTACTGCTGTAGGTAAATTTGGCTCTTGCTTTAAGTGTTCTCTTTTTTTTGTGGTGGAAGGTTTTTGTTTGTTTTCCGAGACACAATGAATTTTTAAGGTTCCTTTACCAGCTTTGCTAAAGAATGATTCTTCATCAGCTTTCCTTTACTGACTCTCCTGCGTGGTACTTTTCATACGATTGCTTACAATACACAGTTTACACGGCCCATTTGCTACGCTTTGCACTAGGGAGGAATGATTAAGTCTTTTCAATTTCAACAGTTTCAGGTTAACAATCAGTTCTTAATTTCAGTATTTTCTTTAATTTATTCAAAGTACAGGACAGCTGTGTATCTCATGCCTGTCATGACTGAAAATGGGCTGTCCCCAAAATTCAGCACTAAAACTTGTCGTTTACAAGTTTTTACAACAATTTACAATCCTCTGCTCAATTCACAATTGCTCTCATATGGCAGATGCTCTGTTTGAGTAACTTAAACTCCTCCACTAATTAAGCAGCCCCCTGCAGACCAGCTGTATATTGTTTCGAATGCAAGTATTTCTCCAGTTACATTGGGGTAAAACAAATCTTGTTTGTCTGCTATCATTAGAACAGTTTCCCTCAGAACCAGAAAAAATCCAAAATGAAAACAAGCACAGTCAATGCATGAAACATGACTTCGAAATTAAGTTTAAGTCTTTGCTTGAAGTTTGTCTCATCAGCACAGTTCCCATTCTCAACTTATTTGCAAGCACTGTAAAGATCCCAAACTTAGCCTTATTTCTGAATTCTAATATTAATAGAATGCTAATTTAAGACTCTTTCCTGTAAGCAGTCAAATCTTGAGGTTATTCAGGAATGTAGCTTTAACTTTTCCAGCCTGCCATGCAGTTGGTATCTTAAAAAGGTAGCATTTCCAAACCATTATCCATGAACAGTCAGATTATTAACGTGCTGTTTGGCAGCTGCGGTTGAGCAGACTAGTACTATTAGTGAGACTGGAGCTGACAGAATGCAAATGCAAACATGCCAGAATGCCGATGCTGCTGCATCTGCAAAGGGGTTTAGTCACAGGAATGGGTATTTTGCCAAATAAATTCCAAGTAGTTAAAAATAACTGAAAACCTAAAGTGAAAGCTACATTAAAATGCAACCACAAAATACTGAAGGAAAAAAAACATGAGCTGCAATATTTGCCTGCACTGATGAGAAGAAACATCATTTTAAATGGGTCGCTGCTTCACAGCTGGTAACTGTGTGAAGTGTCATTCAAAATAGGTTTTTTATGATTTGTTCTGAAGTATAAATTAATGTTCACAGGTCTATTCAAATTAAGGATAGGGCCTAATATACTATCTCTTCCAACCAGAATGATATGTAGTAATGAAATAACATACAGAGTTGACAGAGAGCACATATTCCAAAGCGCATATACAAAATAAAGCTACAAAAAATATTGCTGTGCAGGAGCATTTTAGCTTATATTGCATGTTTCTAGTAAGTACAAACCTTATTCGCAGTAACCATCCCCACCTGTGAAGGCATCATGGGGTAAAGCTATTAGGCAACAGAATTTATACGTCACATTCCAAAACATTAGTCTTATTGTACAGAAGCTGCAGTGTCATTAGAAAATTTTAACCATTATTGAATATAAGTAGAATTAAAAGCGTTAGTATTTTACATTATCTTCTCCTTCAGAACTTCCTAAAATAAACATTTCAGGAGAACATTTCAAGATCTGCTAGCTTTTACTGCATCCAGCAGGTTTTTTGTTTTTTTTCCCAGACTTAAATTAACATTATCCCTGTCAAGGTAATAACCACAAGCTTGAGGAAGTTCCTGTGAGAAGACAGAAAATTGTCCCTAATTCATGAATGTCTCAAAGCAGAAAAAAGTCTGCATTTAAAACAAGATCCATCTAGAAATTGGCCTAAGATACACAGTTAAATACACTTGATTCTTCAGCTTCTGGATGTCTGACTTAAAAGGCCAAAGGCTTCATTCTCACAGGGTAGAAAATTCTGTCTTAGTGCCTTTCCTATCAGGACACGTATCAGTGACTACATTGCCACTTTATCATCTCCCGTGTATCCTGAAATTTACCATCCTTGGCTGCATCTTCTCTCTTCTCCAAGCATTTGTCTTTTCAACAACAAATGCATAAGCCTGAGACTGCCACAGTGCCAAGGCTAGAGAAAGCCCTGCAGAGCTGGTTGCTGTACTAGTGTCTTGCTTCCCAAACAGGAAGAAAAAAAAGGAAGCTACTGCACACTTCTTCCCAAGCCCTTCTGCCTCAAGAGTGAAGACATTCACTATCTGGGGAAGATGTCCCAAAACCTGTTCTGTGCATGGGGAATGTGAGCATTTTATTTTAACTGAAAATTAGCAATTTCGTATTCTAACTGGTATTTGTCCTTTTCATTTTTTTGGAAAAAAAAATTACAGCTACAGACATTTTCTTCATTCCTGGTCCCTGAGGAGACACCGAATATGAAGGAATCCACTCACCTGTTACTATTTTGGAAGCTGTTTGGGTGGGATTTGCAACAATACCATCTCCAGCCAGCTGAGAAGGAGGATGAGGCGGAGGGGGAATACTAGGTCTGTTTCTGGGTTTAGGCACTGGCCGTGGCCTTGGCAGTGTGCCGCTGTGAGGTGGAGAGTGAGACTGAGAGGTTTCTTGAATAGACGGCTGTGCCGCTGGGGAACTAGTACTGTGTTTTCCTAGAGGGGGTGTATCGGGTGGTGTTGGAGTCTGCGGAGGAGTGTAACAGGGCTGCTCTGGTCCGTGCTCACTGCTGGCTGCAGCAGGAAGAGATGCTTGACTGTTTGATTTGGGCTGCAGTGGAGGAGTAGCCTGTGTTGGGGGCTGTGGTGGCGGATGGCTGGGAGCTTGTATTGGGGAAAGGCTGCTGGAGTATCGCCGAGGTGCAGAAACCTGGGAGCTGGAGGTCTGGGCTGCTCCTTGGTTTGCATGCTGGGCAGGAGGAGAAGAACTTCTGGCAGGTGGTTTTGGTGAGATAGAAGGTGGCTGAGCAGCTGAGGCAGAGCTCTGGCTTGCTGGCTGCCCTGGTGGTGGGTTGGCTGGCTTGGGAGGTGCTGGTGCAGGCTTTTTAACAGCTGTGAAGATAGAAAGGTGAGATTTCATGGTTGAATGGTGTAAAACCAAACTCCTGAAAAAAAAGAGTTAGTAGCTTTAAACAACCCTTAAGTACTTTATCAAAATTGAGTACTGTATTATTAAATAAAAGTGGTTATCAGTAGGAAGCTACAGAAACACATTTACTGGCTTACTAACCAACAGCCTTTGAGTCATTTCATTAAAAGTGTTGGTAGCATTACTACCAGCATTCCAAAGATTCATTTAGCTAGGCCTTAATGAAATGCAAAGGAACTAAACCATTATCTGGAATAAAGGAAGAGATGCTGGTAGTTACTTTAGAAAGCATTTTTGCAGTACGTAAAGATTTGGAACTTAGTGCTTTGAAAAACAAATGAAAAAACACACCTCTCCTCATTGAATGGGGACTGGGACCTGCTGCATTCTGCGGCTGATTAACAGAAAGCTGATTAGTGCTACTTGCTGACTGGTTTTGGGCAATGCTCGCATGCCCACCATTTCTCACAGGTGGAGGAGTAGCTGAAGATGCGTTGTCCTTAGATTTTGAAGTACTGAAAATTAAAAATCCTAAATTAGAAGATGATTGCAAAACGCCTTACTCAGATCAACTACATCAGTTACAGTTCACATTATCAACTATGCTCCAGTTGTGACCCTCAAACACCTCAGAAAAGCTTCTGAACTGGCTGGTATTTACTGATAAACTAAACACTGCTGGAACTCTTCAAACAAGTCGCGAGCAGGCTTCATGCAAACCTATACAAAAGATCCATTACCAAACTAAATCAGGAATCCAAGTAGTTTTACAGTGCTGCAACACCTGTCTGAATTACAATATTGGTACTTAGAGTACAGTCTAGACCATGCTAGAGCACCCTCAGTGTGTTTTGTAAGTCCTTTAATAAGAGTCCCAACAAAGAAGTTCATATAAAATTGCTTCTCCCATTTCCTCAATCAAATATAACCATCGTCCCTGCAACTGCTGCCCTTCTCAGAATATTGTCACAGCATCACATCTAATTCACTGGCAGTTATCTGGTAGATGTAGTTACCAAGGCCTAGGCACTCTGTGAAGCTCTCCCAGAAAAACAGAAGACAAACCAACTTGCTACATACAGCACACAGACAAGACAGACGCGGTCGTCACTTAAGTCTGTGGGGCCTTCGAAAGCCCTCAGGAGGCCTCAGGGGCTGAAAAAGCTGGGGGTGTGGAGGGAGCCACGTTTCCTTGCTCACTGGCTGAACTTCTCTCCACCCTATCTGGAATTAAGCTCTTACCTCACTGCCCCTGACCAAGGGAGACCAGAACGCATCTGAGGGAACAGTCCCAGTAAAAACTTTGAGATTCACACAAGGACAGCTCAGTCTTTTCTTTCTGACTTCTGCTTATGAAGACAGTAGAACTGGGGGGAAATGAAACACTCGGGTATGAACCAGACAAGGTGATGCTTGGCAGCATCTCCTCCTCTTCCTATGCACTTTGTCTACTCATTTCTGCTTTTAGCATCTCTTGCAGCATCTCATTCATCTCAAAAGGACAAACACCTTACAATCACTTCTATTGCCACATTACAACCCTAACTCCACCAGATACTGTTATTAAATTGCAAGTACTTGCAGGCAGACTTCGTGCAGATTTAAAATGTAGCTTTTAGACACTATGCTCAAGGTTTCGTTTTAGCTGCCTCGACCACAAGATACATCTGTGGAGGAAATATTAGTCTACAGGGGATATCTGAATGAGATGTTTTCGTAAAAACGTCACCTGGAACCAAAAGCTATATGCAAAAGAATCAGTGCAGCATAAAACTCGATGGCGGTGGCTTAATGTAAGATGTTGTGCCAGAGATCGACATTTGGAGAGCATTACAGACATTTTTATGTGGTTTGCTACATCTCTCAGACCTCAGGCATATTGAAAGCAAAATGCTGCTTTCACCATACATGAAAATAACAGTCAAGGCTACTGCAATTAGTCTTGGAATCCGTGTATACTAATACTGAGGACATGACTGCAGTTTCAATAGTAAATAAATAGCAAAACTCAGATACATGCTTATCCTAAAGGAACTAGCATAGAAATATGATAAACTGACTTCCAGTTTTCTAGCAAGCAACTCTGGTCACCACTAAGACTTGCTACAGACGAAAAGACAAATCCAGATAACATGTACAAGAAGCAACAAACAAGACCACCTGGTTTCTAGTATTGCCACTGTCAGGTTTTGTTCTTTCAGCAACAAACTGACAGTCATACTATATGAATACTTCTAGAGTATGACTTGGAAAGGTCAATGCGGGCAGTAAAAGTACAGTCTTTTTTAGTATTTTTTGAGATCTTTTCCCCCAGGATTTTTTTTTGTAAGATCAATTCTAGAACAGACATTCAAATTAAGGTCATAAATATAGATAGCAAGAGAGCTCTTCTGTAGCACTTCTGCCCGCATCTGAGAAGGCTTTGCACATGACAACGTGCCTTCTAATTAGAAGAGGTGCCTGGTGAAGCAGATACAGCTGACATAATCAGTTTGCTGCTGAGGCAGCCTGCCAAGCTGCTGAAGCAATACCTCTTACCTGACATCCTCATTTCCTTGACTTTGTAACTGTTCTGCTGTGCCAGCAGAGAGAGAAAAACCAGCAGCTACTGGGCTTGTTTCAGCCACAGCAGCTTGTGAGTGCTGCTCCGCTCCAGACTGAGCCAGCACGCCAGCCTCTGTGGGTGGAAGTGGTGGCTGGAAAGCTGGGGATGTGTGCTTTCTATTTATAGTGCCACACCTCCGAGGATTTGCTTGGAAGTCCATAACCTTGACACCAAAGCTACAGAAAGAAGAGAGAGTAAACACACCACACCAGCCAACACCAGGTAACTAATGCAGCAGAACAACTGGATGTTACAACCCACAAAGACAAGTGCAACCCCTGCTGCTTAGCATGCAAAGAAGCAACAAGGAAAGCTTCAGTTTTCTGCATATAACACCATTAATGTTAAGACATGCAACACTACTTGGCTTATCTGCACAGAGGAGTAAACTAAACAGAAGTGGAACAAGCTATTCAATTACATTTAAAGACAGACATTGACGACAATGAGGTCAAAACACTTGGTAATTTTACATGTAAATACATACATTTCCTTTCACACCAGAGTATTTCCTCTCTAAATATAGGGTGTAATAGAAACAAAATTGATGTGTTGAAACCTCTAAGCTGCTGTACAGATTTCAAGATAGATAAAGCAAACCACTAGAATATGCTTCCACGATTTGCATCGTTCAAAGTGAAAAAAGCCCCTAATGAACTATAAACAGACTAGAGTTCTAATGGCTTTTAGAACGTGTATAGTATATTCATTCTAGAACCAAATTTTATTCCAGTTGCATTCAAGACTGAATCCTGACTTGACTTTCTTCTCCTCCTTCTGTCAGTGCTGATAAATTCGCATGTGGCTAGCCACAAACGTTTAGGTAACGATTCAACATTTGCATAAAAAGCTAAAAACAAAACAGCACATCACTTTCATATTCATGGCATGAGTAATAATAAATGAGTGTTATACTACATGTCATATGGGAAAACAGCATGTTTTATTTTTATTTTTTTTAGCATTCTACTAGTTGCTGTGGCATACTGTACCATCTTCAAATCAGAAGTCTTAGCATGAAGGCACCAGGTAACACCACCTCAGCTTATGGGCTTTGAAAAGAAGCCATGGAATATCAGAAGTTAGATGCTGATAGATGTTACTATATACAGCGTGTCACTGGATTTTAGACCCCCCAAATCTGTAACAGGAAGATGGTAATTTGAAGCAGTAAATACCTGCTTTTTTTTTTTCTTTTTTTTTAAATGAAGTCATGCACATAGTATAACTGGAAGGAAATACCAGTACATTACCTTTGAACCTTCCTCAGGCTGCAACAACATGGGGGGAAATAAATCACTATTGTTACCTATAGTATTTCTATAAAATTCTCCTCCTGAGACCACTAAAAGCGAATCTAACTACAGCCTCCTAAGTAGTCCAGTTCTCAGGACTGAGGATTTGAAACCTAACCTAAGAATGAAACATACCTTTCCTTCTTCAATAAATCCCCTTCCATTACAGCCATACTAACTGGCCTCTTCCGTTCCAGTGTCCCAGATTCATATTCATTCCCAGTGTGCGACAAGTGATTTGAATTAACAGGAGGAACTGCAACAAATGCCCCAGACACATTGAAATCTTGATCTGGTAAAAAGAGACAAAATGCATCGTATGACATACATATACCAAATGGTGTCTCACTGGAAAAAAAAAAAAAAGCTGTTGGAGGTTCACCTGAACAGGGACATCACAAATAGAGAATTCCTTTAACTAGAGCAAGAATTTACCTCCAGGGAAGAACCAGTCTGCGTGCTGAATAATTGGCTCAATAATAGCTACCACATGGACCGAAGTTGCTGCTGCCATTTCAGCAAGGGATCTGTGGAAGAAATTTGTACAACACTATATATAGAGTTCTATCAAAGTAAGAAAACACAAGAAATCTTGCCTAAATGGCATGTTATGCTAAGCATGATGAATCAAGAATCTTAAGTACCTACCACTTCACACTTCAGTGAAATCTAGCCTATTCAATAACATCTATAGTATTTAAAACATTCCTAAAAAGATCAATTCCTAAAAAGATCCAAAAAAATACAAATTCCTAAAAGGATCTGGAAGCACAGGTTGAAAAAACATCTGAAGTATTTTTTTAGGCAAATACTCTATTGCTGTGAATTGTCTATATGATTTAAAACAATCTGTTGAAAAGTTCTGTTTCATGAAGCTCATGAAACAGAGCTTCATGGAAGCTGTTTTGTAGCTTTCCTAAATAACTTACCCTTCATTCTTTGCCCATAACAAGTTGGGGCCCAAGACTATCGCAACATTGCTGGGTGTCATTTTGTTAACATCACTGTTCTGTGCAAGCTTTGCCAAAAATTTGATTAAATACCTACAAAAAGAAAAGAAACAACAGGAAGTTTTTCCATACAGCACGGTATAAGCTAGTACATCACTACATTATGACATAATTAGCAAATACTAGTTCTGTTCATGTGAAAGGATGCTTCAAACTAAGAGCGTTCCTTGCTGAAAGCAATGAAGTCAAAATTCAGTTAACTCCTAAAGACAACTTCCCACAATACAGACAACAAAACTAACAACCTCCTTAGGTAATGGCTGGCTACTACTTTTCTGCCCATTCGTCACAGGTGTTGAATATAGGTTTAAAAGAAAGCAACTCCCATTCTAACAAAGCAGCACTATTAGACCTCAAGAAAAAAAAAAAAAAAAGAGAACACCTACTCAGCAGCTATTTTCACATTATGTAGTGGAATTTCCACACTTTTAGGAATCACAAGAGCTGGTTTTGCTCCAATTCCCAGAAGGCAAAACCAAAAGGTAAAATACCACAAAATAACACATGTAAAATGCACCCAGGTGATTTCTAAGACTGGAAAATACAATGAAGAGCACAACTGTTGAAAAGTCAGGTATTATTGCCAACAGCATGACCCTTTAAATGGCAGAGCTCTGTGCATCACTGTTTTGCTACAGCCAATAGTGAACTACCTTGACTGAAAGTCTATCACTGCCAACGTACACCAACTACTTGATAAAACAGCATGTCCTTTTACAAGCTGAATAGGATTTGGCCAAGAAGATAATAGAAGGATTAGAGTTTCAGCTAATCAACTTTGAAACGTACTCTGTGATCAAAGCTGCTGTGCAGCAAGTCAACAGATGTGTATACGTACCTGAAATTAGCATGATAATGCTTGGGTAATCTGTTACAAATTTTCCATAATTCTTGTAGCTTTTTATCCTGGTCCTGAATACTGGAAGTAAAAAAAAATCTGTTACATCTTAATTCCAGAAAATTGATATTTCTGCAGAGAGTAAGAAAAGATTACTGTGTAACTTTCCATATATGCCTAATAAATGCACTGTTGTGTATTCAGTAATTCAATAACCTCCTTTTCAAATCTGTGAATTACCTCTACCTGCAACAAAACCAAACCTTCTTAAGCATCAACACTGTGCAGCCAGTAGTCTGGAGTAGCCCTTAAGTTTAATTATAAAATACCAAGATACTTCACCACATTTTTGTACAATATTAAGCTACAACACAACATTTAAAACAATTTGTTAGACAAAGTACTTACCTGTTTGAAAATAAATGGGAAAGAAAGCAGCGTAAGCCTAAACTTTACTTTTGAAGTTGTATAAAGCACCAAATTTGATAGAAGTGTGAAATATCTTCCTATAAAACTATTTCTAGCATACTTACTTTGCAGCTTGTGTCCATTCTTCATAAAGACTGTAGGTCATTAAGGGTTCTGGCAACTCTCGTAAATAGGATTTCAAGGCACCTGGGATGAAGACCAGGAACAGGCAAGTTTCTTAGCCAATGCTTTCAGCCTTTATTTAAAATTCTGTTCTTAGATTTGCGATTTTATCCATGCAACAGGATTTAAGTCCCAATGAAACATGAGGACAACCTAGCACTTCCACAGTATCTGCTCAACACTTAACACAAGAGGCCTTTGCCTTAATTTGACAGAAACATGTGCTAAGAAACAACTCTTTGGAACAACACCCTTATTAAAGCTACATAGGGCTCTAATCTCCCTTGATCATGCTAACATTCTTCTCATTAGAAATATGATAATGGAATTACCATGACCACATGAATTTTAAACACCACTCTGGCATGCAAATATATCAAGTGTGTTCAGCATGCATGCCCTATACTTATCCATGTTAAATTACGCAATTAATTGGACTTTCAATTTACTTCCATTCATAGTTTATTCTGCACAGAGAGCAACACTGTAGAAAGCCAACAGTTAAATGAACAGAATAAACTTGTGTTGTATCAGTTTATACCTGGCTTTGATTCAGTACATTCACAGTACCTGCAACAGCATGGGGATCCGAGTAAAATTCATCGAGCTGTGAAGTTGAACAGTCTAAGGCAGCTTTCAGCTTTTTTAACTTGGAGGCTCCAGCAGCAATTCTGAATAAGCCCTGCATAATAAAAATCAAACCGTAATTGACTGGTAATAACATGTTATAACAAGTGTGAAGTTTTATGAGAGCCACTTTCAGAGCAGTTTGAAGTTCAGTGTCTTCACCTAAAACTGATAAGACTGAGCTCTGTCTCAATATGTCACTGCCATCTGATAATGTTTTGGTCCCCTGTCACTCTACCCATTAGTAATTTTTCAATCTACTCACACTCATTTCAAATATATTCCAAATAGTGCTGAAGGCTTTTCTGTTGCAAAAGGTTTATCATCTACACTAATGAGTGAAATTATTTAAGCAACTTGTTAAAAAGTACAGACGGCAGTCCATGAGTTTCACTTGCTGTTTCTCCTTTCTTTCATAGAGCATCATATGTATTACCTACCTCCTCTCTCATCCCAGTCTCCAAAAGCATCATTACACAGGCTTCAATAGGGACTGCAATTTCACGACCACTGCGCTTGAGATGCTCTTCTAATGGAGTTCCAAAAGCTGGTTTTTCAGTCCATTTGTCTAATTGAAGAGTATTAAAACATTAAGCAAAATATCTAACAATCACTTAAATTATGTCTCAGACATGAAAAGAAGAAAGCCTCTAGTACAGGGAAGAAATTTTCAGAACACAGCAGTAGTTTTACAGCCTTTTATTGGTGAAGTTTCTTGTATCATGAGTAAAGAGAAAATAAGCCTGCCGGTATTCCCAATAAAATTCCACATCTTTATGGATAGCGCACCACATACATACCCTTTGTGTAACGGGAAGTGCATGTCCTAACACGGGTGCTGACAATTACACCAATTCTGACTTGCCAGGACTCCAGAAGACTTAGATGTACAAGAATCTTTGAGAAAATTTCTGCCCAGATTGCTTGACCTGGGCTGATCTTAATTTTAGCTGTATTTAAGGTGGATATAAACTGAGCTCTTAACATGCTTATTGCTGATTTTGAAATCAACAACTTAAAATGGGTGTTGATAATCCCAATGTCATGATTAGAATGACCTCATTAGCAGCACATCACACTAACACTTGCACAGATTTTCAACTCCATTTCTCTTGATTGTTCCTTAGCTTTGAAAGTCAAAATTGCTACGAGTTTCTACAAATTGAATGTGAATTTGTTTTCTATACATTATTTTTCACCCATTATTTCTGCTGTTTTAATTGAAAAATGCAGTAAAAACTAACCGTTAGTGAAGATACATTCTTTCTTTCATGGGGGGAAAAAGGTTAAGAAAGATTTTTAAAGAGTAGAGACAATTTCTGCAAAGGATTTGAATTACTTTTTTTTAAAAAAAAAAATAAAAAAACACATCAACTATATCCCTTTCACATGGCTTTAATTCCTCTCAGTCATACCATGAGAGGCCCACATAATTTTCACCAGTTTTTCAAGTTACAGTTTAGTAACTGTTCAAAGTTAAAGTGATTTACACTACAGCTAGAAACAATTGAATTCACGTCCTACACTTGTATCTTAGGCACTGACCCTCCTATCACACCTTCTAAGGAAGGCCAATCTGCTCTGAAATACTCACCATATGAAAAACTTTGTACAAAGCAGCTAAGCAACAAAGGAAAGTTAAATCAGTTGGATCTGCAGCTTATATACACAACCTTCCACACGGACATAAGGCAGCCATAACGCTGTGCAAGCATAATGTATTTGCATTACTTTGCCTTTCACCACATCTACAGAGAACATATATTGTCTATCATCTTTCAGCACGATACTCATATTGGTATCTTTAGTTTACCGGTTCATCTTTTTACAACTTGCATGAGTTCTACAACTGAAGATACCTGAGTTTTGTTTGGCTCAGAATATTTTTTTCCCCTCAGACTTTGTTCAGCCTACTTCTTGTTCAAAGCAATTAGCAGATTGGAAGACAATACAGCCAAAATCTAGGATAGCAATTTCAACAGTATACAGTGCATCCTCATACCAAACTGTTACTGATACTCCTTAACTTCTGTTGACAATTAAAAGCTTAGTAGCATGGGGCAGAGATAAAGCTGCCTTAATAGCTTCTTAATTATGGATATTCAACACAACAAAATGAAAGTCAGTTAGCCAGCTGTAGTGCAGTGTGCACATTGGGAAAAAAGGATTACAATAGGAAGGAAAAAAGGGAAAGCAGTCCCACTCCTTAGAATCTGGGGATTTTTTCTGATAATTGCCTGGTAACTATTCAAGAAACAAGGACCCTAAAGTTCCTAAATCATAATGAAATTTTCATTGTCTGGAAGAGCCAGGTATAAATTCGCAAAAGGTCACATGGTATCAAGGAAAAAGTGCAAACAAATAGAAAAATCCTTCCTTTACCCTCTTGGTTATCAGACAGATTGATAGTATTTTATTAGTGTGTTAAAATATGGCTGGAGAACTCCAGAAAACACAGTAAAGATGGAATTATGCTTGGGAATGTAAAGTTGTTAAGTAGATCAAAATGACCTATTAAGGAAGTCTGCATGCAAAAGAATCAGATAAAGGAGGAGAATATTGTGCAGAGGTGGCACAGGCAAGGAGAAGCATCAGCCAGAGCACAGGTTACTTTACCTTGATGGACTTGAATTTCAGGTAGGACTTTTTCTATGACTGTTAATGCTTTTCTATGGTAATCTGCTTGTGCTTCTAATAACTGAGAACAGAAGCCACATTTTAAAAAAAAACAAAAAGAGTATTAGCTTCTGATGAGCACATAATACAAGACTAGAAGGTTTAGCACGAGAAATGTTATCTCTGAGAATTCAGTGTCTATGCACATTAGTGCTGCAATTAAGTCATACTGAAAAAATACTCACCATAACAAAGAACCTAGCATATTCCCCTTCTTTCGACACAAAACTGTACATATCTGCTGCTAGTTGATCCTTTGAAAAAGAAAAGGATGAAAAATAGGAAATGAAATTTACAAACATATTTCAACTCATACACAAAGACAGCATGTACATTTATTTTGCCTGCATCAAGTTTGAACTATTGATTCAGGCAGCACAGAAAACCAGTAAGCCACCCACCATGCTGCACGCTAAGTAGTAAGCTCCAAATGAATTTACAAGATGAACTAGTGGCAACTGCAACCTTTTCCTTGAGGTTAAAATCAGAAAATGCTGTTTATGTGAATTATGTGCAAGTGTGAATATAAGACAGAATCTATATTGTACTACTTGTGAGGAAAGTACATGCAAGAGTGCAGTTCATTTTTGTATAGTTGGCAAAATGCTTTTAGGCCACACAGTTGATTTTCTTTTAAGCAAAATTCATTCAAAATGCCTACTTTACTTAGCAAAGAAATTGGCCCCTGAAGTCAGCAATTGAATTGTATGGCAATATGTTATTTACAGCCAACCCTAGAATGCAAAGACAAGTACTCCTAACAGGTTTTGGAGGTTCAGATCAGCTGCATCATAACATAGTATCCAACAACTGAGAAGCGAAAGCCAACGTGAACTGCCAAGAGCAGTCCATCAAAACTCCTTTTATGTCAGCAGCCACAGCTTCATCCAGGTAGCTCACACTTCATGCCTAATCAGTGGCCTGGAGCACATGGACCCCCTGAACACTTGGGACAAGACTGAGACACAGTTCCTTCTCATAAGCATCTCAGACTAAACCAGCGAGTAATGTAAAATACACGTCTTCAAAAATAAAGTTGCTTTTAAATTAATACAATTTAACACTCACTGAGCACTACCTATACCTTTAAGACATACAATTTATTAACAGCCACATAACTTGTAACTATAATAAAGCAGACAGCTAGTTCCACAAACAAGGTTTACAGAAGCTGCCATACCCTGATCACTATTGGTACTAATCAGTTATGTACAGAATAGTGTCTCATCTTGTCCTACCTTGCATTGTTCTACTTTATTTCCAGCTTCATCCATCTCTTCTTTAAGAGAATCTATTTTTGAAGGATGCATTTGAAAATTTGTTCCTGAAGTCTTGTGGGCTTGGTTGTATCTGTGGAAGAAAGGCTTCAGTCATTTGATGAAACCTAGTGTTAAAATGGAATCTGCATTCATAGTTCCTTTTTAAAAATGTTTTCTTCTGACAGGGAAAAAAAATAATTTCAAAGGTTTTCCAACTGAATTAAGAAAGGTGTTCAAACTTCTTACCTTCCTCTTGCAGAATCCCAGTCCAACACCAACTTTGCAAGCTGTTTCCTCTGTTTTTGAATGTTAGGGATCTCCATCTAAAAACAGAATTCGAAGCACGTTTATTTTAAAATTTTGTAATATACTAAACTTTGTAGCTTTCACATCCACTTTCCACTAGTAACACATGACTACTTAAAACAGTTTTATTATTAGCAGCAAGATAAACTATTTTTGCTCACTTTATACGCAAGTATCCAGACTTGGATGGAGTGACTTACCTCTGTTAGCACACTCAGTGGTTCTAAAATTTCTCTTTCAATCTGAACTTCATGTTGAGACAGCTCCATTGCCAGTTTATTCTCTGCATCACCACAGGTATCTAGCATTTTCCTTTAAGAATTGTAGAAAATTGTTGCAATATGATTTACTATTGACTAATCAAGAAAGATTCAAAACAAAACAACTGTTTTGTTTTGTCCTCTTTGTCCTCTGCTACCCGTTTGGAAACATTTGCATTGAACAAAGCAAGGCATTACTTAACAGCGTAAAACCAAGCTGCTCTTTGGTGTCATTGGCAAATGCAGTATAGACAAGGAGTGTTATTAAACCTTTGCTGTCTGTAATTCCTTAGCCATTATAAGAGCTTTGGAGGCTTTAAGTCATCTAGATGATTACACTGGCCCCGAATACAGGGAAGTTAAATATTTATTTTGTAGCCCAACCGTCCATCTTACCAGATGCAGAAAAATTGCTCAGTGCAGTATTTAATTTTCTCCTAAGCCACTTTGATATAAAAAGTTTTAAACACACCATAACATTAGGTAATCAACAGGAAGCAGTCACAGGTTCCAAAAATCACAATTTGACCTTTATTTCAAGGTTGTTCCAAGGAAAAAATCCCATTCTCTTTAAAGGCTTTACCTGATTTCTTTAAAATGTTTAAATTTTGCAACAGTTCAAAAAAAATGCACACATTTTCGGGTCATTCTACAGAGTTTCCATTGGAATCCCCAACAACAGCAAGGAAACAGAGCTGCTTTGGGAATTCATTGTATTGATGTTCTTTTGTTTCAGCCACTTTCCTGCAAATTGCAAATCTGTTCCTTGCCAGGATAAGGAAAGTGGCATCATCTAAAATAGAAGCCATTAACGCAAACCTGCAGAACACAGTATTAGATTTTAAACTCTAAACAGAGAGAATAATTTTATCAGTCCATATGGAGAAAGGAAATTTTACAATAGAAGAGAATCAGAATCCTCTGGAATGTAATTCAGAGCAAGCCTAACACTTGCCTCCATAAACACTCAAGAAGAAATGCCTGTTCACTTTTTCTCCCCATGGATTAGAGAAGGAATCTAGAAATATTAGTCTTATTAGGTTGAAAACAGCCTTTGTGTACGTAAAGTCTCTAATTAGAGCTCTACAAGCAATAAATAACAGACTACATCTTATAAAGAAAGTCAGATACTTACCCCAGCAGAGTTTCATCACTTAGCTGGACAGATCCTTCTTGCATATTTTGAGCAAGAGCTGTTAGAGGAAGCTTTTTCTACAGAACAGAAGGAACAGTGATTCATTTACTTTATACTAATCACCCTTTCCAGCTTTCCCAGGACATTTCCACTAAATTTTTCTCTTATTCCATATGGTCTCTATTACACACATATGCACCTCATTCTTTGACCTTAAGAAAATGCCAAGTCACAAAAACTTTCAACCCACAATACTCATGTTTCTCAGATACTTTGAAAAGCACTGTTTTCTCTTAGTTGGAATTACTGGCCCAAAATTTACATCAACTACTGTAAGACCAGTAAAAAGCTTAGAGATTTAAGCAACTAGCTCATTCATCTCTTTGCAGAGTTTCCTTCTCTGTGCTCCTGTTTTTAGAAGGACTGTTTTCAATAAAAGGAGTAAAGTTGAATATTAGTAATTCCTGGTTTTAATGCACGAAGAAAACCTTCCTATGGCTTTAAGAAAGAAAGTCAAGATGCAGGAATCAAGCGTGCACAGAAGAAAGTTTACAGTTAATTTGAGATGCCAGTGCACAAACGTAATTCTAAAGGAAAGGAGCAGATCAGAACGGAGTATCACCTTTTCTTAGCTCTTATGAAAGCTGTAAGTACTCAGCACACTGCAGAAGTGAGTGTCCTGACATTACTAAGGTACTCCACGGTCATGTTTTTATATCTGGATGGTGAACTACAGCTAGCTTTTTAACAAATAATGTCAACCCGTGAGATGACTTTACAGATTTTCTTCTCTTGGATAATGTAAGGTATCGTGACTGGTCAGCATGTAGAATGCCAGACCACATTCAGACCAATCTCAGAAGACAAGCCAAAGAGCAGTTGTACTTACATGTCGCTTATCAGGATCTGTACCATGCTGGCCCTGAAAACATGCAATTAATCGCTTCTGTGTGATATGGCAAACAGATCTCACAGTGTCAAGACGTCTCTCAATCTAGTAGGCGGAAGGGGGGGAGAGGAGGAAAACAAAAAACAGAAGTTATTTTCTTGGCCTCAGCAGAAAATCTTCCTCCTATAAGACATTTAGTTTTGGTGTGCTTATTTCTCAAGGTCTACAGATTAAAAAGAAGTTCAGATGCTTAGTAGCATCTTGACAGCAAAAATACGTGGAAGAGACTTAAATTGCTTTTGTTCTCAGTGGAGATTCAGCTGGAACTTGTAACGCCCAAGATACTACAAAGTAGAAGAGGGAAAAAAAATCTCCCTACTATTTGTCCCAGCAAGACAGAATAAGGTTGGGGCAGCCTGCACATGCAGATACCCAAGACAATAATTTAGGAAGAAAACTGGAAAAACTCTCAGTCTTTCACTGTAAGTTTGTAGAACATCTGACCGTTTCTTTACATTGGACCAAACCTGTGACATTTCAGCCTTGCTATACGGTAACCTTCTCTGGCTATTCAATGCTAGGGCAACGTTCCTAAATGCTAAGTAAAATTGTATCTTCAGGCACAGATTAATGGGATTTTAAAAAGTATGTAGAAGGAAAAAAAATAGCTGGCAATGTACAGACAAGAATTCTGCCTACCATGATATATCGGAAACATGACTTAATACATGGAATGTGAATATGACAAAGATATATGCTGAAATAAAAACCCTTAAAAGAAGAGTGTATTAAAGAACACAAAAGAGCTAACAACAGCAAGTGATGAGCACTGGGACAGAACTGTTTATGGCACTGAGCTCTTGAGGCAGGCACAGCACCAAAAGAATGTGGTTTATCAACATTTTGATGACTCCCCAGGATTAGGAGGAGGAATGGTAATTTAAAAAGTAAATTTCAGCAGAAAAAATCTAAACAGACTCAAGTTTTTGATACAGCTCTAAAATCACAGGTTACATTTTCAGGAGGGCAATAATTCTCCCCCGCTGTCCTATCAGTGCATAAATACAGATTACTGCTGACAAGAGCATTAATTTTAGTGCTAAGTTATTACACTTTGTTAAGTATCTTTAAGGGCACAGTACTTAAATTTACAACAAGAAATATTCACTCTTCCAGAAGAAGCAAACTGTTACATTCTAAAGAACGTGGAATTCTGAAGGACAATAACTATGGTATAGCCCTAAAGTGACTGCAGTCCACCATCAGGTCCCAGCAAAAGCAAGCAGGGAAAACTGCAGATAATAAAGATATGGCAGCTCCAGCTGAAGGCAAGCCTCCATAGCTGTGTTCTGAGACAAGCTGTGAGGAAGAAGATGCTGATGGAGAGAGGCACAGGCAGATGAGACGGACTGGGTGAGGATCAGCACAGGATCACTGCTGCTGACCTGGGAGCCCTGTCCTGGATGCACGAGCACGCACAGGACTGAGCCCACCAGAAGAGGGGAGCAGCAGCTGTGAGAAGCTCTGGCCTGCAGGAGCCCCCAGAGCTGGGTCTCAGGGCTGCCACGCCACCCGGCAGCAGCGTCTGCAAGTCCAAGGGGAAGGCAGAAAAGAACCAGTGTGGGAGGGCTGGTGAGTTGGAGGATCAGAGCAGGAAGACTGAAGTCTCAGTGGCTACACAAGGCACTAATGGGACTAACAGCTCAACAGCCACAAGATGAATCCAAGCTGGGCTGCTCAAAAAGCTTAGTGAAATCTATTTTGGTAGAGTAAGGTGCAGACAAACTGCCCATGAAGGGCTGCTCTTGAAGGCACAAGGCACTGCCTTTAATTTTGAGATTGTGCTCTACAAATAAAGTCACTTTGACATCCGTATGAAGATGCATGAAGAGGGCAGTACTGTTTACAGTCTACTGTTGCAACTAAGAAGTTTAATTTCTATAATCTTATCATCAAGATTAAACACTACCGAGACATTCCAAATCAGTGAAAGTACTTTTTTTGCAGGGTCACATAGTTTATCAAGCACAATTTTGGCAGCGGGGTTGGACCCAATGATCTCTTGAGGTCTCTTCCAACCCCTACAATCCTGTGATTATCCACACCTGAACCACAGTAACATCAGTACCTGAACCATCCTACAGATCCCAGCACACTAACAGCCTGTCAGCCACACGCAATGGCTTACGCCCCTTAGAAAGGCGTGTATAATCCTGACAGCCTCTTTCCAGGCTGGCTGAATGCCAAATTCAAAGGACAGAAAATTGATAGGAGGAACATGACCCCAGAACTTCACGAGTCTCCCCTCCGATCTGCTTTTTAGTTCAAAGATGTCAGGAAAACCATGAAGGACATTCATCTCCATTAAGCTACGTCTGAACTGAAGATGTGACCTACAGGCCTTACTGTCTGCACCCACAGGGCATCTTCAGTGTACAAAGACATCAAACAATTGCTCCACTATATGCTACAAGGGCATTCCAGAAAGTGGGCCTATTGTGGAAGCCTTTCCAGTACGGAGTTACAGTGCTGCTCTTCAGACAGGAACACATTTAACAGAGATAGCTGAAATGGAGCACTGCACTCCACAAAACAGAAAGCAAGCTATGGCGACCCTATGTCAAAGCCTGAGATAAATATAAAAAGGAACACTGTGAAACATGTTTGTAAAACAAACAGCCCCGTACTTTTAAGCTCTTTAGCTAGATAAAGAACCTCCCTCCCCTCCGCAAGCCCCCAAGAGCAAACAAACAAGTGAGTAAATTCTTCCACTTGGGTGTAGCCAGTCTGCTCTGTGCCTGGGAAAGCCTTGCTTGCAAAATTTTTTTGGCAACAAGCAGCAGTACTTCTGGCTTTCACTTCTTGTTACTGTTCTGAAGTTAACCAAGAAAACAGATGGGCCCTTGAAGGCTATCAAGGTGTTTTAACAGCCTTTTTGCCATTTAATTGCACACGTTCCTTCAGAAATTAAAAATGATATTGTCAAACTGTTAAAATATTTTTGTTTCAAACAAAGCAGTTCCCTGGAAAGCAGGGAAAAGTGTTTCGGGTCAGCTCATTTCACCCTTACTCAAGATGATTTCACTAGTTCTTGCTGAATTCAAGTTTTAAAGCCGATACATTCTCTCTCACCTTCTACTGTAATCCAAACAGCTGGAGAGATTTGAAACAAAAGTAACACCTCATTTGTTTGGCCTATGTGTTTTCTGCAGAGGTCTTGAACTTAAAACATACTAACATGCTTTGTAATTGCCTTGAAATAGCCATTACGCTCCAATCCAAAGGAGCAGCTAGCACATCTAACTTCCCCAGCCAATGCACCTTCTTTTTTTTTTTCCTGTAAGAATCTTTCACAAAATAACCAAAGAAAGAAAAATATGTAGAAGAACAAGTCTATAGTCAAATTTGTTTCACGTGGTTAGTCAACCTTGTTAATCTAACAGTTGCAACTAAAATTCCACTATGAAACTGATGTTTGATTAGATGGCATACTTTTAGAAAGATGACAAGTCTGCAAACAGAACAAATGTCAGGGTGACAGATCTGAGAACAAATATTGCAGGCTAAATATGAAGCATTTGTACATTTCTTCAGAACAATTCCAGACTTTAAGAAAAATGTCATTATCAGTAAGCAAGCAGCTGGTATGCTTTTTGCCACTTCTTTTAAGGCCCAAGATGACCTCTTCAAGAGAAGCACAAATGAAGACAGAAACCAGCTGTGCCTAATCATAGCTTCTTCCCAGCTCATCATACTCCACCAGACAGCCTGGCAAGTCATTAGCACTAATGGTTCATACGCTTAACAAGCTAGTTCATCTCATCAAAAGAAAAAAAAAGCTTCTTAGTTCACTTTATCAAGCTATAGGATAGGATTTAGAAAGAGAAGGAACAGTTTTTCCTTGCAAATTTTAACAGTTTCCTCATGTGCTGAGAAGTCAGCCAAGGACACCGTTGTTTTCATCCCTGTCATTTGCATTTCCCCCCCTGCACTGGGTGCTCAGAAGGCTCAAACAGCATTTTAAGATGTACATTAACTGTGTTACAATACCTGCAACAGGTCTTCACTAAGTACCTCCGTTTTCTCAGCCCTAAGTGAGGAAAAAAAAGAACACAAATTAGCATGCTCAGGGTCAAAGACTGCCTTTAATAACCGCTTAGTTACAAGTGTAACCCTTCACAACCCCTGCTGCAATCACCACCACGTTCACCAGGCCGTAGGTAGTGCTGGCTCTTGGCCACTGCCAAGGAAGAAACAGCGATGGCTCGCCCCGCGCAGAGCGCTCGGGAAAGCCTGACATTCCCGAAATTCTCAGCCCACAGCACTAATCCACGGCATCGAGTACAGAGACATTTCCAACTGCACACGACCTAGCACAAACCGGAATCCTGAAAAACTTCTCTTAAATGCAAATATTTCCTTTTTCCTAGAAATCTGTTTAAGAAAAAATGCAACTGGTTTCTACATCTACGTTACATAATCAAAGTTTACATTATCCCCGCTTTAAATAACTCAAGCCCTTATTTTGGCTTAGTGCACGAGAAACAAATTAGAGGCAGGTATTTCAGCAGCTCATTCACCCTCCGTGCTGACCCACTTTTATATATTTATGTGATATGAAACAGACACCGCAGAAGAGGAATTCCAGCATACCAAAGAGAACACACATTAAGCTAACAGGCAGTTTTATGAAATGAAACAGCCACCTCAGATGGCATAATTCAGAACAATTTCTAAAACCATTTAGGATACCTACACCTGGCTACGTATGCATCATTAAACCACTGAACTGCTGCAAAGCCCATGAACTAGCAGGGAGTACCACGCAGGCTTATGCGAAAAAGCTTTCGATTTGACTCAGAGTTCACAGTAATAATCAAATTACAGTTACTACACAATTTTACAAATTCACTTTTAGCTATTGAGAATTACAAAATTCATTTTACTTTTGGAAGAAAGTATTATCCCGTGATCATGATCCCCCATTATACTAATTCAAAGTTACTGGATGCTTTTGAACTGCTTTAGGTACAATATTAGTTTAAACCCACCAAATACTTGCCTAGAACTTGCACGCAACCTCACATTCATAAAAAGTGTGATTTCTCCCTCCCCTTCTTTTTCCCAGGTAGTAATACCCATCTGAGTGAAAAGTAAAGAGATGTACGCTAAGTGCTGGCAGAAGTTCATTTTCATTTTAAATATTGTTACCTGCAGATTATGCATCATTGTGCAAAACAATTCTTGTGTATACAACAAGTCCCCTTTGCACGTGTGATTGATTATCAAATAGTTAGGGTCACAACCAGAAAATCCAGATCTCCTTTGAAGTCAGGGACTGTTTTTACCAGTCATCAGCCGTGGCAGCACAGCGTCCCCCAGGCCAGAGCTGATTTAGAAAAGCCATTTATGATGATGTCAGGTTTGGAAACGCAGAGGGAAGACCTCACCCTTCCTGCAGGCCCACATTCCACCTTTAATAACGAAGCCAAGAAAGAGCCACTAAATAATATTGTTTTTCCGTGATCACTGCCATGAAACAGAAAACATAACCCTGTGACAGCAGCACGGCCTTTATCTCCTTGCTGCATTGTCAACAGGGGGAAAGCGACAAAGCAGCAAAGGTACCTGTCTACCTCGGCACAACAGGTACCACTGCTTTTATTTCTAAGTTCATGTCTAACTGCAGCTCCATGGGATGCTAATTCCTTCTGCCAACTAATTAAAGAATTAGAAAATCTATTCTAAATATTTTTTCCACTGCTCCTTGCCCCTTATCAGGTCTTGTTTGTGCCTTTCCTAGTAGGTAGCATGAAGCAACAGAGGACCGGTGCCTCCTGGAATCACGAGGTGGTTAGCAAGAGGAAGATGCAGCTGCAGAGAAGTTCCCCAGCCACAACAGCCTCTGGGAGCCCATCAGAGCAGGTCACTGGCCCTTGACTGCGAGCCCACCGCCTCAAGCCTCTTCCCGGGCACGCCATGGACACAGGCAGCCTCACGCTAAGGTTACATGGCTGTTGGCATTCCCAGCAGCTGGACTCCACGCCATCAAAACAGTTAACTCATCGCACCAGGACACCCCTGCAAGCCATTACTAACAAGAGAAGCACGGCGTAGCCCATGCTGTGCCAGGAGGCCCCAACCACGCTGATGGTGCAGGATCCATGGGCGCTTGGGCAGGGCGGGATGCCCGCAGCTGGGAGCAGGCACTGAGCACAGGACCCAGCGGGCACACGCCAGCTGCTCCGCTCCTTGCACGGCCAAAGTGTGAAACAGCCGCTGGGCTGGTGGCCAAGCACGGCGAGCAGGGGTGTGCTGCTCCCCTGGGAAACGGGAGGTTCTGAGGAGCGGAGGTGAAGCTTCCTGCTACGCCTCGGGGCACGACACTGTTATGGCAAAACTTTTATATGAGATGGCTGGTACAAAGTTCTTCAAGTAACATTCAGCAGTGCGTTTTTAAAAGACTGATTCTAAGAACAAGATGGTGAACATGCAACGGCATACGGCAGCTCTATTCATCCCCATAACCAATACAGAGGATAAACACCAAATTCCTTTGAAACATTGCTTCCAAATTGTTTTCTGCAAGGAATGGGTGCAATGTTAGCCCACTGCACGCACACCAAGCACACAGCTCCGCGGGCTGTTTTCAGCAGCGGCACCGACAAAAGCAGCTCCCCGCTGCCGCACTGTGCCCCTCGCGCTGACACCACGTGCTCGCCTGGCTCAGCAGGGCTGGAAGCCACCTCAGGCAGCCACGCTGGCTGAGGACAGAAACAGTCACTTTTCCACCAAATCTACTTGCTGACACAGGCCTGGGGTGAGAACAGGTGGCAGAGAGCTCTGTCAGTGACCATCAGATTCCCAATTAATGTACCTCAGCTCGCTGTGACATCTTACAAGTCTATTGCATGTGTCTCCAGCTGGTCTCCTCTCCTTCTAAGTGTTCCACAGCACCATTTATTTCACTGATTCCCCCCTTTGGGCAGGGCCTCTTGGCACGGCACAGCCTGAGGCTGCTCGGGCCTGGGGCTCTGCTGCAGCTCTCTGCATGCTGGGCCTGAGCCAGACAGCCCAGCTCTCACCCCAGCCTGAAAATCAGTGCCCTGGGTTCTTCACTGTACAGGCCAGAAGTCCTCCCTGTATCTCTGGAAACAGCAGGTGAGAATTCCTGGGATAAAAATGTTTACCTTTACTGGGGCAAGAATTTACATTTGCACATATGAAATAAAGGAGATCTATTAAACCAGAGCTGGGAAGTTAAAAAAATAAAGCTTCATCTAAACAATGTTTGGTATCTCACTGGCTTCACAGCAGAGGCCTGTCCACCATCAAGGCATCAGCACTGACTGGGGAAGATCTCCAGAGCAGGTCAAAAATACAAAACCAGTGGAAAGTTACACGCCCGAAAGGCTAACAAGGAAGGGACAAGAGCAATCCTGACATGCAGAGCCATAAAAACTTGGACATTCACAACAGAACAAGTGACTCAGTTCAAGTATCAAAGTGGAAACAGAAACCTTGACTCACGCAGCGAGGCCGGGATGTGGAGCTGGCAGCAGGTGATGCCCTGGGAGGGCAGCTCGTGTCGTGACAAAAGGATGAGTCTGCGCTGCCGAACTCTGGAAAGACTTCAGTGGAAATGAGGAGATACTCACCCGAAACATGAGACGAAATTACAGCTAGCCTTCTGGCTGTTTGATTTTCCTTAAAGTATTTGTTTGTTACCCAGAGTAACCAGATTAGCACTTGCAGGCAAGTTAACGCTTTGCAGCACCTTCGCGGAGCGCCGCGCTAGCAGCACATCCTGCCTGCTTCCACAGCACAATAGGCAGCACTTGGTGCCAGGAAAAATGGAAGAATCAGCAGCTCTGTTCCAAAACAAGGAATCCAGAATTAGGTGACAACTTCCCTTCTAAAAGGTTTGCTTTTCTAATCCTAGGCCAGACTTCATAGCAGATAGAACTTAAAGATGTTTCAGGACTAGCAGCTTAGTTCAACACTGTACTGAATTCCAGGGACAGGCTGCCTTTCCAAGCAGTATGAACTGTACACAACCCAACTTTATGGGGCCTAATCATTAAATACGTCACATCACTTCAAAATCAAAAGAAAGCTGCCCTCGGGAAAGACCTGAACAAGACAAACTCAATGGCCCCTTCCCAACAAAGGCCCAGGAGAACAGCACCAACGTTCAGGAGAACCTAGGTGTGGGCGTCATTCGCTCTACACCCAAAGTGACTGCTGCAGTCAGTATCCAAACGTGAAACACATCATCGTTTATGGCAGCGTCTTTGTTAAGCTCTACTTGTTTTGGACTTTCCTTGAAATCCAGGTGATGCAGGGAACCCCTCCTCTTCCAGCTCAGCAGATGCAAGGTACGCTCTGTCCCTTCCTCCTCCCTGGCAGCCAGGCACACAGAAGGCTCGTTACCTAAACTAGATTTTAAAACAATACGGGCTGTAACACAGAGATTTCCTGTTCCTTGTATTCTACCCATGTTCTGTATTTCTGTATCCTTTTCAGAAGCTGAGATCTTTAACATACGTATGTTAAAGGAAACATGCGTAACTGGAAAGCAAAAAATTCGATGGCTGTGGCCTTTGTAAGTGTGTACATTAAAGGGCACTTGTCAAAATCACATTATTACAGAGGAAGTATTTTGTTTCTTTGGCAATCTGTGGGAATACTCAGCTTTCTGGATATACTACAGGAGTTTGGTTTAACCTGCACAGCATCGTGAGGACAAGCCAGAGCAAAAACGTTTGGCCAAGTGCACTCCTCACCACAGAAACCAAGCTTATTGCACTACACAAGCCTCAAATTAATCCCCTTTGACTCACTTCCATGACAAAACTAGCACTCAAACTGGAGGTAAAGCAGCAAATACCAACCTTCACTGCAGGTGATTTTTTTCAAAATCAATATTCTGCAAGTTATTTTTAAACAAGCTTTAAAATCACTTCAGAATGACTGCCAGATGAGAATCACCTTTCAATATTTACTTGGTGTTTAGTGCCCACCACTAGCAACCAGCCCCCAGTCAGACTCCAAGCTTGCCTATTATCCCTGTCTTTCATGCAAATTAACAACATAAACTTCTGCTCAAGTATTAAAAATGTGTTCGTTGTAAATCTGATGACTGCTGAGACTTTAGTGGCAGTAGCAGAAATCAAAACCAAAGGTTCCTGTTTTGGAGGAGATAACCCTCGAACTGACTTCCTATGGGAAGTCCTCAATACAGAACTGTTTTTCATACTTAAGTGATGCTCAAGTCACCAGTTTTAACCCATGTGGTTACTGCAGTTTTAGTGCTGCCTTTAGAAGTGCTCCAAAAAATGGTGCCATCACCTCCAAAGCACTAAAATGCTTCATTAATCAAGATCTGCATCTTCAGAACCCCAGTAGGTGCAGAACTACAATTTGGGACTCAAAGAGACAGCTGTTTCTATTCCTCTGCCTTCCTGCGTTTTTCTCCATCGAGCTTCTCCATCGAACTGCCCGATCGCTCAGTCTGAAAGCTACAACATTGACCTCTTTGTAATCTCAGCCGCCCACTTTTGAAGAATGAGGCTTGTCTGCTCAAATTAAAGGCAGATTGGGCTTTAGAAAGATAATCTTGGAAATAAAGCAGGGCATGCCTTCCCAGTTGCAGGGAAGCCCATGACAGCCTGTTCGCATTAATAGATCTGAAATTCCTTACTAAGTGAAACGGATCCAAGGCCTCCTCTCCCAAGCGAAGCAGTAAATTTAGCTATTAAGGACAACCGCAGCCCAAGCCAAATCCTATTTTAGGGCCGTTCTAGGAGGCACAGCCACAGCAGCAAGGCCCATACCACACTGCAGAACTCCAAACCCCTCCCTGTAAAAAAAAGCAGGTTTTAGTATTTGATGTTGAGAATTAAACCACATTTACTACAGTGTGAGGAAAAAAATACTGCTTAAACACTTAAGTCTATCTAACGAATCAAAGTAATTACGAGCAACACGCACTACAAATTAGAGACAAATTTAAGTTGAACTTTCTAGATGACAAAACTACAATTGTGGTTTAAATGCAAAACAAGATTTAAAACAATTCTGTCCTGATAGAGGAAGTCACGTTTCAGTGAGCAGTGTTTCAGTGTGATAGTTTTTAAATTTCTGGTTACAAATAAAAATTTACAATTAAGTGCTTTCAATCAACTATTGTCCCAGCAAACCGAATACTTACTGCTATTCTATTCCATAGCGTTACCAAGCTGTAGCTGGCGAAGCTCTCCCTGTGTTCCTTTTTACTTTCAAAAAACAAACAATAAATCACCACCCAGAGCGTACATCAGGACACAGCAAAATGTGATTTCTCTTTAAGGTGCATTGATTTGCATTTTGTTCAGAAGCTATTAGTGCTTCCCCAAAACTCTGTGGTGAGGGATTAAAATTCTAGATGCTTAAATCCAGTCAGGATGAAATCTAGCAGTGGCCGTGTGTTGCTTCCAAAGGAAAAGCTCCTACATTCAGCTGTGAAAAAACAGCAGGGAAAGGAAACAAAGAATTTGAGACCAACACAAAGTACAGATACAGAGGAAAAATCTCCTGAGCTGATCAAATCACAGCGTATTTTCAACGCCTCGCTTTTTGCCCCTGAAGTATTAGCATATAAATTTCTCATGCTGGGTGAACTCAAATATTTAACACTACTGCAGAACTTGACCTTTCCAAACAAGTCAGTTTATTAATTTATAAAAGATGTATGCAAACATCCTTACACAGTATCTTGGTAAAGAATTATTTTTAACATTGAGCTGCACAATATTTATTTACATTTAAAAGTTTATTTGCACGTAAGACCAAGCAAGCAACCTTTGCTTCCGCAAGCCACTGCCGGGACGGGCACTCCCATCGCCTGCCTGTGCCGCAGCAGCCGCTCGGCACCAGCAGGGCGCTCGGTCTGGCCCCAAGGGCAGCCCGGCTCTGGGTGTGCCGGGGTCACAGCGCTACCGCCCCACGGAGAGGGATTGCCACAGCCCTTCTCCCTCCCAGCACTGGGACAGATCCGTCCCCTGCAGCAAGGCGCCAGGAGCGGAGGCTGAGGGCCCCGCAGCCTGGGGCCAGCGTTTCCTTAGGGCCCAGGAGCCGCGTCCTCCTGCCACCCTCAGCTGCTCGCCCCGCTGCTGCACCACACCACAGCCAGCCCAGAGGGCTGAAAAATAACCGGGCCAGAAGAAAACCCAGTTTTCGGTCAGATCAATTTCACCACCAGGTGAAGCCTGCGAGCACAGGGCAGGGGTGGGAATAAATGGAAGGGGAGCTCGGGAACCACCGCGCCAGCAGAGAGAGGGCACTGCTGCGGGGCCGAAGTCAGCCGGACCTCTGCACACACGGAGTTAAGCCGGTGAGCGACATTTCTGGAGAGAAGACTGGCTCAGTTATTTCCGACCTGTGGGTTTGGCAGCTTTTAATTTTAGACAAGGATTAGTTCCCTTGCCAAATTACCTGCTGACACAAGAACTCCCTTATGATTAAAGAAAAATACAACTCAAACATACCCCAAACTCCCACACGAGACGTTACTTCCCATTCTAGCTACTACAAAAGTGGACGGCCCACTAAGTAAAAATACTTGAGTTTTGTGACTTTCTTAAAACCAGAACTCCTTCACTGTCAATCATTACAAAAGGCCAGAAGCAGCAGTACCACCTTTCGCAAATAGAAATCTTTTTCAGTGCAGACATGCTGGAATAGGATAAATATACAATAGGAGAATGTAGCAGTTTGTTGTAGTTTGCTCAAAGTCATAGGGTTTTTTTCCGCATTTGTATGGTTTGGGACTTTGGCAAGACATTTCCAGCTATATATTACATTGCTTAAGTGAAAAAGGCCTTGAATTCCAAATGAACATTTCAAAGTTAACACTGTTGTTAATTTAATACACTGTCCAGACAGATCTATTTTAAGTCTGGGGATTCGTAATACTGGCAAGTGAAAGCCTCTGAAAAGGAACCAAACTGAATTCAACACAAAAAGCAAAACAAGGAAATACAGAAGAGGCAGAACAATGAAGTAGGAATAGAAAGTAAAAATTCAGAGAGGAGCTGGAAACATTGAAATAACAGTAAAAAAAAAAAAAGTCCAGGTTCATTCTGCAACATGAAGCATTACACGATTGACTAGCAGGACAGTCACAAAGTAGGGATCACTCTATGTCCACCATTTCGCAGTGAAGCCTTTGCACTGATTTTCTGATTAACAATTAACAGCCAAACCCTTTATTATATTACACCAACAGGAAAACCAGCTTCCAACTGAGCTGAGTCTCCGCTGGTTAGCCTGCAATTGAGACTACTCATCCAATTACTGGGTTTTACAACACTGGATACACAAGTCTGTTTTTCTGTTGCTTGGATACGGGATATACAAGGCCAGATTAATGCGTGTAACATGGAGAGCCATGCCATTACCACCGCGCCACGTGTTGCACACCATGTTTTTTGGTGTTCTATCATGAAACTGAAAGTTAACTCTATCACCAGATTCCCGAGTGAAATACAAGCCTCTAACAACCCAGCAGAGGTTTATTAACACTTCAGCACACACTTGGACTTCCTGTTACAAAACCAGGATCACTTGATCCTTGTGTTCCATTCCCACAAAAAACAGGGCAGATCAGGACACTGAATCTGCAGGGGAAATAGGCTCACAGCAGGACGAGCCAGCTACATGGTCAACGGAAAGAGAAGCTGCAACAGCTTAGCTCACACGTTTCTATTTTCTGTAGAAAACAAAGGTAGGACAGAAAGCTAGTATTTTCATACAGAAAATTAATTTTTAATCAGTTGGATTAGTATTTCTTATGGATTGCTTGGTAACTGGTTCATTTATATAAACAAGTTGGCATTGGAATTGTTGTGCCTTTCAAATCCTTGTAACAGCCACAACTTTCAAATCTGCATGCACAGCAACTTCTCTTCCAAAAAAAAGGCCAACCTCAACACATTTACAGTTTTCTCCTCATCTCTGTGCAACTGTCAGATGTAGAAGTTACCAGCTTTTCTTGTATTAATTTTCACCCTGGACGTGTCGTTGGGATCTTGAGGAACATGCGATATGGACAAAGCGTACTTATACAGAACTCGCCATTGAGCGATTTCTGGTGCAGGGCAACTTGCGAGACAGATGGAAGAACTCCTTTACAGACCCTTCCTATTTAAAAATGATTCAGGTATTTTGCATAGTCAGTCCTGCAGATTCCTCGGCTCCTTGAGTCACTCTGCCGCAGTCACTCCAGGATGTTCCTGTCATTTTGCAATGCAATTAGCTGGACCAGAAAACAATCCGTGTCAAGGAAAAAAAGGCTCCTCCTCACTTGAGAGAAGAACTTGCGACCTCACCCAGCTGGCCCGTATTTATGAAAGCTAGCTTCCTGTTGAGACAGCCGGACTGTCCAAGCATAAGATGCACCACTATTCTAACACGCTTTTATCAGCAATGGGATAATGATTACAAACTCAAACATTTAAAGCATTTGGTTCCTAAGGAATACATTTTAGTCAAAATATTTTAATTCAGCCGAGGAAGCAATGTTGCAGATAAAAAAGATGCTTGCAGGTTCCCTCTGTTTCTCTTGTCCGGACATCCAGCGCTGCTTCAAGCACAGCACCGCGCTGAGGATCAAGTTTAGCCTTGCTTGAACGGGACGGCGAGCAGTCAAGCAGCCTGAACAAGGAGGTAATCACACACATTGATCTGCTAAAACCACTCGACACGTCACCACCGAGTGCTGCGAAGCTATTTGGTTCTGAATTACAGGTCAGCCACAGCCTCCCCAGTTTGGCTCATGCTGTTGAACTCCCCCGGGTTTCAGCCCAGAGCTCTCCATGGTCACGGGGCACAGCCGAGCGATGCGCTATGTAAGGCCTAACGCGAAGGGCTGGAGGTTCTCCCAAAGCACTAAAACGTGGAGCTGCTGGTTCTAAGCTACAAAACGTGGTGGGTTGTTTTGGTTAACACCGTGCACAACATTAGAAAACATCTAACGCACTGACACTTTTTATTTAACTATATCCTAAACAGACCCTATATATTTGGCTTTTCATTATTTGCTGATAGCGTCCTCCAACCTAAAGAGCAGTTCTGCTTACAGACCTGTTATCACTAATGAACCTAAAAATACTACGCAAGTATCCAAGAAATACATTTGCTTTCCTAAATCCCAAGCGTATCGCATTACAGGATCACGTGGAAGCAGCTCATTAGATCACTTCTAGCTATTTTAGCAGCTTAAATCATTACTATTTTAGGATGTCTCTGGGCATAACCTGATATTAAAATTATTTGCTCTAAGAGCCACCATCAGATCAAGTTAGAATTTAGGAACCACAACTACCCCCACGAAGGGGCTAAACCCAAGATCAGTTTGGCTTTGTGATGTGTCGTGGACACCACCCGGAGAGCAGCCCTGGCTCCCACGTGCTCTGCTGGCAGGTTAGCTGAGCAGCTCTCCCCCTGTAGTGTCAGATACCAACAGCTCCCCCCAGACGCACCGGACACCCCCGCACAACCCCATCCTTCCTCTGGTTCCCTACTGCACCTCGCCCAGGCAGCTGCACGGGCACAGGACGAAGCCGCAGGCTCTGCTTAGCATGCTGCCACACAGGCGTGGGCCGGGTTTGGCAAAATCATCATCGCTCTCCTAGATCCTCCAAAGCCTTGTGAAACAACCGGAGAAACAGATGCACTGAAAGAACTAGATTTTATTCGTCATTTTAAGGCAGCCTAAGACCGTGCTTTCCTTGGGTGCGTGCTCTGCTCTCCCTCGCTGAGCATCCCTGACCCGACGGGCACTCACGTGGCAGAACAGAAAAGCCCGAGGTAATCCAGCTAGAACAGATCCCACGGCTTGTGTCTGCCGTTTATTGTTAATATTTTATCAGCCTTCTGATCTCTTTCAGCAAGTAGCAGTACAACAACCAGAGCCAAAGGAGATGAGAGCATGCAGCTAGAGGCACGCAAGAAGGCAAGTAGTATTTTTCAAATCCCTCAGTTTGGAGTCCTTTAATTTATTTCTCTGCAACAAAAATCTGAAGAATTTTACACATTGCCCACTCAGCAGTCAACAGGCAAGCCTGCCAGTTCTGTAATACTTCCTTTCTTCTAACCAGCAGGCTTTAGCTAGTTCTCTGCTAGAAGGCACAAAACCTTATTCAGATATCTTCAAGTCAACAAAATTAACAGGTCTAGTACAAGTCAGACTTTATCAAAAAGTTTTATATAAAGGTTTGAAAGGCATTTTCTGCCTCTACTAAGGGAAAACAAATTAACTGAAGCTATACCTGCCCTGGAAACACCCACTGCTCTGAAAAATAGGTAACGTGTCCGGGAGTTCATTCTTATGGATTGCAGGCATGGAGAAATGCTTTTCCCTCCTACATGAAAAGCTTAAAGTGGAATTGAATGGCTGAAACTTAAAAATGTGGCCTTTTAGAGAGGCCGGGGAGCTGGAGCCACACAATAGCAAGGATGGCTCAGCCAACGCATGGAACAACGCGAACCCAGAGCTGCCAGACGCTACCTGAACTACTCATGAGCAGCCAGCTCTGGCTCAGGAAGCTCCAGGCAGCCAGCAGCAGGTTGAGGGGACAGGTGGGACATCTGCCCGAGCCCTGCCTTCCTCCCTGCTCACCTGCTCCCGGCTGCTGGGGAAGACAGACACAGCCCAGCCGTGTCATTCCTGAGCTGTCGCGTAGTCTGGATTCTGATCACAACTGACGACGCTTTTTTGCTGAGAGTGAGCGAGCGCTCAGCGAGTGAAAGCCTGCTGCTGCCCTGACGGGGCACTACAGGTGCACCAGGAAGTATCTGGGCAGCTTCACGCTCCGGCCTGCTGGAAAGCACCGCAAGGCACTAGAAGTAAAGCTCCAGACACTGAACAACTTCTGCTGAGCGGTAAGGTGCATTCTTAGCGGTTTCTAGTCTCTGTGATTTTTAACTAATTCTTCAGACCAACACCAGATCTTCTCAGTCCCCGAGGAATAGAGGCCGAAACATACATACACTCGTCTCTTCTGATCATCTGTTTTTGAGATGCAAACCCTGCTCTTACCCAGGGCCCCAGGAGCAGGTGTTCAGCCTCAGAGAACTCACCAGTGATCTGCTGGGACACAACTGCACCGATGGAAGCCACTACGAGGTCCTCAATGTGGGCAAATTCAGGCCATTTTTCCTTTGGCTGTAGCAACTCTGCTTTGAGGGGTATGCGGATTAATGAGATTAACAGATGGACAAACAGAACTGACAGCGTGAACACAGTTCATCTCCATAAGCTACTCCTCTTGTTGCTACACTACTGGAAGTTGCACATACACTGCTAAGTACACCAGTAAGCAGACCCACACTGAAAGCACACGAGCTGCACACTTTTCTATAATTGGAAGTTTGCACTACTAAAGAAAAAGATTTACGAGCTGCACAGCACATACATTGTGTCAGTTTTACCTTAGAGGTGCAAAAAATAGATAAATATGTAGATACCGAGCAACTTTTATTGATATAGCTTAGGCTGAGAGGCAAGTGCTAAGGGGGCTGTTTGCCTGCGGACATCTCAGGTTGAGAAATTCTGCCTGAAGTGGTGCTTCCACGTGCTGCACGTGCAGTCGCCTCGAAGTGGTGAAGAGGTAGCACCAAGCTGCAGCAGCTGTGCTCCCACCCGCACTGCTCCGGTCAACGTGCTGCTTACTGCCTCCTCGCTCTGCCTATTCCACAGCCAGCCCCCGCCAACACACGGGTTTTTGGATAACGCACTCCTGTTAGCAGACAAGTGCCTTGGCATTTGCATGCAGTTCGCTTCAATCAGCCCTTGGCAGTTAGCTACACGAAGTCTGCACATGTTCAGGAAAACAGACCTTCCCTAATCCAATCTCCTCAGACTCTTTAAACCTGTCATTGAATCAATCTTCCTTCTAGAAGAATCTTAAGTGAATTTTCTAATTAGAGACCTCAAACTTCATTTGGAGATACACAGGAAGCGTTTAAGATGGCTATAGTAAACACCGAAAAGAGGGTTTGCTTTTTATTTTCACGAGTACTCCGATGTAGACAAAGGCTAACCTACAAGACAAGCACAAGGCAGATTTTCCCCTTGCACGTGGGCATATTTTAATGTTGTTTGCCATTTTTTCAAATGTTTACCCATGACAAGCACTGCAGTAAATGTCGCTTATCACACCAGACGCTTTTTTAAAAGGATGCTTGGGTGGGCCATGAACTGGGGGTCAGATTCATAAGGGCTTTTTTCCACAGAAGAACAAGAAAAACATTAAAGTAGTATTTCTTCGACATCTGGAAAACAATTTGATTTTAATTTATTTTAAATAGCTTTGTAAGGTTCGCATTATATTGTAGTGCTTTAGATTTAGAGATGAGCCAACGCTGTGGCACACGAATGCCAGTTCCAACATACAGATTGCCAAGGGGCTTGAAGAGCTACCAAATATAGTTTACCGTGGTACCTTTCATGCACAGCACGAGCTATTAAAAGATACGTGCAAATACTGCTGCTGAGTTGCAGCAATGTCATGTGTACGAGGCACGGAAAAAGCTCTGTATGCAGGGCGTACTCAAACAGTAAAACTCGCTAAGAAGCTACAGTAAGCTAGCTTTTTGGCTAAAAAAAGATCTAAGGCAGTTTGCGGCCTCTTCGAGACTTTAATTAGTCAGAACTGCTGCTCCCTGGTTTAAATTAGCCTAACAGCATGCAAGGCAGATAAAGTATCTGTCCTGGTAAAGACAAGCGTATCCACCTAGCAGTCTTGATCTTACACGATCTCATGGAGCTAAGCTTTCCAAACCAGCTGGCTGGAATAATTTTTAATCTGTACGGTGCACTACAAGATGAAAAAAGAAATGGATGGGAACATTAATAGTTACGTCCCCAGAGGCACAACTGGTGTAAAATTATCAGACAGTCTAACAAAGTGTCATTAATTACCAACCTGCTTTTCTGTAACTAAACAGCATGACACAAATACCTCCGTGGACTCATTTCTCATAAAAATTACTTGGCTATGTAGCTCAAATGCTTATTAGCGTATCGCTTGAAAGCCTTTAATGACAATACTTCTGAACACTTATTTTGGTTAGAAAACTCAAACACTTCCCGAGCTTCTTATCAAAATCTGTCTCCCGTCATAATTTATTAGAAATAAGAGCTGTAAGACTTAGATATGTGAATTACCTCAGAGACACCACAGACAATATAATCCTTTATTTCTGAACCTGATCCACAGCTGACCTGCTACAACACCTGCCTGCTTACGAGGCACCCAAAGGAAAGGTACGAGCGGGCCAGGCAGGGTAGCTCATCTCTGCAAAGCCGCAAGGACGCACGCAGAATGCATCCCATGATGTGCCCCTCGCAAAGCGCTCAGCCCAGGCAAAGCAAACGTGAAAGGAGTGTGGACAAAACCGCTCCTGGTCAGCATGGGCTTGGACTTCAACGCACATTAAGTTTTGGAGGACTTAATGCTTAAATTCCATTATAAGCAGTCTCAACACACAGCCTCTAAGGAATCACAGGCCACCTGAAATTCAGAATGAAGGTCGTTATTCTTTTTTATTTTTCCATGCCTCTTACTCCTTGAAGCCTCACTGAGGGCTTCAAATTTCTCTTTATTCTGATACATTAACTCAGCTCCTCTGGACCTAATGATTGCCAGGTGAGCTATGCCTCCGCTCCCCTGCTCTGCTCCAGGCCCCGCTTCTTTTGCATTCTCTCTTATCAGACACGAGATGCTCCGTGATGACGTGAGAACCGCCACACTCCCACCGAGATTAACAGGTTATGAAGGGGGTCACTCGCCCGCTGCAGATCAGAACGCCCCAAGGAGGTTCGGGTGCTGCCTCCGACAGAGGCAGTCGCACACTGCCTGGGCCAGCCTCGGGCGCTGTCTCCAGCACAATCGACACCGGCTGACCCCAGCCGACAGCACCAGAGGGACCAGTGCTTGAACTGCCAGTTTTCAAGGGAAGGCAAAACATCCTGTTTGATCTTCCCCTTTCCTCCACGTTTATACGGACAAGTAATTGATATTGCACTTCAGGGGTAAACAAGAGCTTGCTTCTACAGCTGCATCGTTTACAGAAGATCTGTCAAAAAAACAAAGTACTCAGGGGCAAATTGAATACTTCTCGTGTTTAAGGCATCCAGCAACATCCACAAGATAATTGCTGCAGAGTATTTAATGCCACATCTACTAATCATTGGGGAATCCTGCTCCACTTAACTAATGCCCTCTTTAGTTTCTTACGTACATGCTATATAATTCTGACCATGCAGACTCACGGGCTTCTCAGAAATGCCATTCCTCTGCTTTAGCAAAGCTCCCGAACACCTTTTCTTATTCCTTGTTCTTCAGCTCAGGAGTTGCTTTCTGCTGATCCTAAGTCACGTAGACGTGGTACAGCTGTAGGCCAAGCACGCCAACCTTCACAAGCTGACCATAAGAAAGGCTGTATCACTCATACACATGGCCAGCTCAATAGAACAGGCCCTTAACTCATCTAAATTTAAACACTGCTTCGTTAAAAAGACGACAACTACGGGTGTGCTGACCTCACCGTAACACACCTGTCCCCAGTTTTGGGGAAAAAAGCTCAGGAGGAGCGAGGAGAAGAGGAAGAATACACCCCTTTCTGATACACCTCCACAAAAAACAAGAGCCAAAGGTCACCCAAGGAAGCAGCAGATGACACAGACGGGTAAATGAGACTAACAAGGTAAATGGCAGCAGCACCCTGCACCACAGCCTCGGGTGCCACAGGAGAGCTATCAGGGATGAAGGGATGGGACCCTCAGCACAGCTGCCAGACCTGCTGCTGCGAGCACTGCCTGTCTGGGGGGGCAGCCTACTGGCCAGCTTGGCCTCCCAAGGGTGAACGGGGTCCTAAAACGCTGACCACATCTCTTCAAGAGACTTACGTGACCAGCAGAATGCTCATGACAGAGCATTTGTCTCAAGGTGTTCAGCACACGGCTACCCAGCAAGTTACAGCAACGTGATCCATGTCAGCCCCAGCAAACAGGCAGCTGCAAGCGTACCAACACCTCTCCTAAAAACACCGCGAACCTGAAGGCCGGTCGCTTTGATTCAACTACACCTAGACAAAACACAGAGAAAAAGCACACTGCTACTTGTTTCCAGTGCTACAGAATTTACAGATTTATGGAAGTTAAACTCATTTCAATTACATAAGCGTTTTTTGTTAACTTGGAAAGACACAAATATTCAGGTCAGCAACCGAAGAGTAAGAAGTACGCTAGTAAGACTACAGCAGGGAAACCCCTACAAAGGGCAGTCGGGTCAATTCAAACCACTGACAGACTTTTCCATACAATCTAGATGCAAAGAGGCAGCAAGTACTGGTCAAATCTTTAAGATACTCCTCATTCTTTACAGTCTGACTTCTGCTTAACTAAAAGAAAAGCTTCTATGTTCTTGGGTAAAGAATCCATACCGCACACTGAACACTCTTAAGACAATTTATTAAAAAACAATAAGCAGAGAGAGACCCAATAAGGACGTGCTTGCATTGAATGCCAACAAAAAGAAAGGAGAAACATTGTTTAAATTGAATTTAAACTATTAACGTTAAGCGCATGAAAACAAATGAGTCAGTATCATCAGGTATAACTTTTAATGAAAGCTATTTCAGGCACCTGTTTGTATTTTAATGAAACCAGAAAACTGCCGTTCCAGGCACAGGCTGCTAACGCACAGCAGCCTGCCTGGCACAGAGCAACCACCACGCACAGCCAACCACACCCCGGGAATCTCAGCTGGGAAACAAGCGCTAGCTGCATCTTCCAGGGATCCTCACAACAGACGCTTCCCAGCCGTGGTAGTCAAAGGTCGTAACGAAGGTTGGAACTTCTGCTCCTAACGCAAACACGACTATAAACAGTTCTCCAGATTTAATTCTTCTTTTCCCCGAGGTAAGAAGTAGCCCGAGATGTTTATCCTACCCGGTACGACACAGATTACTAGAAATTCCATTCGGGATTTGGAGCTATGGCCCAACACGTACAAGCAGGAACTCCAGTAATCACTCAGATGATTTTAAAGTCTGCTAATTTACAACGAAAACTCTATGTGAGATGGGAGTGAAAGAACACGGGACTGGTTTGGAAGTTATGCTCTGCCTTATAGCAAAGCAAATGCTCTAATAAAATCCGCAACTTTGCCGTTATTAGCTGACACCCTTGTCTTTTACACACAAAGAGGCCCCAAAGAAGATAAGTATTGTATTAAGTGGATTACTGCAGCAGAGGCCGGGAAAGCGTGAACTCGGATAACGTGGAAGTATGCACTTCAGGATTAAGTTTTCATTAAAATCTGAGAAGAGCCCGGCTCTGTTCCTGAAAGCTCTCCAGGACGCCGCCGTCCCGAGGCTGGCGGCAGCCGCTCTGACTGACTTCGGTTATTTTGGTCACCGGGCACGCACCCCCGCGGCCTCCCCAGCGCGGAAGAAGCACGCCGCGGATCCAAACAGCTCCGCGAGCCGCGGTAACAAAGGAAGCGAAAGTCACGGAGGGCAGGCAGGAAGCTCACGGCGCGGGCGGCCGGCGGGGAGCCCAGCCGAGAGGCGGCCCCGGCCCGGCCCCAGCCCCGCTCCTCGGCGCTCCCGCTCCCCGTTCCGCTCGGGAACACCGGGCTGCCCCCCCCGGACCTCCCCTTCCCTCCCCGTCAGACCCCGCTCGGGACCCTCCGGAGGCCGCCCCGTGCCCGCTGCCCCGAGCGCGGGGCCCAGGCGCGGCGGGGCCCAGCGCTGCCCTCCGTGGGGCGGCCCCGCGTAGCCCGGCCCGGCTGATCCGAGCCCCCCGGCGCGCCCCCCGCAGCCCGGCAGCCCGCCAGTAGCCCCCGGCGCCCACCTGCCGACGGTCTGGTTGGCCAGCTGCTTCATGCGGTTGAACTGCTTCTTCATGGCGGCGGCCGCCCCGGCCCCCCGGGCCCCTCACCGCGCTCCGCCGCCGCCACCCGGCCCTGGCCCCGGCCTCCTCCGCCCTGCTCGCTGCGCCGCCCGCCCCGCCCCGCCCACACCGGAACCCGCCGCCGCTTCCGGCCCCGCCCCCCGACACCGGGACAGCCCCGATGGCCGGCCACACCCCCCAAAGACTACAACTCCCGGCTTCCCTTGAGGCAATCAGCCATTTCCTGGGTGGGGCCGAGCAGGCCGCGCTCTCCCATTGCGTTTCGTGGAAATGGGTGCAGCCAGGGGCCAATCGCGTCAGGGATCCCCGAGCTCGGGCGCGCCGCTCTGCGAAGACGACCAATGAGGAGCGGCGGGAGGCGGGACGCACCGGGCGGCGGCGGCAGGGGCTGGCAGGGGGGGCCGCCTCGCCTCGCGCCCTCCATGGCGGCTGCTGCCCGCGGCCCCCTCCCCGCTGCCGGCCCCGACGAGGCGGACGAGGCCGTCCGGGGCACGTGCGAGGACGCGTCCGTCTGCAAGCGGTACGGGACGGGAAGGGACGGGGGGGGAGCGGGGCCCGAGGGGGAGCGGAGCCGCTCGGAGCCCCCCGGACCCGTCGCGGGGGGCGCGGCAGGGCCTGGCCCGCACCTTGCGGGGCCCTGAGACCCGGCGCTGGGCCTGCGGGCCTGGCCGTGCCCCGCCGCCGCGGAGGTACAGCACGGTTCCCTGCGGGCTGGGCGACTTCAGCCAGGCAGGTCCCGGTTGTTCGGTCCGCGGGGAGGAACTGCTGGAGGTTAGGGGGCTCGCCTGTGGCAGCCCGGCAGGGCAAAGGCCCTTGGGAAGTTGCTCGTTTAATGTGACAAGAGCCGAAATATTTTAACTTGTCATACTATAACTCCTTAATGGGAATGGTTCCACGCGTTCGCCAGGCTGTTCAGACCTCGCGTGCATGTAGGTATGCACATCAGTGGGCTTTTCAGCTTGCTTCTTTTAAAATAAATCTTGCTTCATAATTTTCTCTTTTTTTTCCCTTTGTTGCACAGGTTTGCTGTAAGCGTTGGCTACTGGGAGGACCCTTACATCCAGTGTTTTGTGAGACAACCAAAAGAAAGAAAAGCACCTGAAATCAATAGAGGCAAGTCGGCATGTAAACGCAACGATGATACAAACGTATTTTTATCGGACCTTGAAGAGCATCAAACCAAATTTTCATGTATTGCATGTATGGAGTGCAGGATATACATAAAAGCGTGAGACAAGTACTCTTCACGCTAAAGTTGCATTCTGTGTCTGATCATACAGTTATTTTCCTTTTAATCAAAGTTCTTATTCTTTGCTTTCCCTATTCTGAATGGAGTGCCGCTGGCTCAGTTAACGTGCAACAGGCTGTACAAAGCAATCAAAAATACAGAATTTGACCCAGGACAGCAGAGTGTGTCAGCTCTGGCCTCTGCAAAAGTTAAGTGTGTGCAACAGCTTGAATTAATCTGGTCTGTTCTTCCTTAACACAAGGAATCATATTATTTCTATGCGTCCAATTTAGTTAGTAATGGCAGGAAAAATAAAACCCTTAGGTATATTAAAGAGTGCATTGTTCTTCAGAAGAAACACCTCTTTGGAAAAAAGAGTTAACAGTTTCTAAAGTCACCTAAAAATCTCTATGTGAAGCATACGGTATTATATTAAAACAGCAGTTAAAAGACTATGTTTAAAAAATATTTTGAATACATTTGTTTTTAACAGGTTATTATGCTCGCGTTCATGGGGTCAGTTATCTGCTGAAGGCTTTTCTAAAGAAAACAGAATGCAACTGTCAAATCGTGAATCTTGGTGCTGGCATGGATACCCTCTTCTGGAGGTTAAAGGTAAGTGATAGCTGCGAGTAATGAACTTGGCTGAAGACAAAGATCTGTGTGGATATTTGAAGCACTCTTCTGCCCAGGCTTGTCAGTGCTGCAGCACGATGTGGAGGTGTGTGTGTCTGCGGGCTGCCCTGGCTAGTTTGCCTCAGTTCTCAGCTTAGAATTAGTTTAGGTATCTTTAAACTGCAGCCGGTGAGGAGAGGCTATTTTCACTGGTTTTCACCCAAAAGCTTGTGACGTGAAGCTGACCTCTAGAGGACTTCCAGGGAACAGAGCATGAACTTAATGTTTTGCTGTCCTCTTTAAGGCTAGGATTTCACTTTCCTTGTCTCATTGTCTCCTGTTTCCTTGTATCCTTTTATCGTGTGCACGTGAAGTGTGAATGGCCCTAATTCTATGGTATTACTCCAATTCTCAGGATGAAAATCTTCTCCCTAGAAAATATTTTGAAGTGGATTTTCCAATGATAGTTGCAAGAAAAATACATAATATCAAGTAAGTATAATGCTCACATCTACCAAGGTGAAACCGGGTATAATTTAGCTAAATGTCATGAATTGGAAGCTATAAATTTTAATTATTTCACCTCTCTTCTGAGGATCTCTTCACACTCCAGGATTTAGAATAAAGGTTTGATTGTGCAGGCAAGATGTACACGAGACTGCTCTGCTACTGTTTCAATTTGGAGAAGTTGCTATGTGGAAGCTGTAGGAAGGCATGCAGACTTATTCTTAATTGTGTAAAATGTAGTGGGCAGGGCAAACCTCAGGATGATCACAGGGAATTAATCTCTTCTATTAATACTGAATACATAATAAATTTTCAGGCTTGCATGTTCAGTTAGATAGGATAGCTGGTGCTGTGCCTGAATAGTCTGTTTGAATTAATAAATTAAGGCTTGTGGAGATACTTTTGAGTGTCTGGATTTTTCTTGAAAGAGTACCTTGGAACTGTAAGAGTTGGTTATAAAACAACAGCAAGTCCAACCTGCAGACATTTTTATTTCCAGTAGAGGGCAGAGGAATTCTCGTCTGTTTTCTTTAACATGTGTTTAAAAAAATATTTTAAAAAAATGGAAGCAGAGTTAAACAAGCCTAACTGCTCAGAGATGCTTCTTCCTTCTTCCCACAGATCAAAACCTCCCCTGTCAAAACCAATTATAGAATCCCATTCAGGGGACTCTCTTCTAATAGGTGAGTCATCTTTAAAATAAGTCAGCAGTGTACTGCAGCACTTCTAAAACTTTTCTGATCACTTTGTTCTGATATGTGGGCAGGCTTTTAATGTTTGAAATGCTGTTTGGACAGAGAATTGGGAGGGAAAAGAGGTTTTTTTCTTTTCTTATAGAATCCTGCCCATTTGCTCTGTGTCATGTTAGAAATGTCTTCTCTTGAAAAGGTTTTATTCTGCCAGAAAGTTTTGCTGGTTTTTTCTTTTCTCTTCTATGTCGCTTAAGTTACATTTTCTTCTCTGTCACGGAAAAGGAGGAATGCTACTGATGGTCAGACATACTTGATTAAAATATCTCAGTGTTTTCCTCACGTTTTCCATCTCGTTAAGAGCACAAGTCTTTACATTTAGCAGTCTTCACAGAAGTAATACAGCCTACAGAGTCAATTTGCAGGAGCTGGTGCCACTTGTTATACTTCAGTATTTAAGTAAGAGGATATTACACTCAGCTGGTGTTATATCGTTCTACTGTCTTGGCTTACAGCCACATTAGGTTTGTGTCAAGATTATCATTTAAATTTGTGAAAAAAAAAGTGGATTCTGTTGAGTTGTGTTTTCAGTGCCCAAATTGCAGATAGTGCACTGTAGCTTCTTTTGGACCACTTAGGAGGAGCAGTAATTAGCTGCATCTATGATGCCAGCTAGTTTGCATTAGCAGGTGTCACTCTAAAGCAGTGCTAGCAGTCTCGTGTTTCCTGTTATGGTGAAATCTGCAAGTGCTTTTAATAGGCACAGTCCTAGCTGAGAGGCTGGAGGAGCCCTCTAAAGAGAGAGAGTGAGAAGTTGTGCTCATGCTGCCAGTGGCATGCTGTAGGTGTTCACCCCAAGGCTTGTTTAGTGCTTGAACTTTGATCAAGAGTGCTGCCACACGCTGACTAAACTGCATATTTATGCATACCATGAGCATTTTATTGCTGCATATTAGAGAGTTGTAACTTAACAAAACTTCAGATGTCATTTGAATGTCAGGATTCTCTGTTGTTCGTTCTGGTTTCAAAAGATGAAAGCCCAACACATCTGAGAAAAGGGCTTCTAAGTACCACTGTATTTCGGTAGGAGACCTTACAATTGTGCGACACAGTGACATATGCTCCTTAAGTACTCTTAAAAAGGCATTAATACAAAGCTAATCAGAAAGGTGCGATGGTGTTTGTGTTACTGAATAGCTCTGCAGATACCTCTCGTACTGCAAAACTGCTGCTAAGTTACCAAGTTGCAGCAGTGGATTGCAATCAAAAGCTGCTAATTAACAGGTCCCTGCAGTTGTGAACCTTCTGGAGTGGCTAATTTCTTTAAAGTTGTGCTTGTTCTTTCTCACTGCTGGGCATTAAATACCTTAGAGGAGGAATTTTAGTGTAACCAGGTTGGTGGAGGTGCTACCACGGAGTGACCTTTGGGTTGTAGCACAGTATCTGCATATACTTGGAGACAGCAAAAGGCTTCCGTGGAATGCCTGCTTGCACTGGCACTCAGGAACCACAGGTGAGACAGAGGGAAATCCCCGTGGGAACTCTTAAGGATGCATCAATGGAACTGCTTCGCATGGAAGTAACACCAGAAGAGGGTGTAGAATGAGCAGACAAATCAGTCGGATGAATCCTGCCTGCTCCTAAAGCTTTCTTACACCTCTAAAGGAACTTGATAAAGTGTGACCTTATCCGGCTGTTAGAATAACTCTGTGTTCTGGGAGTCGTAACTGTCATCGTGGTTGTGATGGGTAAACGGGGCATAATGAAGCAGCACTTCCAGGTAGTGACATTGCTCAGGAGTTTTGAATCTTGGGTTTGGTGATTGCTTCTTTTTTCTTCCTTTTTTTTCCTTTTTCCTCGTAAATCAGACCCACACCACTGTCTCTTGTGCACAGGGAATAATTTCAGAAGCTTTGGAATTCATTTCTTGAGTTGCTGTAATAGCCATTGACACAACTCTTGTTCTGACTGCTTTTCCCCTCGCACTAAATGTTTTCATTTTGTGGAACCTGGTGCTTTTTTGGCTTCAGGGCAACATTTGTTTTCTCCTTGCTGTTTTTACAGCGAAGTGGCAGCAAGTCTCGCAATTCAGGGGTAGATATTTGTGGCCTCTGCCCTTGAATGCAACAAGATGACATTTGTCATTGAATGGCTTTGCTGTGTCTGAGGGAATGTCAGATCTCCAGGGGAAAGCAGTGAATTTGTGCAGTAATTTGACATTGCTGTGGCAGTATCAGGTTAAATTGTTTTCAAAGTTCAGTGATTCTATCTGCTTTATGATGCTGTTGTGAGTGTCAGGTATTTAGTACTCCACATTTTGCTGCCTTGCAGGTGCAAATTATGTTTCAGTGAACTATTACCTTTGTGTCACTCATACACTTTCTGACCCTGTCTTGTCCAGCTGGGAGTTGATTATTTTATCTTGCTTTTTCCTACATTTCCAACTTTGCTTGTGACCCAACACAAACATCAGGGTGTTGCTGTCTTGGTGATTTGCATGCCTTGTGTTGAGGATGATCCTGCTCTTGCAGGACAGGCTAAATTTCTTTGTTTTGACATATTCCCTCCTTTGACGTTGTAGTTACAAAACAACCCAAGTGAAACACTGTCATTCGTGCCCGTGATCCTGCAGCACGGTTTGTTGTAAAGCTGTTGTTTGTAAAGCTGCCAGAGGTACCTTAGCATGAAAATGAACGTGAAGAAAGCATTTTGAGTGAATAATATCCTGCATGCTGTCTCTTGGGAAATCTTCAGGAAAAGTTATTTGAGAATAAGTTGAGAAGAGATAAAGAAAAGAAAACTGAGGCGCCTTTGGAGGAGTGAGATTATAGTAAGAAAAATGATTGTTTCTTTTAAGCTCCAAAAATTTGATTCAGTTAAAAGAAACTTACTGTTCATAAGGAAAAAATCAGTGAAGACCACATGACTGTACTACCAAAGTGGTTTTTTTCCTCTTTCGGCTGCTCTCTAGGTAGGCAGCTATTGTAACATACACTTGTACCAACGCTACGTGGTCAGAGTAGCAGCGTATTTGCAAATGTTCCTATTTAAAGCATCAAGCTGTATGTTGAAGTAGAAATTGGTGCCAAAGACCACGAAGTAGGATCACGTTATTTTCTGGGGCATTTATGACCATGCTCCGACTTTTGGCCTCCAGGCTGGGAACAACGGCAATTCCAGCCATCATCAGCTTTCATTGCCTGGCAGTAAGTGAGTGTCTGCTACCTGTATGTGAAATCTGGAGCAGTTGTCAGTTTGATTTTAAAATGTTGAATAATTTTGCCTAATTAAGTTTGATCTCTTCATCTCTGACTTTATATATAAAGGATGGTTTTTTGTGCCATTTATAGGCCAAAGGTAGAAGCTGGTAGAAAATCTTACACGGAATTTTAGAAAAGGCTTGGCTGAAACTTTTTCCTCAAATGTTTTTTTTCCACCTCTCTTTTTGCATTTTGAAATCGACTTGTGGAAATTTCCTATCCTTCCCTAAGATTTCCCCCAAAGGTATTGATCATCAATGTTGACATATATGAATTATGGAGATATTGAATGAGGTGCTGTCAGATGTGTTTCAAATGAACAATTTTTAGCAATCGCATCAACTCTTGTATGATGTGTGTGCAGCTCTGCCTCGGTTTTCATCTGTGGTTGTGTTTGCCAACAGCCATCAATGGAGAGTTGAGGGAAGCTGGCAGGGAAATGTGTGGAGAAACAAGTATGTTCTGTTTGAATGGACCAGAGAAGAGCAAGGCAGCCCAGATACTGGTAACAGAAGCAAAGTGATTGCATTTGGAGTAAAATGCTTTTGAAGAGAATCCGTTCCTCATCAGCTTTCTTTACTTTTTATAAGTTTCTGCTGCTGAGAGTCCTGTGCATTCGTAAAGACATAGCCAAGCATGAAGAGAAGGGTGTGGGAAGCAGTAAAGCTATTACAGAGCACGCACATAGAAAAAAGCCTTGGCTGAAAATGTCGAACCACTTGCTGCCCAACTTCCCCTCTGCGTAACTCTGCACGAACCGTTCTGGTCTCTGTGCTTGTTTGGAAATGTTGCTAGAAAAACAATTACTGTGGCTCTAGAAAGAGCCTTTTCCAGAGCTGGTCTCTTGAAAACTAAATGGGGATTGTTCTTCTAGAATGTTTGACGTACTGCTTAATTCAATGAACTGCTTTTTGTTTTTTTTTATATTTTTCCTCTCCCAAAATGGAAAACCTTTTCCACTCTGTTTCTTCAGCCACTTGGTTTCTCTTTCACCCAGCTCTTGACATCTGTTCCTGTACTGACATTCGAGAGCTGTGTCTCTGCCACAGGTTCCCAGGCAGAGCTGTGCCAGAGCAAGTGACAGCTTCTGCAGATGGATGTTGGCTGTCTGTTACAAGACTGCTTCAAACTCTGTTGTTGGTTTCGGTTTGTTTTTTGTCCTTTCTCTCCCTACTGTTTAGCTTACTTATCTTACTGTTTGCTCGGACATCCAAACAGTAGGAAGGGAAAATTGCTTGCTATTCTGTCCTCACATCTTCACTCTGGTAGTACAGCCCTTGAGTTAAAGCCAAAGCACGAAAGAGCAATCTATCGTATTCCGACAGAACCTTGCTTCTGTAAGAGTGGGTTGGCTACTGGCCTTGTGAAGCGCTGTCTCTGCGGGCTGGGTTTATATAGCTGAGCTGATTGCAACTGGTTGGCAGAATTACTGATAGCAAGATACACATGTTGCTACTGGCTTCCTTACAGTTTTGCTAGTGTAGCAGGTGTCTTCTGACTTTAGTATTATTTCCCCCTTTGTGCTGGGAAACCTTTATTGAAGCTTGCTCACTGCTGTATCCTGGGCTGAACGTTTACATCTCAGAATATCTTTCCTAATTTGACTCCTCACGTGTAATACCGTTGCTAGACCATACGAGAAGCCTGAACTAACTTTTTTTTGCCCCCCAAACATGTCTGATACCCATAGATGTTATATAATATATGTATTAGTTTATATAACTGTATCTCTTGTTAATTTTTGAAACATTGTTAGTCTAGTTTTTCAAAAATTAGTGAAGGAAGTAAAAAGTCTATTGGGTCATCTAAAAAGACTCGAAAAAGAAAGCAAAAACTCCTGCATTTAATCCTCATTCTTTTTTTCCTCTCTGCATTCCTTGAAACCATGGTAACGGATAGGTTCTCCGATCTGCATTAGAGTGGCTGCAGAGTAGAAGATGAGGTGTTTGGCAGAGTCTGATGCTAGTATAACGCATACTGAAAACCACAATAATCTGGTATGAGGGAAATTAATGTTTTTAGAAGAAGAGTCTTCAGTTAATTATTAGGTATAACAGATCAAACTTTGACTTCGCATTCACATGTTGATGAATATTTTAATTTATAATTCCAGCATACCTCTTATTTGTAACTGTTGGTTTCCAAATTGTGAACTTGCAGATTCTCACAGCCTAGACTCCAGTCGTTATTCCATAGTAGGAGCAGATCTTCGCTTCTCATCAGATCTGGAGGAGAAGCTAAAGAAACATAACCTGGACATACAGTAAGGTTTCTTTATTGTTACGGGCTTTTTGATGAGAGCATATGGAAGCACATTGGTGAGAGTAAAGTCGGGCTTGGGCATACGGTATCTGCATCCAGTTCTCATTATGCTATTTCCATGGTTACCTTTTCCTGAGCCCTTTGAGCAGAAGGAATTGTGCAGACACCTCATGCAGCCTAACTGAACTACTGCAGAGTTGTTCCTTCTGTAGTCCCTCCTGCAAACAGCATTTTCATCACCTGTGTATTAAAATATCATGAATAGTTTTTTTAAGAGTGGAGTTTTTATTGATTCACTGGTATTTTTTTTAAAAAGATGACTTATGGGAGTACCTAGATCAGTACCTAGGTCTTCCAGCCCTATTGTTATAGGCATGAGTCAAGATTTCTAGGAGCTTAGATGGAAAAACGATGAATAATTCTCTCGATGTTATTTTTTTTTTTAGTTTTATCTTTGTAATTATTTTCTATTGCCTCCGCTTAAAACCTATATTGTTCCCTAGGCCTTTTGGTGAAGTGATTGCTACAGAGTCTTTTGAGAACTTAACTCTGGAAGCTGATGTCTAGCATTTTATTGTTCAAGCATTAGGCTTCTGAAAGGGCCAGAATTTAAGTTTTTAAAGCAGATGATGGACATACCTTTCAAATATAAGATATATATAAATAGCAGCTATCTGGATGGGTGGGAGAGAGCATATGGGAAAGCAGAACGCATCAAACTGCCATTTAAATCTTTACATTTTCGTCTTCTGAAATCTTGTCTTGCTTGTCTGTATTGCTGCTCCTTGTGGAATTTCTCCTGCTTCTATTGACTTTTCTTTTTCCTGTTCGTTTTAACAAGTAAAAGAAAATTCTAATTCCAAGAAATATTACTCGTTTAGGTGTCTATTTTGGTGGTGTGGATTTTGTTTTTTTGTTTGTTTCTTTCCTGTGGATGGAAGAAGAGACGAAGTGCAAACTACAGATTGCATTTTGATCGATGTTAGTACATGAAGCTTTTTTTACTTCTATCAAACAAATTTGTCTAATTATAGTTTTTAAACTTTTTTGAAGAGAAAAACTTTTTTCTATTTGTACTTTAATCCTAATTTTGCTGATGCGTTAAAATTGCATGGATTGTGTCTATAGGTTATGGTTCTTCTCCAAAATGATTTTTAATATGCACTTCAGTTCCTGCCATCGCAGTTCAGAGATCGATGAGAGGATACACATTCTGTATTCATTGCATGGCTCACTTAAAAGAGATCGTTCCTTAACATCTCAGTTCTGGAACCAGGGGAGTCCCCTGTGATTCATTTGTTGGCTGCTGGAAAACCCAGTTCTAGTCAAACTAATGAAGTGATTTCATTCAGTCTTAAATGTCTAGTTCATAATAGGGGAGCTCTTTTAAGAATTTGGGGGGCATGAAATTATTTGCCAATAATTCTTGTACTTTGGTAGAAGTGACTCTCTTGTTTTTTGTTTTAAAGTTTGCCAACGCTTCTGATAGCAGAGTGTGTGCTGGTTTACATGACACCTCAACAATCTGCAGATCTCCTAAAATGGGCAGCAAGCACTTTTCCAGTGGCGATGTTTATAAATTACGAGCAGGTAAAACAAAAATGGTATTTTTTGAACTGCATTATTGACATAAAAATTGTTCTCAAAAGTGGGAGTTCTGCTTGTGAAATGAGTTGTCCATATCCTTTTTTATAGATAACAGGTTCTGCTGAAGTTCTGTGTTAACATGTGGTATCTTGTCAATCTGTTAGCTCATTGTAATGGATATACAACTATTCTGAAAGGTGATTTGCTGGACTATATTGAACCAAAGGAGCTAGGCTTAATCCATATGTGGGTGAAACCATAGAATATTAGTTTAGATAAGACAGAGCTAAATGAAATGACGCTGAATGTTGGCGATGAGTTCATAGCATTAGATAATTGCCTCTCTTGTGTTTGGCAAAGGGGAGCAAAAATCATATCAGCATGAACTTAACTTTTCTGTGTGCAAGTGAAATGCTGCCTGGAGGGAACTAGGTAGCTGCAGCAGTTAGTAACAGGATCTTCCGTATTGTAAGTCACTGCTACGGAGCCAAACCAGGTTGTGAACAACTTAAAGCAGAGTTAGTTTTCAGTGCACAGTTCTTGTGCCCATAGGGGAAGTAGTACTGTTATCATTAAACCAGCACCCAGTGGTAAACATGGCATAGCTGAGGAGGTTGTGGCTGAGGGAAATGAAACCTAGTGTAAGAATGTGAAATTAAGTTATCCTGTGCATTTTATGACAGACAATTAGAGAGTTTAACCAAGTTACTGCTTTTCATTGCGATTACATTCTTTTCGGAAGGGGGAACACTTTTGTCTCATTCTCTACCTGAGGTGAATATGACGGATCGGTTTGGACAGATCATGATTGAGAACTTGCAGAGACGACAGTGTAACCTGGCTGGAGTGGAAGTCTGCAGATCCTTAGAAGCTCAGGTAATAGAACACAGAGCTCTGGGTGTGTTTGATAGCAAATTTACTTAATTTGTCTGCAAATTCTGTGTATGCTGTAAGACTCAGAGCAGTGACTGAAGCAGGTTTGGGGTGGGGCAACTGCTACCTACAGGAAACCCTTTTCCATCTGCTTTACAGTGATTCCCTGCTATTAATGTGGTTGCTAGATAACCACTTAGCTTCTGCAATTGTACAAAAACTGCAGTAGATCAGAGCACAACTCTATCTAGCCCACTGCCCTCTCAGTAGAGGTTAATAGCAGATGCTTAGAAAAGGGTATAACAGCTCTTCAAAGAACAGGTCAAGTAGCTGCCCTACAAAATCCTTAAGGGGAAAAACTTTTCTGGTATCATGTCCTCGAGTCTTCTGAAAACTGTCCTCCTTGTTTATTTTACAGAGGGAACGATTGCTGTTAAATGGCTGGGAAAATGCACATGCCATTGATATGATGAAAGTGTACAGCTTTTTGCCACAGGCTGATGTCAAAAGGTATTGCTGATAGCTCGCTTGCAGCCAAAAGTCATCTTCACATACCATTTCCAAAATATTTGATGTCAATATGTAGTATGGGATCCCCTCATATATCAGAGGGAAGCTGTGTGCAGATGCTAGCTAGCTAGGCAGAACATGTCCGAGTCTGAGGTTTCTGCAGAGCCTTACGGATAACGCCTAGAGCAATGCAAATGATCCAGAGGGTTATCTCTGTAAGGGGTAGACTGCCAGTGGTAATGATTTATTTTGGTGAGGTATAAAGCATCTCATGACAGAAATTTGCAGATAAAAGATGCTACAGAAGTGCTGTGTTTTTACAGTACCCAGGATGTTTCTTGTGAACATCCAGCCTCCACAACACCAGATGGGTGAGGCGGAGTCCTAGGATACATTCGGAACAGGCATCCACTTTTCATGTCCCCAAGGCGGAGATGACATCCATGTGTTTGCTCCAGTCTTGTAGGCCTACGTAAGATTACTTACCATTTGTTTTTTTCTGCTACAAGTGGGTGGAAAATGGCCAGTTTTGTTCTTCCTTCCTTTTCATATCATGTTCATGAGCTAGATTGCTGGGTCTGTACACAGCTGAGTACAGAGTGGGTATAAGTAAAGGCTGTTTGCACTGGTCAGTAGTCTGCATTGATTATTATTTTTCATTTTTGCATTAAAGAAATGCTAAAAAGGGTGGTTTTTTTTTAGTGAGTAACATTTTAGGTATGTAACATGAAATGTGAATTGCTGTGAGCAGTTCATTACCTGTTACTTGAATTAGCTAAGCAACTCCCCTTGGTCAAAATAAATATTTACATATAGGGATTTTTCAAATTATGGAACTGAACAGGTAAAACTGAAAATCATAGGTCGTTTAGATAGGAATTAGGACACAAGGGTAATCTACAGTGACAGAGAGGAGCATGCCGTGTTAAACTCTTTAAAGCAAGGACAGCTTGGGAGAAGTTTTCTCGCTTTGGTGAAGAGGAAAACATTAAAAGATGAAGAATCCTTGGTAGGGACCATTTTAGGAAAAAAAAAAATCTTCACATCTTATATGTACCATTTGGTTTGTGTTTTGTCATGAGCTCATGTGGGAGAGTTGTTAGGAACTGCATTGGTGTACCCATCACTCACCAAGACATAATATGGGCTTGTTGTGATGGTGTGGAGAAAATACTATATTCAACTGTTAGCTGTTATCCTTTGCTAACGATGAATCTCGTTCCATTAGTCTGTAATTTCAGTCTCTACATAAATCCAGCAAGACCAGATACATGTAGTAAAAGGGGTTAGAAGAGAAATGCTGGTATTCCTGAGAAATTACAGACTAATCCTGGAACATTAAATTCCTGGGATTAGAAGTTAAAAACATCTAGTTGTTTCATACATTGACGACAAAGCCTAGCAGTGGTGGTATCTTCATTATGAACAAATATGTTTATTTAACTGTAAAGATAACTGCTTTATGGGCTATGCCTTTCAATTTTCTGGAGTGAAGAAGTGTACATTAAAAACTGCCCTGAGCCTCCAGTTTAAATCACAGGCTTTTTTGTTCCCACAGAATAGAAGAACTTGAATTCCTAGATGAAAAGGAACTGTTTGAACAACTCATGCAGCACTACTGTATCTGCTGGGCCTCAAAAGACAGCAGAAACCTGGGTAATGTTCTCCAAGATCTAGGATTTGATCCTTCACATTGAAATCTTACATGGAGAGACTGGGACTATATCCACCACATGTATGATAGAAGTATCCTGTAGCTGGAATGGGTTCTGCTTCTCTGGGGCTGTGAACACCTCCTAGGTGGTGACAAAGGACTGTTTCTCCACTGTCTTCTGAGGGTTTATATAGACATCTAAATTGCCTATCTCAAGCCTGTTCAGTACAGGGGAGTTTGAATTTTTGTACTGAAAGATGCCGTATGGGTTACTTTAAATAACTGCCTGCTTTATACTATCAGTGCTAATTGAAAGGATTACAAATCCTGTGAACGTAAAGTACCATATGGGCACACAGTATATAAAATCATGGTGTCCTGACAACATAAAAATAATTTTCTGCTACTTAGTCCAGTCTTCTGCACTATCCCCATTACATCCATCTAAGGATTAAGTGTTCCATCCTGGGAGAAGAAATTCCCCCTGAAGTTATTAACTCTTTTAGATGTTCCTTTGTTTTTAAAGCTGGTAAAGTGAGATCTGCAACATCCTATTGCTGTTGCTGTAACAGAGATGCTAGCTTGTGGTGGTGTCAGCTGACCTGAATCCTACAACTTTGTCAGTATTGAGTTACAGAAATGCACAATTTTCCTTTGTTTTCTGATGGTTGCAAACTGACTGTACTACAGGAATCAAATGGGTAATGCCTGGGCATACCTCTGTCTAAAACACTTTTTCTTTTTCCAGTGTGAACTCATTGCCCTCATTAATGGTACTTGTCCCAGCTTTCTCTTCTTAATTCCATGAACAGACTCTTACTTCTGTCAACAGACGGTGTTGCTCTTTCTGTCACATAACCTCAGTGCTCCTTCAGATTGGCTTATTCAAATCAACTGCTGAATTGCTATGAAAAAAAAAGTTAAAAATTGCAGATCAACTTGATTCCTAATTCCCTTTCCTGCCACCAAATTTTTAGAATTTGTTTTAAAACCAAAACAAGCCTCAAAGCATCCTGCTTTCTGCATCTATCTTAATAGTGAAGTATGGGTGGTATAGGTATAAACAGTTGTTTCTCCTCCCACGCCCCCACCCTTTCTTTTCTTTTAGGTCTTGCAGATATCACCTTCTAATGTACTTGCTCGAGGAAGCCTTGGGCCCAGAAGCTGCAAATACTGCCTTCTGCTTGAGACGAGATCACAGAAATGATGGGACTCTGCATGTGCCAAGTTCAGTCTGCTCATCTGTGTAAGCAGTGCCAGTAAAGAAAACCACTGGTGCTGCTCATGTTGACTCTCCTGTTGGCTTTTGGTAGTTTTAACATTTTTTTTTGGCCCATTGTGAGCAGTTGTTATGAGGCAAGACTCGCTTCCCATTCCTGGATATCTCTAATGACAGACTTTTATAAGATGTCGGTAATTCCTGTTTAAAAGCTCACCTTCCTTAGCTTAAAACTGAAAGTAAAGTGTTCTGGGGTTATATTACTCCCCTCTTTCATCTTTTTGTGGATGTGAAAATTGTATTTGTGACAGGAAGCTGAAAAAAAAGTTGGTGAGCTGCATTACTGGATACCTCTTTGCACTGTGCACGGCTAATCATGAAAGTTATTTTTTGTTCATTTTTGTTCTGTTGAGGTTTAACTTTTATGAATTGTTACCCTATTAGCTTTCTCCAGGCTTTTACTGTTGCTATGAGGCTGTCATTATACTTGGTCTGTTTTTGTAGGGAAAGGGAGAAAGAAGAAGAAAAGGGACCATGATTCTTGTTCAGTGATGTACAAGAAACTGGTAAAGCAGAGTTTAATTATTTAACTGGATAAGACATAGCTTGGCAGGCCAACATGGGAATTGTAATGGTAAGAAAGAAATTAATCTACACTTGAACTGCTTCTGGCAGTATCTTTACACCAGTGTCTCATTCTTCTTTCTTCCCCCTTAAAAGAAATGAGGAAAATCCCAGCAGCAACGAAACAAACCTGCCCTATTGTTTGGAATTGAATCTTGAAACCTTCTGATGAGAAAAAATAATAAATGTTTAATATTTATAATTTGTCTACTGTCTTACTCAAAAATTACCTATTCATTTCTATTTTAGTGATTGTTTTTCCTTTGCCAAATGCCTCAACAAGAATATTTTAAAAAGTAGTTGCAAGCATAAGCTGCCATTTTAGTATGCTGTATGCCATGTGAATTCCAGTGGTGTACAAATATCTGGGTTCGGAAATAGTTGATACGGGTTCGGACTAGGGAAGGACGTTCTTGAGATTCCAGAAAAACTAAACACTTCTTAGAAGTGACGGTCCATTTCGGAGGAACAGAAGTAGGACAAGAAATGGCCTTTACTTTGCTGCCCTCCTCTCACAGTCAGGTACCAATTTTAGTCACTGGTAGCTACAGGCTGCCTGCCGTAATGTTTGTATCAAGCTGATTTTGTAAATGACAAGGCACAGAAATACAGTATTTGCTCTGCTTGGTCTTTGCTAAGTGTTCCCCAAATGGAAGAGATGGATCCTCTGTGCAGCAATGAAAGGAACTTGGAAACTTTTGCTTTCAAGATAATCATAGTACTATGCTTATGCCTGCACTTTCTACGTTTGGGCTTAGCTGTGCCCTTCTGCTGAGAGGTATGTGCAGGCTGTCTTGGTCTGTGTTAGTGTTGACCCTTCTTCTTTGCAGGTGCAGGAGACCAGAAAGGTGTGGCTCATTTTTGCACCTTCCCATCGAAGTTCCTTCTTTTACACAGAAGCTACAGCCAGAGACTATAAATTTTGCCATTGGATGGTTTTCCATTGCAGATGCCTGCTGTCTAGATTGGAAAAGTAGGCTTGCTGAGCCTGTTTATTGGGAAGCAGGGGGCAGCTAGCCTGCTGCATTTAATGGCCTGCAGCTTCTGGTTTTTTGTTTTGTTTTTGTTTTGCATTCTGGTTTTACACTCTTGTTACTTAGAGATTTGGAATCTTTCTGTGTGTGTGTCCTTCTGCTCTGTCATACCAACATGAATCCAAGGAGCTAAATTCGACGAGCGTCTATGAATGTGTCTTAATTCGATCTGAGTCCTCCAAACTTACTGCCTAGCTAAATGTAGCATCTTTGCCAGAGACCTGAGAAAAGATAAAAGCGTTGTGGCTCCATGCCCATCTTCAGTATACAGTTCCTCCTGACTCTGTGTGTGGCTGTGCAAAGAGTAGATACTCATCTGGCACAGGGAACTGTGATGGCTTTATAACATGTGGTCTCTTCACTGGCAGTTGTTTTGGTCCGTTGTTTTTGTTGGGTTTACTGCTTTTTTGGTCATTTTCCTTCATTTGAGGAGATATTAAAACTTTCTAAAAGAACTCTTATATAGCATCTGTATTTAGGCTGGGATTCTGAGGTATCACCTCCATGCCCCTTCACCCCCAGCCCTTTTCCTTTACCCAAGTCTGAAAATCCTGTAAGTCTTTCCTATGGATGCTGCCCCCTTCTGACTTTTTTGGAATTCATCAGTACTGCATCTTGGATCGTGCTGCAGATCGTTAAGCTGCTTTTCTTGCTTTTAATGAGCTTATAGCATATGAGGCCCTTCCACCTACAGATACTGACTCACGAGAGCTTTGCTACTGTGGGGTATATGTGCCGATTGGGAAGTCGCTTGCTAGATGTTGTGGTTTAACCCGGCCGGCAGCTGAACACCACACAGCCGTTCGCTCACCCTCCCCCCTCCCTCTCTGGGATGGGGGAGAGAAACGGGAAAGTGAAGCCTGTGGGTTGAGATAAAGACAGTTTATTTAAGAGAGAAAATAATAATAATAATAATAATAATAATAATAGGTACAAACAAGTGATGCACAATGCAATTGCTCACCACCCGCTGACCGATGCCCAGCCCAACCCCGAGCAGCCGGCCCCCCACCCTGGCTAGCCACCCCTATATATTGTTCAGCATGACGTCAGATGGTATGGAATACTCCTTTGGCCAGTTTGGGTCAGCTGTCCTGGGTCTGTCCCCTCCCAGCTCTTGCTGCCCCCCCAGCCTGCCCGCTGGCAGGACAGAGCGAGGAGCTGAAAAGTCCTTGGCTTAGTGTAAGCACTGCTCTGCAGCAATTAAAACACCAGCATGTTATCAGCACTCTTCTCATCCTAATCCAAAACATAGCACTCTACCAGCTACTAGGAGGAAAAATAACTCTGTCCTAACTGAAACCAGGACACTAGACATAAGACATAACGTTATGAAAGCATGAGTAGAGGTTGGGCACCTTATTGGTTGTTTCAATTTCTAAGAAACAGTAAAGTGCTCCTGAAAGAGAAAGCAGTAAATGTTTTACCTCTTCCCCAATCAGAGTGGACTGTAGCACTGGGGGTTGTGGTTGAACTGGGATCTGTTGTTCGACCAGCTGGTTTTCTCTACTTGTAATTCCTTTTGCTTCAAGTGAGCTGAGATAATGGAATTTCATGCTTTTTTTTTTTCCTTCTTAAATCAGGAGAATCACTGTCATTTGGGAGCAGGCTCATATCTTCTTTGTCCTCCTAGCGTGCATTAGCCGTGTTGCAGATGCCTTTCCATCATCTGGAAATGAGCCATGCTAAATCTGTAGCCCTGCTGGTGGCTGACAGGTGAGCCTGCTGGAACAGCACGGTGGTGGCTCTGCTGTGCCATTACTTTTCAGCCATCAGGAATCAGAATTCATCTCCTTTCCAGCCTCATCACATACCTAACTGTCCTTGAATGTATCTGATGTTCTCTCAAAATTCCCCTTCTAATGTATTTAAAAGCCAGTTCCTACTTTCTTGTATATTCACATAGATGCAATTTTCTTCCTTGCGGTTTGTGGAATAAGAATTTATTAATGGATGACTAACCTCACAGAGTTTGAGACTCCTCTGTACAGCCTTGACAAGATCCCTGATTCTGCCTGCAGTACTTTTTGATGTTCTTCTCCTTGATCTCTGTCCCCAGAGAGCTCCAATCTGGCTTGCTGGCATTAGCGTCACCTGGACTATGTGCCATACAAGCACCCAGTGAAAGATGGCATCCATCCTGAAAACCCCCTTGACTTGAACTGATGTGCAAAAAGCAGCTGAAGTAGCTGAGCCAAAGGCGTTTAAACATGAATATGGGGGAAACAAGACTGTGTAGTGCCACAGCTCATAGCTTAGTCTGACAGGTGATGTGACAGTTAATATCTCCTTTAGTAAGAGCCACAGTGTAAAAAAAAGACAAAAGCTCGAAACACCCCTTGCACTGCAGGAGCCTTTGTACATTGACAAATGCTCTGTGGCAACAAGAGTATCCTGCTGATTTTTTTTTTGAATCAAATGAGCAAATACATAATTGCATGTAAGTCCCATCTGTGCTATAAATTTAAAGTTGGTACGATTCCCTTTCACAGCATATCACTTGACCCTCCTGTAACACATCTTTACCCCAGTTTTATGAATGGGAGCCAAACTGAAGTCTCACCTGCTCTGGAACAAACCAATGTATTTGAACCAGTCACCATCTGAGGTGCAGACACTGAATTGTTGCCTTTTCCATGTAAAAATGTTTTGAATGTAGCTCACTACAGGAGAAGGCATGTGATCTATCAGGTTTTTTGTTCTCTTGTTTGCTGTGGCTTAATCCTCTCTGTGTGAGGAGATGTCTCTGCTGGCATGCATGAGGCAGATACAGGCGGGATTTCTGCTCACCCACTTCATTTTTAGGTCGTCACATAATTCATTCATCTGAGGGAAGCACGGAAGAATGCAGCATAGGTGTGATAGGTGAGGTGGGATGAAAGGCGCGGTAGGTGCCCTGGCTGATCTTTGTCTCGCCAAATCTGACTTTCCATCTTGCAGCTGTCAGCTGAAAGGTTCCGCGTCCAGCCCGGAGATGGGAAATCAGTCCTGTAAGAACTCTTCAAGAGTCTCCTCTGGCTCAGCTGCCAACTGTGGTAGAGAAAGTAGGTCATGTTGTGCTGCAGGGTTACAGCAGGATCAAAAGAATTTGTGATACTCAGGGAGCTTGTGGGGGGAAGATGGGTGTGGGCAGTCTAGCTCTCATGATTACGCTAAGATAAATAAATCTTTCACCTCTCTTCAGGGAATATTTGGTTTTGGAGAGTGCCTGGTGGGGCTGAGACGATGCTACTTTGCTGGAAACTCACTAGCAGAAAAAGAGAAGTGTTTTCTGGCTGAGATGGAGATAGCCTTTGCCTTCAGCTGCTTCTTGCCATGGTCTAGGTGACCCTGCTTCTTGGCAAAGGTTCCCTGGAGCCACACAATGCGCTTCTGCCTCTGTTTTCTGCAAGCACCCCAGCCTTTTGGTACTGACAGAACAGTACAATTCACCCCTGCAAAAGATTTGTTGAGAGAAGGAAAAAAAGAATTAAGCTCGAGTAAGCTGCAAGGGGAGAGTCACTTGCGTTTCCCCCAGCAGCCCCATACAGTGCAGCATCTCGATCTCTTCCCCTCACCTGCTCACAGCTTCCCCAGCTTCCTGAAGGACTGTGGACAGGTGCTGCCTGCGTGAGCTCAGGTTTTCTTTGTTGGGGTGAACGGAGTGGAACCAGAGCCACTTTGTGCTGACTAGGGAGGCCGTGGGCCAAAACTGGATGGCAGCCCCACCTCTAGATAAGGGCACTGCGCTGTCATTTTTGCCACTAGGGTACCTCTTGTCAGCCCTAAATTTAGCTCTGGTCTTTATGCCATAACCACACCTTGTCATTTTGCGAAAGGTCACTTAAAAGCACTTCACATACTTACCTCTGTCTTACTGAATGTGGTTTGTGTGCCTGTGCATGCAGTGCCAGCAGCAGGTTGGATGTGGACAGGAAAAGATCTGCAAGTCCTGTAACGCTGCTCTCCTTGCTCTGTCGCTAACTGGTTGTGGAGCACCTAAAAAGTTGCATCTCCCACCCGTCCTGCACCACACGTCCCCCTGCGGGGACACATCCTGCCAGCCACAGAGCTGGGGCTGGGCAGTGGTGTGCTCCAGGGGGGTTGCAGAGAGCAGGGGCCACAGCAGTTGCTGCCTGCTCATGCTCACCGCTTCCAGGCAGGATGCGCTTGGTGCTCCCTGCTTGCTGCGGGTCTGGGGCTGAGGAGCGTGATGGAGCCAGGGGTCCAAGCCCAGTTGCCGTGGCAAACCGAAGGGGCTGGAGCACTTTGCCTGCCACAAGTTGTTCCTGGCAGGTACAAGAAAATCCTCGTGCTGGGTCCTGAGGGCTGATCCTCCCCCGGCCAGGCTTCAACCAGCGTTTAGGTGACAGAGCTCTGTTGTGCCTGTCTTCTCTTTGAGTGACCTGGGCCTGAGCATTGCCTACTCGTGAAAGATCAGTAGGTCTCCTTCTGAAGAATTATATTAATTAATTCTTCACAGGAATTACCCAGCTCTTCGTACCTAGGAACTGAATGTAAAGCAGTTTTTAGCTTAGCACATAGCGTTTCAAGCTTCTCTGAAAGTTACCAGTCCTTAATTTCATGCGTACAAGGCTTCCCACTTCTGCTGCTGTCGCACAGGGAAATGGGGTCTCTGAGAGCTGAAAGGCTCCATTACAGGATGCCTGCGAGAGCCTGGCAGTACCCATTGCAGGGAAGATGCATGCACTGCACGGGGCTAGGAGCATCCTTCCCTTCGTTGAGAGCTTGGTGGATTTAAATTTTAAATGTCAGGATTAAGGTCTAAGTATGGCTTCATCCTACTGGTTATTTTCCATCCTTTCAACCCAGTCTGCAGAACAGACCCAGATCTGTCCCTGTTTTCTAACAGAAAAAGGTAAGTCTGTCTTAAGAACCCTTGGAAATTTCCATCAAGCATTACTGTAGCAATCTGAAGTAAAGCTATTAGGCAACAGGACCTATAAATGAGCAGAGGTCAGGTAACCTGTGTTACTGCTACGAGATGCAAATAATTCTGCAAGTTCTCATTCAGTAACAGTTGTGTAATCATTAGATTATCAGTCTCCAAGATAAATACTGTAAAGATAAGGCAGTGACAAGTGAGTTGCCTTTGCCTTTATTGCTTTTCAAAAGTTGAACGTGGATGCTGGCTATGCCGGGGTCTTTCATTGCAGCGATGCCATCATGCAGCCCCTAAATATTTTGTTGACATTTTTTATAGACATCCAGTCAGAATTCTGTCCCATCAAACATACCCGTGCTGATTCAGCAGACTCGAGGTATGCTCAGGTCCTGCAGTTGGGCACTGTCGAATGCTAATGGTGCTTGAGTGCGTTCTGAGTCAAGTGTCTGCTTAAGTACTTCGAGTTCGGAATCTGTGAGTTGGGATGCTATTGTTCTTATTAAAAAGCATGCAAAAGAAAGCTGTGGATCTCCATAATTAAGCAGGAAGAAAGAGAAAGAAACACTTTTGGGGGTGCTGGACTTAATAAAGGCATTCAGACTTCTTTGTACAGATAGACGGATGTGAGAAATGCCTTCTATGGTTCCTAAAAAGGGTTTTTCTAAGCTGTTGCTTGTTTTGTATTGCCATTTCCTCTATTAATTGACACAGTTGCTGTTGTCACTTATTTAACAAATCCACATTATCAGTGCAAGCACAAACAAGGACAAAAATAAATGTCTGATAATATGAACAGATTTATCTGTTCTTATCCCCACGCCTTTTTCCATGAGTGCAGATTGTATGAAGCTTGCTGAACAAACCTTATTTCCAAGCATTTAATCTTATCCACGAGGGGCAAAGGGTGCTACAAGCAGCGCTGTTTTCTTCGGGTGTTTGTAGCATCTCTTAGTAAAAGGCAGGTGTAGGAGCAACCTTGTCTGAGGATTGGCATTGGGTAGTGTTAAGACTGAGCTTAAATTGGGTCTGTAGTAATCTTGCTGCCTATTACCTAAATCGTATTACGCTGGAGAGTTGTAAGTGTGGGGAAGTCACGGTTCAGAGTAAACATAAAGGAAATCCAACACCACCTCTGCCAATTCCTGATGACAAATATAGATCATTTATGTGGCTGCTGTAAACTGCTGATTGCATGGGAGTGCCCAGGGTGCCCAGAACGTGCTGGGGTGCCATTCCTCTTTCTGAAGACCGCTCACTCAGCAGCTCCTGGCTTTGCCTGAGGTCTTGCTGGAGATGTGACTTTTCTGACCACGCCGAGCAACCCACAGCCCTTTTGTCCCACGTGCCATCCTGGCACTGCAGCGTTGCAGGGCCAAAGGCTCCGTGCACCCCACAGCCAACCCGTGCTGGGTGCTGCTGCCTAGGGCTGCACGGGACATGGTGCGGAGCCAAGCAAGTGCCCGGCTCGTGCACTGGCAGGAGGCACGCCGAGGATTTGTGGGCTCCAGGGCGCTTCAGGAGCTGCAGCTGACAGGTGCTGAAGAAATTGATGCTGTTTTATTGTTTTGTTTTTGTCTCTGTTTTTAAGGTTAACTTGAATTACAAACAGGGAGGGGTATTTTCCCTTGGAACCATCTTTACACTGAGATGGAGAGATGAAAGAATAGCAGCATTCCCTGGAGTCCAGGAAGAAGGCACAACACTCCAAATTGAACTGTTTTGATCATAGCACATCAGCTGTGGCCCTGCAGATTTTTTTTTTTTCCTATCCCTAATCTTCCCAAACTAAACCAGTCAGAATTTTGCACAGCGCTGATATTTCTGGAGCCAGTTTGCTCTGGCAGTCTCTCAGTCCCACATGGCAGGTACAGGCTGCCCAGGCAGCTCTGGCTGGCACAGTGCATGGAGCTCTTTGTCTGAAACTTGCACCAAGAGGCCAAAAAATCCCTCAATATTGTGCTTCTGCTCTGTTCTGTTTCAGTCCCATGCTTAGTAAAAATGATCCCTTTGTTGTCTGAATGCCGAGCGTTTCCTCCCGAAGGCTCAGCCAAATATCCCTGCTCCCTAAACAATAATGGTAAATGTTTAAAAGCCAAGGACGCTGAGTTAATCTTCACTTTTGGATTGTGACCTTCCAGTGCTCTGAAGCCACTGCTCCCCTGAGACAATGCTGCTGAAGCCTTTACAGCCCCTGTCGAGGTGGGCTGGCACTGCCGGGAGGGCTCGGTGCTGCAGGCGATGGCAGCTGGGGAGCAGCCTCGTGGTGCTGGTCCTGAGCTGCCACCAGGCACTGTGCGATGCCGTGATGCCAGGTCTTTGTAAGGCACTGTAAGGAGTGCCAGGTGGGATCTGGGTGTGTCCTGCAGTTCTCATGAACACCCTGAAAAATAGAGCTGGTCTGCTTCCTTTTGCCTGAGTTAAAGCCCCTCTCGGTGAAGCTCCCCCCTGGCTGCACCGCGAGGCGTGGAGCTGGGGCTTGGTGAACCTGCTGAGAGCCAGCTTGAACTCAGTGCTCAGCAGCTGAGGGCATCGAGCCAAACGTCCTGTGTTGGGGGTCAAAGAGGAGCCCAAGGAGCAGCCAGCCTCACATCCCACTTTCAATGTTCCATCGACTTCCATAACCTCTGGCCAAGAGCTTTTGGCTGCAGGAAACAATCTCAGAAAGGGAAGCGAGCTGACAGAGGTGCCTGAGGTGGGATTCCCTCTTCCCTCCGGCCTGGCCTCTGTCTGCGCATGGCCGGCAGCTGCCCCCTGTGAGACAGGCAAGTGGAAATTTCCTTCCTATCCCCAGCGTCCTGTGAAAACATCATAAAACATCTGCAGCGTTCTTTACCCTTGCTTACAAGAGAAAAAATACCAGTAAACCCCAATCCTTAATTACCCACCACAAACACGAACTGCTGCAAGCGATTGCTCAAGGAGGTGAAAAGCCCCGGTGCTCGTCTCCTGCTGGGTGGTCAGCATCTGGCCCTGTTTGGATGATGGATGTGTCCTCGCTGCTTGATGCAGGACCACTGCACAGCCCCGAGCCCTTGTGCCACCAGGGCTGTGCCTGCTCTACCCCTGGCAGCAGCGCGGTGTCCCCCGGGGTCTCCTGCCACTCTGCAGCCTCCCAGTCCCCATCTCGAGCACCGGTGGCATCTCTGTGCCCTCTGCTGGGGGCTGGGTCAGGATTTCTGTGCAGCGATCCCTTATGCAGTGGGGAGGCGTAGCGGAGTTGGGACTGGATCAACATCAGCTTGCAAAGCTGCCGGTGGCTCCCTGGACACCCTTGGCATCATGTCTGTGCCAATGCTGTCTTTAAGATTTTAAAGCCCTTTGGTGTTAATTCAGTAACACAGAGCCAGTGCCATACGACCACCAGCATAATGACATGGAGTGGTTTTTGAAGGAGGTGCCTGCCCCACAGGCCTGAACCCAGATGCTGCTCCGAGCCTTGGGCTGGCTCCGCAGTGCTTTGGCTTGCTGCCCCCGGCTGCCCCTTCCCGGGGTGCAGCGCTCTGCTTGCTCCTTGTGCACCAGCCACAAAAAACCCAGCACCTCCCTGCTGCACTTGTTTTGGGGCACGCGGTCACCCTGTGCCAGGAAGGGCACTGAAGTCTCTGGTGCCCATATTTCAATCCAAGCCTGGGTTTGGATTCCTTTTCCTCACGGAGAGTTAAGCCCTGACAAGGAGCATGGGCTTCAAGTGCTTGGTGAGCAGAGGAAAGGAAAGGCTTTTCTCCTTTTCTCAGGGCACTCTTGGACCCGTGCATGCCCCTGTGCAGGCGGTGCTGTGGGCTTTCCACACATACTGCCTTCTGGCAGCATCAGCAGGCTGCCCAGGAAAGCAAGCCAGCTGGTCTTCAGACAGGTGCTAGCATTTTGGCTACCTACACCTCACACCATGGGAGGAATTGCATCCTGCACACTGGCAGAAAACCCTAGACCGATGGCAACAACAACAAAAAACAAAACAAAATGAAAAAGAAAAAAGAAAAACAAGCCACCAGGTGAAGAAAAAAAAAAGTAAAACCTTGAACCAAGGAATGACTGTGATAAAGAGGTTTTATATTCCTGGGGGCTGGCCTATCAGCTTTTATTGCCCCCTGCTTTGTTTTTTTTTTTTTTTTTTTTTTTTTTTAAGCAATGCAAATCCAATCCGTTTTTTAGAGCCTCCCAGCCGCTGCCTCCCCATTCAGGGCAGGGGGAGCCTTCCAGCAGCTCAGACAGCGCGGTGCTCCCCCGGCACCCCACCAGGGCTGTGCTGGCGTCCGGCGCTCTCAGCTTCGAGCTCTCGCAGGGTGAGTGTCCCCCGGGGGCAACGCGGGCATCTCCTCCCTCCGGGCTATTTGCACTGACCCTTGTGGACGCCTTGTTCAGCACCTGTGCCAGCAGCCTCTATCTCCCCACGGCTGTGCCCGGCACGCCCGAGGAGCAGAGTCTGGTGCTTCCAGCACGCACTGCCCCTTGAGGACCCACGTGGGCAGCTGGGGTTTCCAGTCCCTGGGCAGATCCCTGATTGCACCCGAGGGACCGGCTGCCACCAGGACTCTGCCTGCTTTCTTCCAGCTCCCCTCATGGCCACTGCCGAGAGCGGTTGCCCCTCCACGAAGGAGGTGATGGTGGACATGGACAGCAGGCACCAGCGTGCGAAGCCCCACTGGTACGAGCTCTACGTCCAGCCCTGCGTGGCCGAGCTGCTGGGCAGCACGCTCTTCATCTTCATCGGCTGCCTGTCCGTGGTGGAGGATGCCGGCAGCACGGGGCGGCTGCAGCCCGCCCTGGCACATGGGCTGGCCCTGGGGCTCACCATCGCCATCCTGGGGAACATCAGGTAAGGGGCTGGCGTCCCCCTGCTGCTGCGCCTGCTGGGGACCCTTGCATGGGTGGAGGGGATGCCCGCTTCCATCGTGCCCCTTGGTTAACAGCAACATCCCCTCAGGTGGTGGGTGGGTGCGTAACGCCTGGGGTCTGGGGGTGGTGGTTTGGCTTCTGGTTGCAACCTTTTGGTTTTAACCCTTCTTAACAAATAATAAAAAAGACAAAGCTGAATCAAAGGTATCTCTTGGGAAAGCTTAGGCATTTCCTTTTAAAAGGATGTCAGAATGAAGCATTTTGACCCAAGTATGCTATTCCCCTGTGTATTTTCAGGTGAAATACCTATATTACATTTACAAATGGTTTTCATTCCTCTAATGCAACATTTAGACAAACCTGCTTGTAGAAAGAAGTGTAGTTTGTCTCCAAGACAGAGCTTTATCCTGAATGGAGAAGCTGAAATGGTCCCTGTGGAATTTTGCTCCCTTCCTCTGTGCATCTCCCAGCCAGATCCTTGCAGCTCAGGGACAGGGGGCCCCGGGGCTGCCCCCACTGGGTGCTGGTACTGGGAAGCCTCGCCGGGTTAGGGAGCTTTGCTCATCAAGGCTTGTGTGCGAGCCAAGGGACAGCGTCGTACCAGAACCTGCTTAGGATGGAATTGCACCCCAAGGTGAAGCTCGTGCAACTGCCACCAAGTGAGATGCAGGCGCGTGTCCCAGAGGAGCCCAGCTCCCCGGGCACCCCCAGCCCCCTCACAGCCACGCTGCAGCCAGGGGAGCGGCACCAAGCACTGTGCCATGAGGAGGTGTCCCGAGTCTCCCCCTCTGCCGGGGCCATGCCCAGTCCCACCGATGGGACAGGACCCAGCATGGAAAAGGCAGCTCCTAGCTGTTACCCCTGCCTCCACTTTGCCCCCCGGTGAGCACTGCTGGCCTGCCAGCTGATGCGGGTGAGCCTCCCTTCCTGAGCAGGAGCCAGGCTGTGCCACCTCTGTCCCTTTGTCCCCAGGTGGTGGCCACCGAGCTGGCTGGAAATGCCGGTGACAGCATGACAGGCTGCCCGGGGCTGTGCAGCACTGACTGGGCAGCTGGGGGTGGTGGAAATGGGAGCTGCCAGCATCTGGCTTTGTCCCAGGCACCAGGGAGCAGGAGTGAGGAAGGCAGCGGTGGGCAGCCCGCCTGCCCACAGCCTGCGCGAGCCTCCCCTGGGACAGCAGCTCCCAAAAAGCAGCTGAACCACACAGGGATGTTCACAGCCCCTAGTGCTGAAGCTAGGAGGAGCTGGGTGTGTGTCCTGGGCAGGGAGATAGATGTTTTAGCCTAAAGTCAGTTTTTTCAGAGATGTGTGGCCAAGGAGGCTGGACAGGAGCCTGGCTTTGGACATGTGCTCTTGGTAGGAGAGGCTGCAGCCCCTGCAGTGGGTTATGGGTTTGGATCTTGGCCGGGAGCAGAGGTGAGCAGCCCGGCTGTCCCCATCCGTGCTGGTGGGACGGGGCTGCTCCAGCCCCACTCCACGCCTGGACAAGTCCCTGCAGCTCTACAGCTCCCGCCCTGCCCGGGGCAGTTCGCAGGCACCCTCCCGGCTAGGACCTTACTGGCTCAAACAACACAACTTTTTGCTGTCATATGATCAGTCTTTAATTATAGCTGAAGAATAAGACGTAATTATGGCTCCTAGACTCTCTGACTCATCGGCTTTACCAGCAATTATTATTAGGGCTGATTGGTTATGAAACTCGTTCATTAATGCATGTCCCATGATAATCTGTTTTAATTAAAAGGTATCTGAGCTTGTCTTGCATGTGGTCTTCAAGATGAATGATTTGGGTCCATCAGGAGGCGAGGGCTCGCTGCAGCGTGGGCGAGCCCTGGGCATGGCACTGCCCTGGTGCTGCAGGGCTCGGCCAGGCACACTGGGGTGGCTGCAGAGCAAGGGGGGCGCGGGGCCCCCAGCCAGGTGTGAGACCCCAGGGCATCGTTGTTCATCTGGTGGATTTCTCTGGTTTCTGAACCCCAGTGAGGAAGGAGGAAGGCACGTACGGTCCCTCAGCCATACACTGGTTCTGCTGCCAGCAGCAGCTGCTGCCTGGGTGGAGGGGCCAGGGCTGCCTGCGTGCCTCCACGTCCCCCTCCGAGCGGAGGGAAACGAGTGCTGGGAGCCCCAGCAGAGCAGTGGAGCCCGTGGGGCCAGGAGGTGGCTGCAGCCCCAGCCTGGCACGGTGCCTTCCCTGCCCTCTGCCTTCCTGCGGGACGTGTGTCCTGCACGGGGCAAAGTGTCAGAGCGGCAGGCGAAGGAGATTCGTATCAGGGCAAAGGCAAACAGCAGCCAGGCTCTTTGCTTTCCATGTCTTTGATTTGGGCTGTGTGAGCTGACGCTGCATGCTGCTGGGGCACAGGCTGCCAGCCTGGGGAAGGGTGTTCAGCGGTTCCCAGTCCCAGCACCAGCTCTGCCACTGCTGCTCCTCTTATTCAGAGCTGCAGGGTGGGTGCCCTGAGGGTGCAAGCAGGAGTCGTTTTCCTTTGTGAGTCCTTGCCCTCAGAGGAGCTCTTCCAGAGAGCGGGTGGCTGTGCCCTGCCCTGCCGTGCTGTGCCACGCAGAGGAGCAGAGCAGCAGGCCAGGTCTCAGTGTGTCCCCAGCCTGTAGTGCTGTAAAGGAAGGCTCCTTCTGCACCCGCCGCCCCTGTGACAGCTCCTGGAAGAACCTGGTGGTCTCCTGAGAGAGACCCAAACCCTTTCTTTCAAACTGCACAGGGACATCTCCTGCCCTGCAAGCACATTATGCCTGCGGGGTGCTGCATATGGAAATGCTGCTTCTCCAAAGAGCAATTGCAGAGAAGGGAAATGGCCAGATTCTGCTCCCCTGAAGTGCACAGCACCTCCTCATGGGAAGGGCTAAAGAAGCATTCATGGCTCTAGCCCCCAGTGAGTGCAGCCCACGGGCGGCCAGGGCAAGGCAGCAGGCAGAGCCCCGCTTTGGGGTGAGCCCCGTGCTGAGGCTCCTCTCTCCTTTGCAGCGGAGGTCACTTCAACCCAGCCGTGTCCCTGGGCGTGTGGCTGGTCGGCGGGCTGAACATCACGATGCTCATTCCCTACTGGATCTGCCAGCTCTGCGGAGGGGTAATAGGAGCCAGCCTGACAAAGGTACAGACACTGGGGAGGTCTCCTTAATCGTGGGCAAATGCTGGGGTGCAGGGACCACCTTCCTGCTCTGCCAGGGTCGGCCTTGCCTGCCCCAAGCTGATGCATGGCCCAGGGTTCTCCAGCAGCCGCGCACTTGATGGCAAGGATGAGAGGCACTGCGGGCATGGATTCTCTGTGTAATTCAGAGCACGGCTTTTCACAAGGCGACCCAGTGTCACAGAGGCTTGCTGCATGGGTGCGGGGCTTATCTGTGCTTGAGGCAAGAGCACCTGCTTTCTCCTCTCAGGTCTCCTGTGGTCTGACTTCCACCCTGGGACAGCTAGCATCCCTCTGCAGGCTGGGATCCAGCAGTGCCAGCACAGGTGTGGGGGTGCCGCCTCTGCACAGCGCTCTGGGGCTTGGCTAATTCCCCACGGCTGCTGTTCCCCAGAGATTCATTATACCGTGTTAATCAGGCACAGAGCAATGCACGGCACCTCTGCAGCTTCAGCCACTTTAACGCAGTGTTTGCCTGCCCTTTCTGCTTGCCGCACCATTTTGTAACGTTAATTTAATTTGGTGTTGCCCATTTCCAGAGTCTGAGGTGGTCTGCACCGAGCAGCGTGGTGCTGTTTGTGCACTGCAAAGCTCGTGGAGAACGTGGCTGGCTCATTATCTCAGGAGACACTAAGAGCCTCCTCTAATGAGTTTATATTTGCCAGGCGCTTAGGGCTGGCTTTCAGGAGGAAAGTGATGAGATTAGCTCCTCTTTAACCCGGAGCTATGCCCGCCCACGCTGTCCTGACAGCGAGCACATATGTCTGTTAAAGCCCGCAATATGGAGCGTGGCGGGCACAAACAGAGCTCCCCCCACCGCAGGCCGTGACGACGGACGAGCACTACGCCAACACCACTGGAGGAGCCTTCAGCGGCATCGTGGCCGATGAGCAGATCCCCTCCGTCCTGGTGGGCGAGATCATCATGACCACGTTCCTGGTGCTCGCGGTCTGCATGGGTGCCATCAACGAGGAAACCAAGACCCCTCTGGCACCCTTCTGCATCGGCCTCACGGTCACGGTCGACATCCTGGCAGGGTGAGCTCGCGAGTCTGCTCCCTGCAGCGGGCGCAGCCCCCGGGGCAGAGCCCAGCCAGTTCTGTTCCTGCAGCTGAGGCACAGGCACCGTGCCTGGGGCAGGGGCCAGGAGGGGACCCGAGGCTGCAGGGATGGTGATCCCACACTGGCAAATCAGACATTTGGCCCTGCTGACACGGGTGTGGGGGGAATTTGTGGGAACACCCAAAAAGGTGGGGGAGAGGCTGGAGAGTGGAGTCCAGCACATGGATACCTCTCACCAGACCAATCTCTCCAATTACCTGTTACGGGCTGATAAAAACAAACGGCCGCCCAGGCAGTGTTTACAGTAGGAAGCCCTGAGCAAACAGGAGCAGTTTATCTGGAGCTGTTGCTCATTGCTCGCTGTATGTCCTCACCGTTAGAACCGCTGCCAAGCTCAGCCTCGGCGCGGGCAGGCGTTTCGGGTGAGCTGCCTATGTCTTATGTCACTGCAATCAGATAACGAGCACACACAATTACAAATGTTAATGGGTTGTTTAGTTAAGGCAGTGCCCCCTCTAGCGGGATTCAGAGCTCTTATTTAAACACTGCGCAAACCTCGAGTGCAAATATTTATCTGTTGCAGTTTTCTTTAATCTGTAAACGCTATTGTCTCTGCTGCCTGGCTCCCGTACCTACGCACAGCGCAGAGCTTTTGCTGTGTAAAACCCAGGCTCTGGGTAAACCCCAAAATAGGCTCGGCACCCTCGCTCGCACCGTGCTGGGTTTTCCCTGTGGGCTGCAAGCATCAGGAGGGAACGCAGCACGTGGCTGCCCTGGGGCTCCCAAGCTGGGCTGGTCCTGGGGCCGCAGCAGGGCAGCAGCTCCTGCCCCGTGTCCTCACCTGCAAAAGTGAGCAGACCTGGAGCAGGGCCAGGTGATGCAGCCGGTTCCTTTCTCTTTCAGGGGTGCCATATCCGGAGCCTGCATGAACCCTGCCAGAGCCTTCGGGCCGGCTCTGGTAGCAAACTACTGGGACTACCACTGGGTGTACTGGGTAGGGCCCATGGTCGCTGGGCTCCTCGTCGGCACGCTGGTGAGGTGCGTGAGGTCTGCCCTTTCCCAGCCCAAGGTGTCTGCCCGTTTGGTCCTCATCTCCTTGTGGGGCCAGGCTGATGCAGTCTCTATGCTTCCATGCACGCTTGCAGCAGTGCAGATGCCAGCCCTGAGTTTCTCTCTTTTACCTCCCCAAAGGCTCCTGATTGGTGACCGGACGACCCGCCTGTTCCTGAAGTGAGGCCAGACACGAGACTGTTCGTGCTGCCTGCCGGGGGGCCACGCTCAGCTCCACCTCCTCCTGGGCTCCCCCACCAGCCTGCTGCAGGAAGGCTGCTCCCTCGATGCTGCAGGCACCATGAAAAGCGACCCAGGCACCTCCTGCTGCTGCGGGAGCACGCTGTCGGGATGAGCACGCAGCTGAGACAACCACGCTCCGATTGGCACCAGCACCGTGACACCGAGCACCGCGTCCCTCCTGCCAGGGCTGCGTCTGGGTGCCTGCAGCACCCCTGGCTCTCTTCCCCCGTGTTGCTGCTGCTCCCAGGGCCCCCTCTGCTCCCCAGAGCGGGCTGGGGGAGCCGCGGGTGGCCAAGCAAGGAGCCTGCTGTAACACCAGTGCGCCGGTGAAAAGCTGAGTGAAGCAGCAGTGTGGCACAGCTCACCAGTGCTGGCACTAGGAGAGTTCTCAATTCTTAATGACTATTATTCAAGAGGCCTGATGCAGCTCCTGGCTGCGTGCCCTCACATGCACCTGCTGGGAGCTGCCTGACTCCAAATGTGGCGAGGGCACCATAAAGCTCTCCTGCTCCTTCTGCGTGTCTGCGGCTCCTGTTGCAGCACCCCTGCTGTCCCCTGCAGCGTCCCCTCCCTGTCCAGCCCATGGGAGCCCCCTTCCCAGCCTGTGCCATGCTCAGCTCCCCTCCCTTGCACACGTCCTGGGCTTGTTGCTGCACGGTGGGGAGCCGGTCCCTGCCCGTCCTGCCACCAGCAGGGCTGCGTGAAGCCAGGCACTGCAGCGTCTGCGTTAGCTTGCGGGCTGTGACAACAGAGCTGCTCCCCCCAGCTGCGTGCCAGGACACCAGATTTAGTTTTTGGAGGTTTCTTGCCATGCTGAGCGAAACAGCATAAAGAGAAATGGGGATGGGAGGGGGGCCCATGCCAGCTGCTGGCAGGATTATCGGGAGAAGTGAGGCTTGGTGACAGAGCCCAATATCTGAGTTATGTCGGCATCAGGAGGGCTGGGGGCGAAGCACCAGCTCAGGGCACAGGTGGCTCTGCCCCTGGGGCTGGGGGTGAGGACAGGGGGATGTGCCAGGAGGGGAGCCCTGCTGCCACGAGCTGGAGTCAGCATGGGGAGCGTGATGGAGCTGTGTGGGCACGGGGAGAGCAGCCAGCACAGCCAGCTCTACGTCAGGCTGGGATCTGTCCCTGCAACAGCTCTGCCCTGACTCATCGTGTGACTGCAGCCTCCCAGGGGATGGGGGTGTTGGCAGTGACCCCTCCCCGAAGGCTCGGCAGGCTGTGCTCGGTGATAAAGCAGCACATAAGCAAATGCTCCCAGGATACTCCCAGGAGAGCAGTGCACACCTAAAGGTACCTGGGTTTAGTCACTCCTCGTTTTGTAACTTTTAACAGGGTTAGAGGTTTCTGAGCCTGTCTCTGGAAGGCAGGCTGGTCTTGGGAAGTTTTAGCAAAAGTGACCGAGGGTACAGAGCCTATTGCTTTTCCAGCTCTTACGGGTGTTGGTGTGAGGTGCCCCACGTCTGGCCAGGGGAAAGGCGCTGTCCTGGGGCACGTGTCCCCTGCCCGCAGTGGGGCTGGGTGCGGTGCCAGTCCAGAAACGAGCATCTGTGGCAAAACACACTGGGATGGGGCGGGACATGGGCAACAGAGGGAGAAAATTAACAGGGAAATAACCCAGAGCAAGTGAGTGGGGGGGAGGAGAGGGGCATGGCAGGGGCTGCCAGGTGACCTGAGGACAGCCAGAAGGGCAAGAGGGGGACAGGGCCAGGAGGAGGCAGGCTGAACCATGTCTCTGTGGTGCAGCGAAGTGTGTTCTGCCCTGCCAGGAGCAGTGTGCAGGGCTCTGCCTGCTCACCCTCCTCCACCTCCCCCAGCTCCCCAGGAAGCCCCAGGGCAAAGCACGTCCTCACCCTGCTGTACGGGCTGCTCCACGGGGCGGCAGAAAGCCGTCACAGCAGCTGGCAGGGCAGGAAGCACATTCCCAGCTTTCTGATGGCCCTGTGGGGCTGGCAGAGTCCTGCACAATGCCACCTCTCTGTTGTCAGCTCCTTGCTTTATTCCCAGCCCAGGAAATGACCCACACATGTGCACGCACATGCACCGAGATGTATTATTCTATTTTTACAAAGGGCAAGGTTGTAGAGACGCTGCAGCGAGGAAATGCCAGAACGAAAGCATCCTTGACTCAGCGCGTGCGTCTGCGTGCGGGGCTGGGCAGGGGGGCACGCACCCAGCACGGGGCCGCGTGGGCCCAGGTGAGCCGGGGCGAAGGCAGCTGCTGGTTCAGGAAGGAAAATGATGCAACCCACAGGAGGAGACAAACAGCGTGAAGATGTCACTGGGACGGTTGTCATGGCAACGCAAAAAAAAATGCCAAACCAAACAAGGAGCAGAGCCGCTGCTTCCTCCCCAGGAGGACTCCCCAGGGGTGTGGGAGCTGAGGGGCTGTGGGGAGGCACCGCGGGGGTCCTGAGTTGCCCCAGCCCCTGTTTGGGGGGCAGAGCTCTGCTGGAGCGAGGCTGTAGGCCCCTGGGAGCGGCAGGGCGACCACCTTCCCCTTTCGAGAGGAAGCACGGCCCGCAGCACCCGCAGGAAGCATGTTTATAGCTACAGCTGCCTCTGCGCGGGAGCTGGGGCTGGCGCCACGCTCTACCTCAGCTTGATGCTGCGCCCCGGCTTGGTGCTGTGCCCCAAATTGGTGCTGTGCCCCAGCTCGGTACTGTAGCACCCCAGCTCGGTGCTGTGCCCCGTCTGGGGACCGCTGTCCCACAGGGGCGGTGGCACTGCCGGTCACGGTCCCCACACACAGGCCAGGAAGCAGGAGATGGGGTGCCCCATGCACTTCCGCGTGTCCTTCCCCATTTTGCTGGTGATGTGTTCAGCACATTCATTTTTAATTTGTCAGGGTGACTTTTAATAAAGCATCTGTAATACACGTTGTTTTTTTCCTGAGTATTATTAAAGGGCTTAATTTATGCTAATTAAATACCAATTAACTTCCAAGCACTTAATGTGCTTTAAGGACATAAAACACATCTCATTCCCATTCAATTAAATTTGCGTCAGGCCTGGCCAGAGGCCTGCACCGTGTTTTTGTCAGCGCGTGGATCTGCCGCGCGGCCGGGCCCTGCCTGCCTCCTTCCAGGCCCTTTGTGCCACGGGGAGGGGGCTGCCCCCGGCCCCCCCACCCAGGGGCTCACCCACCAGCACTGTGGGAGCCTGGGCGCATCGGGGCTGTAGCTGCTGCCGCTGGGTGCTGGCGAGGCCACCGACACCCACAGCCCTCCGCGATGCAAAGCACCGAAGGGGAGCCCAAGGCACCACCAGGTCCAGAGGAGCTGCCCCAAGGCTCCGCAGCTCTGCTCAGCTGCTGGCAGCCGCGCTTTCTGCCGGCGCTCACGTCACCGTTTGGGTGCGATTTGTCACAGGGCATTTGTGGGGATGGCCCTGGGCAAGGTGGGCACCTCTCCGGGCCCTCACACTGCAGCTCTTTCACTCGGGATGAACACCCCGGTTCATCATTCACCGGGGGAAGAAAGCAGCTCTGTCCCTGCGGCTGGGCTCCTCAGTGCCATCCCGCATGCAGGGGACAGCCTGGGGAGACGGGGTGAGCAGGAGGAGCGACTGTGGTCAGGCTGGCTGTCAGCACCTGGTGCCCATGGGCTCCGAGCCCAAGCTGTCAGGCAGACGAGCCCATGCCACCCCCATGGCCCCGCAGGGGCTTGAGCTGTGCTCAGCACCATGAACACCAAGCCCTGACTGTGCTGCCCCCTGCTCCTCCCCGCGCAGCAGCCGCTGCCTGCCCCGGCCGGTGGCCCTGTGGGAGGTGGCCACAGGGGCTGGCATCACGCTGCGAAGAGCTGAGCTGCGGCGTGCAAATGTGTGAGTTAATGAGCCGGTTAATTTGGGTGAGCTTCTCTTTCCCAGCTCTCAGACCTGCCCAGCACCACCACAGCTGCGGCCCCTGGGACAGGGATTCCAGGTTTAGGGGCTGCAAACCAGCGGGAGCTGGGCAGCAGCGGGGCACCAATGCTGCACCCGTGCCGGGGCTCAGCGCTTGGTGGCAAGGGCGGTGTTTCCCAGCCCCACGCTGCCCGCAGCCACACTCTGGGCACAGAAAGCTTCTCACTCTCAGGCAGAACAACCTCCTCCCTGTTCCCCTCCCGCCACTCGCCTGGCACTGCTCACCCTGAGCCAAGGAAAGGAGGAGCCCCAAATGTTTTCTTTTCAGATCCTGCCCTCAGAAGGATTACAGTTTTCTTGTGTGTTCCCCCAAAGCCTCATCTGAAAATAACGGCCTGCCTGAGCAGAAGCAGCACATCAAGATGCCAAGAGCATGGCTGCAGCCGAGTATGATGGATGAATGCTTTTTGGAACATGCCCCGTGAAAGCTTCTGGGAATTCTCACTGTGCTGTCCTGTAAAGGTTTTCTTTGCCAGCCGACAGCTGGAAAAATCACCACCTTAAAAATAAAAGGTGATTTAATTCTTTTAGCTCATTTTGTCCCTTGGGCTGAAGGCACCGGCTGTAGGGGCTGATGCACTCAGAGCAGGGCACCCTGATGCCACAGCTCCTGCTGCAAACCGACACAGCAGCTGAGGCCAGGGCTGTGCAGCAAGGCCGGGGGCTGGCAGCGGGGTCAGGTCAGACGCCCCTGCAGGAACAAACTGTCTGGTGAGGCTGCTCTGGGGCTCCCCCAGCCGCAGCCCTGCTTGTCAGGCTAATGAGGGTCACTGATGAACACGGCAGCTGGGGCTGGGGTTCCCCCATCGCAGTCCCATCTGCTAAAAAGGTCAGGGGCTCTGACGAGCACCCCAAAACACAGAGAATTTCTGCATGCACCTCCTGTCCTGGGGCTGAGCACCTGCGCTCATGTCCCACCTGCCCGGCCCGGCTGCATCCCCGTGCTGGAGCTGCGTCCCGGGGCTGAGCCGCCCCCCTGGATGAGCCCTATCTCGCTGCGTGCCCCCCTGGGCTGCAAGGAGCTCAGCACAGCCCCCATCCTCCACACCCAGGGCAGGTGCCCGTTTGGGCAGCAGAGGAGCTGCCCCTGGAGGGGAGCAGCCCTGGGGTGCCCGGAGCAGGGGCAGCAGTGCCCGGCATGCTGCTGGGGCAGGCAGAGCGTCTGCCAGGCTGGCACGATTTCCTTGACAGCTCGCACTTGGGCTGGCACGTCTCTTCCAGCCTCTCATCTCCGTGTGAGCCCTGGGAGCTCCCTGCTCACTGCCCCAGGTGCTGGGGAGCCCCCATGGGTGCTGGCGTGGGGCCGGGGTGCCCCAGGGACGAGGGTGGTGGGGGCTGTGTGGGCACCAGCGCGGGGGCGGACAGTGGAGGTGGGCAGTGACGTGCGGAGCTGGCACCGTGCGTGAGCTGGCATCTGCATGTAGGAGACAGGGAGAGAGGCGATGGTAAAGGGAGTGGGAGTCTAAAATATATGCTGGGGAAGCTTTTAAACCACGCCATCAGCAGGGTCCAAGAGGTGTGGGCGCAGGGACGAGCTCGTGCCCTTCACATCAGGCTGTGTTTGGGTGGTGCTGTGGGGCCAAAGGATGCACCCTGAGGCTGGGTGGCTGCCCTTGCACTGCTCTATTTGCTCTGCATAGGGAGACTAAGGCACAAATGCCAGAGTAACCTCCCCAGCCATTAGCATATATGCAAAGAACACTTACAAGCATCATCACCACACACAAAACTCCAGCAGTTTCAGCAGAGGACAGCAGCCAGGGTGCTGGGGTGCCTCATGGGGACCCATCCCTCGGGCAGCTGGGGGTGTCCCCAGCTCTGCTCTGGGGGCCCAACCCAACTGTCCCTGCTCTGGGACCCTGTGGTGGCGCAGGAGAGACCCCAGATGGAAGGGAACTGGGGTGGGGGTGGTTACTGCTCTGCTTCCCACCCCCAGCTTCTGCTTTTACTCCTCACTTTATTGATCTTTAATTTCTTTTCACTTTCAGTCATCGCAGCCCACTTGGGCTCCCTGGAGAGGAGCCGGTACCAGCGTGCCTCCCAGGAGGGGGCCTGGGGCGCGGGGGCCGGGGTCTCCCCCGCACGCGAGCACAGCGGTGCAGGGCTGGCCCCTGTGCTCCCCCCGAGCCCCTCTCCACCTGCACGGCGATTTCAGCCTCACTTCACATGGCACCGAGGTGGTTCTTTGCCCAGCTTTGCTGGATTTTAAGACGGGTTCAGACAGATGTTTATTTCCAAGTCATATTTTTTTTTTTTTTTTGCTTTTGCCACTGTGATTGTTTGAGGAGAGGAAATACTGAACAGAAGCCACTAAGACAAAGCCTCAGATACTAAATTGTGCTTATGCAAATGTGACGGGTGGAAGCCCGAGTTCAGGCACGTAACTCCTGGGCCTCACAATGGGTGCAAGTACCAGCGGTGGGTGCACGATCCCCCTGCTCAGGCCAAGGGGTCCCCCTGCCCCCCTGCCCGTCCCCGCACAGCTCTGCCAGCCCCAGCCCTGCACCCAGCGCCGGGAGCCAGCTGCTGGTCACCATGGAGACCCAGAGGAGGATTTGGAACCATCGCAGGGAAATTTCAGCATTCCCCTGGCCGTGCACAGCCCGTGCTCTCTCCTGGCTGCAGTTCTGTGCTGCCCAGCCCCACGCAGGCCTGCAGAGCTGTTTGCAGGACCTGCTTCCCCATGAGGGCAGCCACCGTGGTGCCAGCTGGTGCTGACCCAGGGGCTGTGCCTGGTGTGAGCAGCACGGATCCTGCCGCTGGCATTCACCAGCCTTGGGACAGCACCAGGTGTGCCCTTGCGCTGGGGCTGAGCCTCCCGGCCCTCTGAGGGGCTTCCTCCTCCTCCAGACCGTTCTTAATCTGCCCCGTCCCAGAGATTTGCTCATAGTGGCTGATCTCACTGCCACCAGCAAGAACCCGAGGGATGGGTTTTGCTCCAGAAACAAGAGTTTCTGTTGCTGTTCGCTGCTGCTGGGTTTCTCGGTTCTTGGAGGACACAGAACCTCCGTCAGCCTTGTAGCAGCAAGGATCAGCGCAGTGGGACGGGGTGGGGTGGTGGGGCTTGGCTGCAGGCCGCTGGGCGCCTGGGTTTGGGCGGAGGGGCTGCCGGAGCCAGCAGGACGGGTGGGAGCAAAGGCTCGGAGGAAGGGGAATGCTAATCAGGCTGTGTGCTGGCAGCAGCCAGAATGCTGCACAATAAATAGCCATTTTAATTACTGCACAATATTTACAAGATTGCTTCCTCATTTGGGAAATTAAAACAAATGCTCCATCAAAATGATCAACATTGTACAGAGAAGCAGAGGGCTGATAAAGAAATACATCGGCTGTTAATGAAAGTGTAATTGGCACCTTGGTGCTCGCATGACTGTCTCCTCTTCTTTGCAGCCGTGGCACAAATGACAGCAAAGAGCACTGCGGCCACAGCAGCACCAAGCGGGGAGGGGCCGTTGTCCCCACAGCGGGGTCCCCTGCCAAACTGGGGCAGGACGGGGGGGACTTGACAGCCCAGCCCTGCTGAGGCTCTGCAGAAAGAGGACACCTAAATGTTGGGCAGGGGATGCTGAGCTGCAAAATCTTTCACATAGACAGGTTTCTCCTGTCTGCCTGTCCTGCCTGCTGTTACCACCAGGAGCTGGTGGTTGCTGGTCCCAGCTCTGGCTGCTTTGCTGGCCCTCTCCTGAGGTTATTCCCTAGGCTACAGTTCCTGGGATCATGTGATGATCTGAGGGGCTCAGACCCAAGAAAAAAGGCTTTTCCAGCTAAACTGGACATGGAGAAAATGTCTCAAAATGTAGTCATGGATGGGCATGGGGGACAGAGTGGTTTGAGAGCATTTGAAATAAGTAAGACCTTGTTGGTACTGGGGAAGTTGCTGCCACCAGCCCCAGTAGTGGTGATGCTGCTGGTCCGGGTGGTTCCCCAGAGCTGAGAGAACTCCTCTTCCTCCCTGGTCCATTCTGCAGAGCCCTGCTGAGCATGCCTCAGCCAGGGGGCTTGAAAACATCTGGATCTGGAGAGGCAGCCCTGACCTTGGTCCTTTCTTGGGGGCTTGCATGACCCGGCAGCCCCGTACATGGCCGTGGTGTGGGCTTTTGGCACCAAGAGCTGCCGAGACCAAAGCGCATCCCATGGGGATGACAGGATGCCCATAGGGCTGGCACCTGGCCTGGCTCCCCGGCACCTCCCGGGGTGCAGAGGGACCTGTGCTGGGGTCCCCATGTGGGCACCGCAGTGGGGGTCCTGGCACCGGCAAGCATCCCAGCCCGGCAGGGACAGTCCCTGCAGGGTAGCGGGGACCCCCTGGGCACCACAACCTGGGCTGCCCCTTCCCTTCCCCCTCCCCGCGCCTTTATTCATCTCCCGTTCTTCCTTTTTTTTTGCAGCACTTCTGTTGCCATGGGAATGGTGATATCAGTGCTCGGGGTGGGGCTTGCTGACACTGATGAGCGCAGCACAAGCCCGTTTATGTAACGGGCGCTGCGTCCCTGCTCCGGCCCCGCTGGCACCGGCCGGGCCCACGGCAGGATGAGGCACCCGGCACCCCACGGGATGGCTCCCAGGGGACCGAGCCCTGTGCCCCCTGCTCCCCCCACCCGCTGTGCTCGGCCGGGTGGAGGGAGCAGCGGGCAAGGGGGTCCATGGAGATGTAGGGACAGAGACGTGTGGCTGCAGCCCCAGATCTGGGCAGGTCCACACCCTGCCCGGTGTTCCTCCCAGCCACACAGCGCTGTCCTTTCCTTCTCCCACCGGGCGTGTTAATTACAGCCTGTGTCAATGGCTTTTACTGTTTGATCATTAAACCAGAGAGAACGTCAAACAGTGTCAAAGGGAAGGCTCATTTCCTGCACGGCCAGTGAGGTTTAGAGGATAGGTACTGGCGCTACTGAGATGCATCAGAAGTGGGTCAGGCGTAAGACTTCCAAGGACATTTGAGAAAGCAGCAGGAATTAATTATGTTCGGATACCTGCTGGCAGTCCAGAAGTATTTCAGAGGAGGAGAGTCCACCTCGAGTGAACCGGGGGAAGAAATGTCAGGAAGGCCCTTCATCTGCCAAGCGTCTGTTCATACAGGAGCGCACGGGACCCCGATGGGACGTGGTCCAGACCGAGCTGGCAGTGCCAAGGGTTTCACCTTTTGCTTGCTCCAGGAGCAGCAGCCTGCAGGGAGGGTGCTGGGAAAGCCCAGGTGACAACTCTGGGGCTGTCCTCAGGCCCCAGCACTGCCCCAGGCTTGTGGAAGCAAATTGATATTGCAGAGATTAAAATAAAATAAAATAAAATAAAATAAAATAAAAGTTTAAATGGAGAGCTGGGGAAAGTGGCCAGCTCAGAGGCTGCTCATGAAGCACAGACCTTCCATGGTATCAGCAGAAAAATCCCACCCGGCTGGTGCCCACTTGTCCTGCCCGGTGCTGGGTCTGTGGGCAGCCAAGGGAGGGTCCTGGGGTTGGGCAGGTGGCCCCACAGCCCCCTGCCTGGGGCAATGACACCTGAAAGCAGCTGAATGAGCCCTGGTGCTGCTGTGTAAAGCGAGTCATATGGTTAGAGAGGAGTGAAAACCTTATGCTAATGTTTTCCATTCAAAAATTCTTTTGATTTCTAAATTAGTAAAGCAGTAGGTCTTTCTGGGGGATTTCTTTTTTCTTTTTTCTTTTTTTTGATGAAAAGTTTCAAATATTTCTGGAAATTCATCCACGGGCAGGTTGTTCTGTTTTCAAAAATTTTCTTCATTGCTTTTCTTGTGTGCATGTGCCCAGGCCTTTGAGGCTGAGGCCCTTTCCCACCAGGAAGGCCCATGGATGGAGAAGGAGGAGGGAAGCCTGGGGCTTGCCGAAGCTTCCGCCTGCCTTCGCAGCCCCCTGCCCTGCACAGCGCCAGGGCTCGCTGCTGCAAGCACAGGGCGGGGGGCAGCAGGACATGGGGGCGGCAGGGGAGGGTGTCTGGCGAGCCTGGCCCCAGCTCTCATCTGTGCCCTGCCTCTGTGCTGGAATAATCTCTGGTGGAAAATAACGAGTGATAAAAGTGGTGAGAAAAGGCAAACCACACCCGCACTGAAGGGAAATCTGTGCTTTATCGCAGACCTGGTTTTGCTGGAAAATGACCAGAGCAGCTGGAAAAACCCAGAGACCCCAGCCCAGAGCTGCTCGAGGGAGAGAGAGCCGAGTATCAGAGCAAAGCCTTAGTGGGTTAAGCCAGGTATGACCGGTGTTCACTTGCAGTGAACAAGCAGGGAAGAGCCACCTCATTTTTCATGAAGTATCTGTGAGAAGGGATTTACAAGCTCAGGGCATGCCAGCAGCAGTGCCAGGATAAGCTGGGGGTGGACGAAGTCCAAGGCCACGACAGCAAGATCTCTGAAGGTTTCCATCTTCCTTGATTTAAGGCATCCCGATGATGGCATTCCTGAAGAAACGAGCTTTGGAGCATCCCCAGGCTGGCATCCCAGACCCGCAGCGGGGTGCCTTGGGACACGGCAGGCCCAAGGATTTGCTGGGTTCCTGAAGGGCCCGGCTGGGGTCAATCAGCAGGAGGTGGCTGTAAGTGGAAAAAGCGAACGGCTCAGCTCTGAGGAAAGCCCTCCCCGAGGCAAAGCTTAATGAAGAAGTCATTGTGCGCTGGGATCAGACCTGCCGCCTGTAACCGAGCCTCATTGTTATTTAAATTGGGCTCCTGGCAGGGCTGGGTGAATAACTTCATGATCAGACAATTTTTCTGAGCAATGAGATGAACCGCGCATATAAAGCCTGCCATCCCTCATGAGGAGGAGGGCTGGAGAGAAACCTGGCTCCCCAGGGAATGGCAGCTGGAGCAGAACTGGTTTGCATCCAAACAGCCTCAGATGAAGCCACCCCGAGGGACACAAGCACTGCCAGGTGTGGAGGCTGCTGCTGTGTGCCCTGGGCTCCGGGGCTGCCCCTCCTGCAGTGCTGAGCTTGGGCTATGTGCAGGATGTGTCCCGGGGAAGGGTGAGGGGACCCTGAGCGTGGCCGGGGCTGTGCCAGGCACCCCGGCTGCTCTGCTGCTGGGACGGGATGGTCGCCCTGCACAGGCACGGTGCTTACCCCTTGGTGTTGCTGCTGTGCCATTTGGGCTGCACTTCTAAAGTCCAGCAGAACATTTTCAGAGCTGTCCCTATGTCTTCAGTGCTTTGCTGCCCAGAGCCCAGAGCTCCCCTTTGCACGCAGGTAAAACACGTGGCAGGCACGGTGCCGCTCTGGCTCCCCTCACCACACAAAGTTCACTGAGGTGCTCACCTGGCTCACAAGGCAACAGAAAATCCCCACATCCTGGATCAGTAACAAGAAGTAATGCCTGCTTCCTGTCTTCCAGTCAGAGGACATGAAACCCTCTTATTGATCAATTGGTTTTGGAAACGAGCAGCAAAACAAAGGATTTTACCACTAGCTTTGTTTAACCAACTGTGCAGGAAGAAAGTTTGACGTGGGCCACCTTTGGGTACATGAAACAGAATTAACGTTGTCCCTGAGAACCCAGCAGACAGGAATATGAAATATTTGAATTGCCTAACCATGTTTGTGATGTGCCAAACCTCGCAAGCACCTGACGGGTGGCTGCGCTTCCCATGCATGGAGGTCTGGAGCACTCGGCTTCTGCAGCTCTCTGTCGGGTTTGGTGCCTGTGCCCCTTGCCTGAGTGCGAGACCCAGTGAAAGACATGGGTTTGTGGGGTTTTCTTATCTCATTTATTCATCTGCAGTGTGTTCTATCTTGAGCAGTGATGGAAAAAATGTGGGCCCGTAAACCACTGCTGCATATCTGCACATTGAGCCAGAAAGTAGCTTGCTGCCCCGGCTCTCCACTGCTGCTCCCGGCAGCTCCATGCTGGGACCTGTGCCCCCAGGCTTCCCTGTGCCCACGAGCCCTAGGAGAGCAACACGAGGTGGCTGGGAGAGCCTGGAAATGGGGCACAAGCTCTGCTTCTGCTGAAGATATTCTCTGGTGTGATGGAAAGATGCTGTCCTGTCCGCTCTGCCCTGGGTGGGTGGATTTGGGGTGGACGGGGCTCTGTTTAAGAACATTTTTTATTGCAGCCCCTTCCCTCTGCCCATGCATTCCTGCCTGGACGGGCCATGCAGAGGTTGGCATATACCAGCTCTCTGCCAGCTGAATAACCCAAACAACCCGTGCCCTGCTCCCTTCTCTGGGGACTGCTAGGGTTAACATTTCCTTGCGCTCTTTGCAACGGGCTTCCTGATCCCTGCCCAGGATTCTGCCTCTGCTCCATGCATTTGAAAGCCTCCCTGTGTGAGCGGAGCTGTGGTGTGCCCAGCAGCCCCTCACCTGCAGCCCTGCCTGATCTGCTCCTGCACCTCCACACGCACACAGACCAGGAGGGGACAGCAATTTGGTGTCTGCCCTGCCAAATCTTAACAAGGCTGTTAAAAATGTGAGCAGGAAGTAAATGAGAAGTGATTGCTTTTCAGGTCTGAAATTGGAGCAGCGGCTGCTCGCGCCCGGCTGTGCCTCTGCGGCTCTCCCATCACTGGCGATGGTGTGAGGCTTTATGTAACGCTCCCGCACTAACATTTGGGCTGCTTTGTTTTCACAGAGGCTGGCTGAGGATGCTCTCGCCACAGTGGGTGTGTAAGTAGGTCTCTCCTCACTTGAATGCAGCTTCTCTCTCCCCCCCTATATCCTCTTTGCACGGAAGATGTGAAACATGCAAAAACTGTGAAAGCAGAAAGGGAAACCCCAGAGCAGCTGAAATAGCCCTGGGCACCAGGGGAGCCCCCCATTCTCCCCCATCACGCCTGGGGCAGACCAGGAATCCTCAGGGGGTGCCTGGTAGGGGCAGCACTGCCAGGGGATGCTCCAGGTGTGGGAGTGCCCAGGGTGCGTGGCTGAACCATGCCGCATCGCTGCGGCTGCACTGTGCCCGGGTACCGCTCCAGCAGCCCTGCTGCAGGCCCCACAGGAACAGCAACGGTGAGCCATGGGAGGCTTTTCCAGCCCTGATGGGGTCCTAAGAAAGAAAACAGTGAGGGAGGGGGGAGTCTGCACTTTGTTGGCACAGGCAGTTTTGGGTGAAAGCTTTTCAAACTCTGCTTATATCTCCCCGGACCGGTTACTGCCTGGCTGCCCCGCCGGGCTGTGCAGCAGCCCTGGCTGCAGGCAGCAGGAGCCACCCCTTCCACCCCTTCCACCCCTTCCACCCAGAGCAGGCGGCAGCCTGGGGCAGCTGGGGTGCTCCTGAGGGTCACCCGGCCTCCAGGGCCCCGTCCCACAGAATCACAGAATCACAGAATTTTCCAGGTTGGAAGAGACCTCAAGGTCATCGAGTCCAACCTCCAACCTAACGCTAACAGCCCACCACTAAACCATATCCCTAAGCTCTACATCTAAACGTCTTTTGAAGACTTCCAGGGATGGTGACTCCACCACTTCCCTGGGCAGCCTGTTCCAGTGCCTCACAACCCTTTCAGTGAAGAAGTTCTTCCTAACATCTAACCTAAAACTCCCCTGGCTCAACTTAAGCCCATTCCCCCTCGTCCTGTCACCAGGCACGTGGGAGAACAGGCCAACCCCCACCTCGCTACAGCCTCCCTTGAGGTACCTAAAAAGAGCGATAAGGTCACCCCTGAGCCTCCTCTTCTCCAGGCTGAACAAGCCCAGCTCCCTCAGCCGCTCCTCATAGGACTTGTTCTCCAGGCCCCTCACCAGCTTCGTCGCCCTTCTCTGCACCCGCTCAAGCACCTCGATGTCCTTCTTGTAGCGAGGGGCCCAAAACTGAACACAGTACTCGAGGTGCGGCCTCACCAGAGCTGAGTACAGGGGGACGATCACCTCCCTAGCCCTGCTGGTCACGCTGTTCCTGATACAAGCCAGGATGCCGTTGGCCTTCTTGGCCACCTGAGCACACTGCTGGCTCATATTCAGCCGACTATCCACCAGCACTCCCAGGTCCTTCTCTGCCTGGCAGCTTTCCCCACACTGGCCTTCCTGGCACGCTGCGGGGTGAGGCAGCAACTGCAACAGGCGGAGGCTGCCGAGCGCTGCTGAGACACCTTTATATTTAATTAGAGCTTGACTCTTCCTCCACCTGTTTCCTGTGGAGGATTTAGGTCCCTAAGAAACACACATGGAGAAAAAATCTGTTCTCAAGCTTCTTTGAATTCTTTAGGACAAGTCAATCTGGGCACAAAGGGAACAGCATCCCTACAGCAGCGAAGGCTGGAGGCAGCGGCATGTCTGCCAGGACCTTGTCTGCCTCCTGCGAGAGCCACAGCTCTGCCACGTAACTCCTGTCCATTCCAGGAGTGTGCCAGGCTCCCAGGTGTGTGTGAGGAGAATCCTAAGGAAAAGGGGAGAATTCGCCTCTCCCCACTTCTCCCTCTCCCTTGCAGCATCTTTGGGGATGCTGCCTCTGGGGACCTGCGGTGCTGGAGCCACCCAGGCACAGCGCTGCAGTGGGCGGCGGAGCTGAACCCTGTGGCTCTGGCTTTCCTTTGGGAGGGAGGACTCACAGTACTGCCTCCTGCAGCCATGGTCCCGCAGCACAGTGCCAGTCCCTCCCGATCCCACATTTCCCGCAGCAAGCGGCAGCCCTGCGGCGTGCTCAGCTCTTCCCCTTCCACCAAGCAGATCCCCGGTTGCCTGTGGGAGGATGAGGGCCCTTCCTCAGGATATGAATCACGTCTCTATGGAGCTGCTCCTGCACCCGTTGTCTCCGTGTCTCCCGTGCCGCGGGGCTGCTCTCCCCCCGGTGAGCACAGCGAGGCCGCAGGGAGCGAGGAGCCAGGTGGTGAAGCTCTGTGCTCCACGGCAGTGCTCTGCTGCTGCAGGCAGGGACAGGAGAGCCTGCTACCTGATTTCCTCAGCTGGAGGTGGGGATGATGCCAGCACCCCCAGAGTACTGGAGCTCTTGAATATGTGCTTTTTTTTTTTTTTTTTTTTTTTTTTGATAGACATTATTGTATTTCCTAGACCTAAAAGAGTGAGTGCCATGCTCACCTTTGTGCAGTGAGCGAGGTCCTTCCAGGAGAGGAGTGAGCTCCGGGGGCAGTGTGGCTGAAGCACTATTGTCCTCAGCACCCTGCTCTGCCTGCCTGGCAGGAGCCAACGGCGAGGGAAATGTGGTAGAGAATCGGCACTTTTACGGAAACGGGAATGAACGGTGCTGATTTGCCCTCTGCTCCATGTGCTGCACTCCCTTGAGAGTGCTGGTTTGCAGTTGTTTTTGTGTTCGTCCTCTCATTGCACCTGTGGGGACTTTACTTGCATTAATAAATACAATAATTTCCTCAGAGGAAAGAGCTGTGTGGATGTTCAGCCTGACATTGCAGAGTGCTGAGGGGATCTGGATACCCAGCTCCCATGAAAATCAGCACGGCCTTGAAAATCCTACCTTTAATATAATGTGATCCTCCATGTGTTAAATAATGAAAATGCTAAAGTAAGGGAAAAAAAAAAAAAAAAAAAAAAAGGAAAAAAAAAACTCACAAAAGAAGCAGGAGCTGTACCTGGCTTTTGTACTTCTTGGCCTAGCAGAGGGAAGAAAGCTTGCACATGAATACTAACGTGAATATCAGTGCTTATATGGTGAAATTAAAGACATCTTCTCAGTGGTTTGCGCTGCCGCTGGGTTTCATATGCAACAGCTATGCGGGCTGTGTTTGGAAATGGGTACATGCATTAAAAGAACAACAAAGAAGGAATAGGCAAAGCACAGTTAAAATGAGAAGAATTCAGCCTAGTATGGCTACATGCTAAGTGCAGCACGCACTTAGGATAATATACCAGCTTCCTTCGGAAAAGTACACAGGAAAGGAATCAAAATGACCTGTTATTATTTTCCTTATTACTCCCATTCCTTTGCATGCGTAAAGAGTTATTTCTGTTGCAAAATTTCTATGTGCAAGCCGGCAGTGAATAGGGCCTCACCCCCAAGGCAGGAGGCGCCCCGCAGCTCGGGCTGGCAGCACGACCTGGAGCAGAAAGCACCACCTTCGGCCAGCGCTTTCTCTCCCCCACTGCGGGAGCCCTGGGAAGGTTCCCCTTCATTTCCTCATGACAAAATCGCAGCATGAGGAGGGATGCCTGCAATTTATTTCTCCTTCTTAGCATTAAAATCACATGGTGCTGGGTGTTAGTAACAAGCCTGTCTGTTTATGGAAAGACAACATCAGCAGGACAGGTCAGCTATGTTTTATTATTATAATGAACCCTTTAAAACAGCTGCATAATAACAGCTCTGGGCCTATTTCTGGTAAGCCTCCTGTGCGTTTAATTCCATGGAGCTCGAGGGGCTTTCTTCAGAGAAAGAGCCCGTGGGATGGGGGGGGTTCAATCATGGCAGAGCGGGGACGGTCTTGGTCCACGGATGGAAAACAATCACACGGCTGCAGAACCAGAATTAAATCCTGCAAATGAAAATTTTGAAATGTTTGCCGTTCACAGAAATATTTTCATTCATATGTTTTAACTAAAGTTTCCTTCCATTTTGATTTAAATTTTCCCTTCCTCGGCTCCCAAACCAGATGCGGTGCAGCACTGGGCTGGCACCAGCAGCCCTGGATGTTTCAGTGAGCCTCTGGGGAGAAGGCTGATGGAGCTGATTTTCAGTGTCCATGGACACAGGCAGGTAGCAAGAAAGATGGATGGCAAAGGCAGCTGGAAAACTCCTCTGTGCGGGTTAGCTGAGGTATTTGCAGTGAGCTGGGTGAAAGAAGGTTGTTGTTGGATGTAAGTTCAGAAATCCCCCCGAGAGGTGGGCTTTGTATCCCCCGTGCCTTTTTTTTCCCCGGCGCAGGAGCCACCCTGCCCAGGCTGCTTCTCCCCTGGCTCATGCGGTGCTGAAAGTCAGGGCAGACCAAGGTAATTCTGGCCTTAACATTGCAAAGCATCGGACTTTGGGAAAACAGCATCCTTGTCACTGCCGGTCCTGCAGCAGGCACTCTCCAGTCATTGTAGGTGCCTCCTGCGCCCGACTTGAGGTCGGGATTTCCCTGCGGCTGCTCCTGGTGGCGCCGCTGCCGCCCTGGCAGCGCCGCACACCCGCGCCCGGCCGCGGCCCGTGGCCCCCGTCCGCAGCAGTGCCGAGGGGCGCGGCGCACCGGGATGCAGGTGCGGTATGCAAATGAGACAGTGGGCGGAGCCCCTCCCGGCCACGCCCCCCCCCTCGCGTCCGCAGCGCGGCGCTATGCAAATCAGCATGCAAAGCAGGAGGCGGGGCTCGAGCCGCGCGGCGCTGTCGGAGGGAGGGGCCTGCCCTGCAGAGGAGGAGCTCTGTATGCAGATGAGGGGGGGCGTGGTCGCGGCGTTATGTAGATGAGGGGGCGGGGCCGCGCCGGGCGTGTGTCGGCGCCTGCCGCCAGCTGCAGCCAGCGGTGCCGAGCGGCGCCAGCCCCGGCCCCAGCTGCAGCGCCCGGGCCGGGCCGGAGCCGGCCGAGCCGAGCCGGCCTCCAGCAGCCCCCAGCCCGCCGCCCGCAGCCCCCAGCCCGCTCCCAGCATGGCCGAGCCGCCGGCGGCGCCGGGCCCCGAGGGCGAGGAGGGCCCGGTGCGCTTCGCCCGCAAGGGCGCCCTGCGGCAGAAGAACGTCCACGAGGTGAAGAACCACAAGTTCACGGCGCGGTTCTTCAAGCAGCCCACCTTCTGCAGCCACTGCACCGACTTCATCTGGTGAGCGCCCGCGCCGCGCCCCCCTCCGCACCTCCATCCCCCTATTCCCCCCGGGACCCTCCGACCGCCCCGGGCCGCTCCCGTCCCTCCGGTGCTCCCCCTCCCGAGCCGGGACTCCCCCTCGCAGCCCCCCGAGCCCCGCTTGCGCTCCGTCCCGGCGCTGCTCCCCTCGGCCGGCCCCGGGCACCCCCTGCCGGCGCCGCTCACCCCCGTCCTCCCCGGGGTCCCCTCGGCCCGGCCGCCCGTGGGGTGGTCGCGGTGCGGAGCCGCTGCCGGGGGTGCTGACCCGCCTCTCTCCCCGCAGGGGCTTCGGGAAGCAGGGCTTCCAGTGTCAAGGTGAGTGTCGCGCACCGGCGGGGACGCGGGGCAGGGGCCGGGGCATCGCTGCAGGGACTGCCGGGGGGGAGCCGGGCAGGGCCGTGCTGGCAGCGCCGTGCCCGGGGCGCGGAAGCAGCTTCGTCATTTTCTTACCCCCCCGAGCGAGCGCTCAGTGCAGTAAAGCCACTCGCCGGTCAGGTTTCGTTACCGGAGACGGGTGCCCAAGGCTTCAGAGGAGTCCCCCCCAAGAAAAAAGGCAGAGGGAAGTTTGTCGTTTTTAATGCGCTTAACATGAAAATGTGTTATAGTGGCAGGTGGGCTGCGTGCCGGCTTGGTGGCAGTCCGCTGCCATAGCTATGCAGTCGGGAAGAACTTGAATGGCTTAGTTGTGTTGCTGGGGAAGAAAATGAGGCTTTATAACAAAATATGTTGCAATGGCTTCTAGGTTACTACAACCGGAGTTCTTTGTTCTGACAGTGCCAGAATTCTGGAAAGACTCTTTAGGGGGTTTATGGTGAGCCCTTGTGAAATTACGGTGAATTAACCTGGTTTTATTGGTTTGGTTGCTTAGTGCTCCTCTCGGTAGTCTGGCTGGGGGGATCATGCATGCTCGCAGACAGCGTAGCGAATCCTGGCTGTGATGGTGCCAGTCACACCTGTGTGAGGTTAAAGTCAGGGCTTGTGATTCAATCAGGTTTGATGCTTGCAGTTGCTGGCACTGAAATTTTGCTCTAGCGAGTATTTAGAGCAAAGCTTTATTTTGCTGGGTGGCTGAATCCCAAGATAAGGTATTTTGCATGAGAATATAACCACCGTACAACTCAAGCTGTTATTGTGGCACTGTCTTGGCATACTTGTATCTGGACCAGAAAATAGCCCCGATGATGTGGCACAGGATCAAAACTCAAGGTGTGAGGTGCCACAGGGCATCCAAGCCTCAGGTGCTCTGCCAGCACCGCACCTGGGAGCTGCAGGTGGGAAGGTTTTGTTTTGGGTGCTCTGGGGAGCATCTCTGCAGATGATCCTACAAGTTCTAGGCCAAGCTAAATGGTGCTGCTGCTCATCTGTAGCACCTGCTGCTTGCCTTAAGGGTGTAACTTCAAAGTACCAAGCATCTCCCGGCCACCTGTCTCAAGCCCCCTCCAAATGCCTGGGCTGGTGCTGACAAGCAGAGGAAATCAGGTGTGGAGGCTAAAACGTGTCCTGGTGGTGATCTTCATGGTCATGCTTTCCCCTGGTACCTGAGGTTTCATACATGGGCAGTTGTGTTACTCGGAGGAGTTTAGTGCAGCTTGTATCTCTCTTTGTGGGGCTTCTGAGGCTTACCCAGCCATTAATTCTCTGACTCTCCTTGTGGTGCATGCAGCATCACGGCAGGCATGTTGATACAAACACAGCACCTCTGAAACTTGAAGTGCCCTAGAGAAGGCAAGGGGGGGTCATCTACTGGTGGGGCAGGAGTTTTTCTTTATTTCTCTGTAATTTCTAGTGCTTCGCCCGGTTCTACCTATAGCGTTCAATATCAGATAATTTGAGCCTTTCCAAGGCTCTCTTCCAGCCATTGAGAACTATTGTCCAAACCTGTAATTGTGCACTTGCTCCAAGGTTTAACCTTAAATGTTTTAACTGATATTAAATCAGTCTCCAGTGTGAGGTCGGTAAATGGGACCCATAACGCTAGTCTCAGATGTGCTAATGCACAGCAATTGGCCAGCAATTGACCCTGCCCCCCAGATGTTAAAACAGAGCAATCCTCCCTGTGGTTTCTTGAAGCAGGAGGCTTTACGAGCCGCAGTAACACCAGTAGGATTCCCATTAGCGTGCTGTGCACAATGACATTTCCAAAGGTGTGTGACTGGTCTATAACATATCTTTCTGCCTTAAGAAACCACTTTCCAGGTTATTCTGGTATTACAGACATGAAAACCACATTTCTGTATTGCAGTAAATTTTGCAGACTGTGGTATGTAAAAGACCAATTTTTAATTTCAAACACCTTCCAAAGATCAATGCTCTCTCAACTCCATGTCTGCCCCCTCTGTGGGGTTCTGAGGTCCTGTGGCACAAGTGCTGTGATCAGTGCAAGCTGTAGCTCAGCCTGTGGGTGTGATCCTCATTAGAGCGAAAGCATCTTGCAGCTGGTGCCCTGCGACGGAGGCGCGTGGGTCCCTGTGTACAGCGCTTCCAGGTCGGGAAGGTGAGCTCGAGCCCCGTGCCGCTGCCACGCACCATCTGCATGGGCACCGTGGCCACCCCAGGAGGGAGATGGCAGCTCGCTGCAGTGGGGTGCCAGGCCTGGCACGGGGCCTCGCTCCATCCCCCGAAGTCACCGGGCTGCTCCCTGGGGATCCGTCGTGGTGACGGCTCAGGCTGTGCGTGACTCCCCCTTCAGCAGGCTGCTGGGGTTGTGCCCCCTTGGTGTCCTGCAGCCGTTGCTGAATTTGGTAAATTAATCAGCTTTGCACAGAAGAAAAACCTCAGGACCAGCTTTTGCTTAGGGGTTCTCCTTTTTTCAGCTGCGTGAGGCTTACTGTAAGCTTTGACTGTAGGTTTTTAGCTCTCTTACGGAATACAGCTTCGATTTAACTTGGACAGCTTCCCCAACTATTCTATCCTATTGCTCAGCGATGATGGCTGGAAACGTAGCTAGAGCACATAGCTGTCTTGTTTCTGAGCTGTTTCCTATTGCCATGCTTGCTTAAGTAGGTTTTCACCTGTGCCCTGATTTCTTTCTAGGGCATTTGCAATAATTAGATCATTAATTAGCTCATTACTTGTGACTTTTGGCAGGAAGTTTGCAGAAACTGACTCTTCGTAGCTTGAAATACTAATGGATACCACAAATGCCACTTAATTGCTTGCTAATCTCCTTATCCTTGTGTGCAATCTCCTTCTTATCCTTGCATACATCTTAAAACTCCTGGGGCTAACTCTTTGCTCAGCCCAGCAGCAGGTCTGTGTGCCGGCTGTCCGGAGGCGCGGGGCTGCTCCCCGTGGTCAGGGCGCGGTGCCAGGGCACTGGCAGTGCTGGAAGGCACGGGTCTCGGTGCCGTGCTGTGGATGTGCCCGGGGCTGCCAGTAACAGCCTCTTGCTGGGGGAAAAGCTTGGTGTGCTGGCCTCGTGTAAGCGGGAGAGGCAGATGGGGCTTCTAGCTGTGCCATAACGATCTGTCAGAGCTGCAAGGTACGCGGGCTTTCGTGTGACCTCGGAAATGACAAAGAGAAAAGGGTGCGTGTGCTTTCCCCTCCACCTCCTCCTTCCTGGATTTTGAAATCCATCTGTCCGATACCATTACCAGGAAGTGTCTGAGGAGTGCAGAGAAGCATCTTATCTGCAGGCTGTCTGGGTGAAAGAACAGCATGTGGCTAAGTTACGACTGATGGCTTTGCTGTCTCTGTTCCCCTAACCTCACAAGGGTTTTGAGGATGCCAAAGGAAAGGGAACTCATTTGAAAGCTGTAGAAAATGCTGTTCATGGTCTTGTTCTCAGAATGTGCTGATTTAGTGAACTGCCAGCTTTCTCTTAATCTTTTTTGCTAATGTTCTGTTTGCCATCCTTGGGGTATGTTTCTCTGTTGTCCAAGCAGCTCTTGGTCTCTGTGGATCAGGGTGCTGGCTGCGTCGGAGGCCCTGTGAGGAGGGCACCTGCCCTGGTAGCTGCATTTGTTCAACCTGCAGTCACCATCACGGCTGTTGGGCTGTGCTTTCACCTTGGGAACTTGGGAACAAGTGCTCGTGTAGAGGTGAAGAGCTATGTAATGTGATTCTCACTTACAAGTAAAAAATAACCTGCATCTGTTACTGCTTTCACGTGTACAGAGTAAGTAGAAAAGATCTTGGAAAGAAGAACCTTGATTCCTTAAGAGGAGAAGAAAAAAAAAGGCAGCATTGTTTGGTAATGGATGCTTAGAGTTCACGCAGAAACTTTTCTGGGTAAAATGTTTACTTCTTATCCCTAGCTATGGCTCAGTAAGCAAAGACGCTCTACACATGTGTTCTCTTTCCAAACTTAATGCCAAATATACTTCCACATTTTCTTCTCCCTGTCCTCCGAAGCTGGTGCTCTCATTTGCCTTACATTTTCAATTCAACTCTTCGTACGAAAACCAAGTTGCTGGAGAAAGCCAGCGCTTACCTTTTAAGCGAGTTTTTCTCTCTTGCTATCTGCCTTCAAAACCCACCCTTCCTTCCCCCACCTCTGCACTGCCCTCCAGGCGGAAGTGAAACCCATCAGCTCTAGCCTCTTGAGCTGCAGCTCGTGGTGGTGGTTGTCGCCATTAACTCCACGCAGGCGTTCAGCGTGCACTTTTGTTGACTGTATTAAGCAAGTGAGAAACAAAAGCAAAACAAACTCCAATCATTCAGAGTTGCCTCAAAACCAGTAATTTCGTGTCAACATATTATGCACAGTGGAGAAATGTTAGTGTTCAAATAGACTAATTAAAAATGTTACTGCAATTACTTTTGCAACACAAATGATGCTAATTATATAATGCTGCAGAAATTGGAAACATAATTTTGGAGGATTTTTGTGTGCCTTGCAGTGGTAATACAATTCTCGGTGCTGTAGCAATGAAGTCTCTGGGCACAGGGAGCCCCGCTCTTGGGCTGCTGGGGCAGCGCATTGGAGCAGGTAGAAATAGAAAGGGGAAGTCAGTCTGGTCCCCTGCTCGCTGCGCCAGATGGTCTGTGGTTCTGCAGAATTGTGAATAAAAACAGAGCTGACAGGGAAAATGGGAAGATGTGCCCCTGGACATTTTGGCTGAATGGTCGGGTCTCTCTTAAAGATGAGTGTTAAAGCCTGGGGCCTGATCTAGTTTCCCTGTTCCTGCTTTTTCCTGGGCTAGGTGCTTGTGATTCTGAAGAGCACCTGAAGAAGGAGAGATGTTTTGGAAGGAAATCTGGACTTGCAGAAGCCTCTTGCAGTGCTGGGTCCACGGCTATCAGGTTCAGCAGGAATCACTTGATATGTTAAGCCCTGTCAGTGTCTCCTTACAGTGCAGAAGGTTTGTTTTAGTTTCTCAGTGGAAGTGGTTTCTCTTTGCCCTCCCCCTTTTTAATTAGCATGGTAGATTTTTTTCTTATCTCCTGAGATAACTGTCATCCTAAAATGATCTTCAAACTTTGATAATGGTCTGTTTCCTTCCCAGGGTATCTGCCACTGACCAGTGTCAGAAACAGGCTGGGCTGGGGGGGTTTCAGCTGGTTCCTGGGCTGCTGTGGGTTTGCAGCAAGCTGCTCTGTCACTGAGGGTTCCAGCACAGAGGTTAGGCTGCCCTGGTACACGAGGCTTCATGATGATGATTCTCCAGTTGTTGAGCCTTCCAGGGGAGTTTAATGCCTGGGTGGTCCCTAAGGAGACTTTTCAGCAGATGGTGCAGGCTTTTCTGTGTATCTGCTAGCTCGTTTGCATGCGATCCTACCAATTCCCTGGGCTCCTGGGGTGTCTGCAGGGCATCCCCATGCAGCAGTGAGGGTGCTCTGCCCTCCCTGGCTCCCTGCTCTGGGCTCTGCTGCTGGCCTGGGATGCCCAGTGGGGTGTGCAGTGGACCTGGCTCCTGCTCACCTCTGCAGCCTGACCTGTGGGTGAGAGGCACTGGGGCCACAAACCAACAAGACAGCCCATGTTTGATTTCTGGTGTAGAATGGGGTGGGTTGTGTTGAATCTCCTTGCAAAGTTTGGTATGGATTCTGTTAATGCAGGGCTTTATTCAGACACTCATGCTAGAAGAGCTCCACGAGCCCTTCTGCTGTGTTGCTGCCCTCCCAGCCAGCAAGCACAGCTCCTCAGCCCTCTGACTGCATTTGAGAAGACCAAGATCTAAGAAAGCTTGATACACTCATCAATGCTCTCCAGTCCCCCTTTGGATTTATCAGCAAATAAGTCTCATGATCACCGTGACTAAGAAATTAACTTCTAACTGTGCCTGTTATTTAGTTCGGGGCAGAACTGCTTGGAACACATAATTAAGAAGTGCACAATCAGAAGGGAAATGTTAAAGTGCTGTCTCCTGTTCTGCCTCAAACGTGTGTGGTAATGAGGAGGGATGCTTGTAATGGTGGGTGGGATGGGATTTTGCCCAAGAGAAATGTTTGGGTGGATTATTCCTGCAGAAACCAGCTGTGCAGAGGATTAGTGCTGTACATTAACATAAACAGAGCCCTGGACCTGCCAGAGTCCAACTGTGGATTGCCTTCTTATGCATGTGGTGCAAGGCTCCAAGATGAAGGACAACACAGAACAGCAGTGGAAGGTGTTCGCAACACTGTGCGATTAATTCCTCTAGAATGGCTTCATGAATCATTATTCCAGAAGTCCAGAAATTAGAGCCATTTAGAAAAGGTGAGTAACAAGCTCCCTGTGGGAGAGGAGTAACTGTAGGTTTTCTGGGCAGCGTGCTCCTTGTTTTCGTCAAGGCTTGCCATGTTAAGGCAGATTGCTAAGAACAAACCTCCTGGAAAAGGCACAGAAACACAACTGTAAAAGCAGGGCTCCTTGCACGCCGATCCTGGGTGCAGCCTTGGGTCTGCTGTCTGACAGGCATCGGCATATTGCCTGTGATGGCCAGGCAGAGGAAGGAGGGAGGCGAGAGCATGGGCAGACCCTCCTTGCTCTCCAAGCAATGCTGTAGAAAGCAAAGTGAAGCAGGTGACTTGTTCATCCAGGAGCCCCCTGAGACAAAGCAAATGAGAGGTGAGATTACTGGTAGAGAGTTAAAATGGATGGGCAAATGCTGTAGTCCTCTGGACAAAAATCTCCCCGAAGCGTTTGTCCCATCAGGGCTGCTCGCTGGCACAGGACTGCTGCTGATGCACCCAGTAAGGAGCGCTCACCAGGAGTGACCCGGCCCTGCTCGGTGCCGGCTGCCCCCGCCTGCCAGGGAAGCCAACTTTTCCACAAAAGCTGCAGGAGGGGTGGAGGAGATGGGAGGGAAGCTCCAGCTGTGCAGCGCTCAGTAGCAGCCAAGCACTTTGCATTAGGCAGGAGTGGTTCCTGCACGTTGCAGCTCTGGCTGTGACTTCCCAGTGAGGCAGTGTTCCTGGCCGCCGAGCTGTTTGTTTATTGAAAGCAAGACCAGCACTAACGGGATCACACTTCATACAGTAGCTCAGCTCTCGCTATTGCTTCCAATAGCTGATCCTGTTTCCCTATAAAGGGAAACACATTTCACGAAACTGTGACAGATGTATTCCTGCAGGTTCAGCTGCACGCTGCCAGCGTGCTTCAGCTCCGTATTTGCTGGCAGCGGTGGGCACTGTCTGCTGGCCACGTGCTGAGCTGCAGTGCATAAATCGCCTTGGGACTGTTCCCCTGCAGCTGCCTCATCTGCAATGCAATGTTCATTGTGAACGGCAATAGGACTGGTCCTCCTCTTCCTGGGAAGAGGTTCCTGGAAGCCTGTTAACTCCTCTTCTTGCTTACCAATTGCCTCTTTTTCTGGAAGTCACCCAAGGCTGGGCAGATGCAGGGTCAGCAATAGCTACTCTCCTGTTGGGTGCTGATAAATGCTGTTAATGAAGACCAGAGTCTTCCCTTTGTTGCTGCTCAGGCACACTTGAGCTGCCCGCTTGGTGTATCTATCTGCTGGCATATGCCAGCTGAGGGAAGGATGCATGCGGGCGCGTGCCTGGCATGTGCTCAGAAGCCCAGTGCTGTCTGGGCACCGCTTTGTGGCATGTAGTTAACCTGCGGCAGAGCTGTGCTCTGCTCAGCTGGGTGCTTTTGAGGGGTTTGGGCTGACTTCCTCAGCTGGTCATAGCTGTCCTGCTCTTCCCATCGTGGAGGGGAAAAAATAGTTCTAGCATGTTTGGTGAACTGCTGTAGCCTTGTTAGCCTCTTGCGTTCCAAGTTTAACTTCGATAGCACAGGGGGATGAGTGCCACCGTGGCCAAGTCTTCCTGCCGCAGCTGAAGCGTGGTGCCTGCTGTACATCTAGTGCACTTTAGTTGCATCTCCTCCATTAATTCACTTCCATATTTGGTCTTGCTTTTGTGCCAGGCTTATACATCTTGTTTAGACGTGCCAAGCAGAACATACTCGCAGCTGATCCTAGCTGTGCAGGCAATGCCTGCCAAAAGACTCAGGAGTAGCAGTAGGTTACAGTACCTGCGAGCTCCTGGGCTCGCTAATCTGAGGTGCATTGCAGTACAACTCCTGTCAAACTGGCTCTCTTGCATCCAGCTACATCTGGTCTTCCAGAGAATCAGTCTACTTGCAAAATTTCCTCTCAGTGTAGAAGTGTTATTTCCTCTGAGCAAGAAAGTCTTTCTTGTTCCAAGCAGGTGATTCTGGGGGGCTGGTTGGGGAAATAGAGGTAAAATTAGTGACTCTGCAAGAGTTCTTCTTGAGCAGCTGGCCTTTAGCAGGGCTCATGGTTGCTGGTGCAAGTTCACTGGTGATGTTGCAGAGGGCAGGTGGGTTAGGCAAGCACGTGTGCTCTCCTTAGAGCAATGAGAAACTGCCGGCTGCTCGGGATGGCTGTTGGGTGGGAATCGCATTTCAGAGCTTCAGTCATCCTTAGCTCTGATCTGGTCTTCCTACATTTGATATTTAGTCAGCAACACTGAAGCTAAAAAAGACTGTAATGCCTCAATCGCAGCCTTCAGGCGCTCCTTGTCTCCTGCTTGGTGACGCCGGCCGGTTCCTCCTGTCACCTGTTGCCACGTGGAGTGATGTGCCAGTAATAGCTTCACCTTTAGAGAGAACAGCTAAATACCTCTGTTCTGACGGTCTGAACAGCAAGCACATTTAATAGTTGACACTCCTAGTGCATGAACAAATGCATTTTCATGATTTCCAATTATAGCAGAAGAATGAGAAAGTGCGGTTGTGAAGAGGAGGGAAAGTCGTCCTGGCTCTTGTGAATGGCTTAATGCAACTGTGCTCAGTGACATCGCTGTGAAGTCAGGAGTCAGTACGAAGGCTGTTCTATAATATCAGTGAGAAGCTGGAGTGAGGGGGAAGTGGCCCACGAATTTAATTTGCATCACTGAGTGGATTAGCTCCTGACGCAGTGCAAAGTCATTATTTACCACCAGATCTGCTGCCTTTATCAGTGCAATGATTTGGGGAGAGGCTGATTCAGAGATCATTACATCTTGGTGTTTCACTTGGCGGGGACCGTTAACACTTGCCTTGTAAGCAAAATGATGGTGCTTGTCAAGATTGTTAATATTGTGCCTACCTGGAGAGGCTGAGTAATTTGTTTTTAGGTTTTTCTTTCTTTCCATTTATTACAGTCCATGCTTTGCCCTTAGTTCAGGAATACTTGGAAGTACTCCATAGCTTGCCAGTACCCTAGGGGAGCCAAGAAGTGAAGGCTGAAGGTTGCCTAGGTGGTAGGAGCGGTGCAGCCCCTGTCCCAGCTCCGGCAGGTGCCTCTCCCACCAAGCAGCATGTGCTGGGGCCGTGGTGGTGCCGCTGAGCTTTGGGAGCACAGCGTGGCCTCAGCTGCTTTTGTCTCCACTGCAACACTGGAGCTGCTTGGGTGCCTTCAGGCACAGCTGGCACGTTGTCACCTCCCTGTACGGATGGAAGATTCACGCACAGCTTGAAATAACCCTCTGGGCCGTTATTTATAGGCTGGTGTCGGGCTCTGGGAGCCGCTTTCGCTGTGGAGCGACCTCTGCTACGTTGTCAGGTGGAGGTTAGCTCTGCTGGAGGCTTGGTGCTCCATTGCCTGCTTCAGCCTTTGTATGGGCTTCTTCAAGAGAGCAGCCATTAAGGGAGGGGTTATCAGCTTCTCCAGGCTCATTCTGTGTCTGGAGACTTTATGGAATAACCGGCTTTTGGGGGCTGGTTGGAGATCAGGGCCCTCTTGTGTGGCAGTTTGAATTGCAAGTGGAGAGAGCTGCTGAGAGCCCAGCGCTGCCCAGAGGGGATGTCTGTGCACGGGGGAGTTGAGACTGGAGCTTTGCTCCCTATTTCCCTCATCTGCAATGGGAGATTGCTGCTTTTCTGCTTGCTGCCCTAGGAATGGTTGTAAAACCAAACTAATTCACATTTGTGTGATCATGCAGCTAAGGACTGTCTCCAATAGCTGGGTCCATTAACTTCCAAATTTATCTCACTCATTCGTTTTTGATGGAGAGGTGCCTCAGGGCCAAAGTCTTCTGGAAATGAGGCTTGTAGGTCTGTAGCAGTAGCGAGTTATTCTCCAGAGTGAAACAAAGTGACCTTCATGGCAGCTGAGAAGATGATTTCAGAGATTGCTTCTGGGGCTTTCCCTGCATCAGACATCAGCATCTGCACTTTCGTGGCCTGGCAGCTCGTCCTGTAAGCCATCCCCTTCAAAGCTTGGTGCATGTCCCAGAAGTCTTCTACTGTGGTGTCACCTCCTCAATGCCATCTCCTCCCAGTGAGAGGGAGACGGCCCCGTCCTGCACCACAGCGCTGGCATTCTGCGGGTGGCTGTGTGGTGGAAGCAGAACTTTGTGCTGAAGCAGAGGAGGTCGTGCTTCACCCTCAAGTTTCCTCTCTTATCCTCAGGCCTCTCCAGGCACCTGGACCCTCTCTGTGCCACCCCGCATGGGGTGGGCTGAAGGATGCTCCTTGCCCTGGGCAGTGTGCATCTCAAGGGCCGACCCCAGTGGCTGCAGCTGTGGCGCCAGCAGGCAAAGAGGAAGCAGGAAAGGCTCCCGGCGCGGCTTCCTCTGCCTGTGGAGGAAGGAAGGGGCTCCCTGGCCACATGTTGCACAGACAGCCCGCAGGCGGGGGGTGGCTGGGCACCAAAGCCCCTGGCTGGGGAGGGAGCGGGGGTTTGGGGCTCTGGGGAGTGCGGTTCCTGAGGGCACCTGGCAGGGCTCGCAGCTGGAGTGTGCACTCACTGCTGGGACATGTGGCAATGTCTGTGCCAGTGGTGTGAGCCCTGCTGGCAGTGGGACATGAGCTCTGCTCCAGGGCAGGGTGTTCCCTCTGTCCTCAGCCTCCATGAGGAGGCTGGTGGGAGAGGTGTCCTTGAACCTGCCCCTGTGCCACGTAGCCAAGGGCAGGGGGAGACGTGCCAGGACATCGGCCTGTGTTACCCCTTGGTGGGCAGGGTGTGGGCAGATGTGCGGATGTGGCAGCGGTCAGAGCAGAGCTGACCTGGTGTCTCCTGGGGCTTCTGAGGTGGAAAAAGTCTCACTTATTGGGTCATTTAGAGACTCTGGATCTGGGCTTTTGGCAGGAGGAAAGGCTTTAATTAGCTGCTGCTCAGTAGGGCTGCTATTAGATCTTCTGAGCAAGATGCTGCTGGACTGGAAAAATGTAACAATAGCTCATTTGCTTAGGAAACCATTATGGTGATTTGCATTTTTGTTGAGTACTAAACCCTTGTAGAGAATCTCTTCTAAAGTAACTTCAAACTACACAGTTTATTTTTTTTTCCTTCCCCAAAACTCTATGAATATCTATTTTAATGCCAACCAATTTAGAGTTCTAATTCCTTTGTTTTGGTGTTCTTAGCCTGATGTAAGAGAAGAAGATACTTATTTGGGCTGTGGACAAATGCTGTCATCAAAAACTGCATGAAAAATGGCTTGCTTGTCTCAACCTTGGAGCAGAATTAAATTCTTCCTCATTGTATACGTAAAACCATTTTTTTTCTTTAACAGCAGTCCCTCTATTGACCCGAATACTCAGGAGATGCATACAGGCATAGGAAGCTTTGCAGCGTGTATTCTGAATCTCATCTCTGCTGCCGATTGAGAATAAAGTGCTTTGAAATGCATTCTGTGAACTTTTGTGTTTCTGCCTGTGTCGTCAGCTAGCCCAAGGTGACGCTGAGCGATGCCAGCACAAGAAAACAAACTCATGGCCTCGAGCTGTCAGTGAGAGGCTCCAGGCTCCCCGCACCCACCTTGCCGGTGGGCAAGGGCAGACAGCTGTGGTGGGTCGGGGTGTGGGAGGTGGCGGCTCTGTCCCGAGGGTTTGTAGGGGCAGAGGTGGTCACATCCCAGGAGCAGGGGGCTCGCAGGCTGTCTTGGGCCGCTGTGCTGGGCTCTGGGGAGCACAGAGCTGGCTTTCCTGAGTGGCACAACCTCAGCTTGCTTGGGAACCTTTTTGCGTGGATCTTTCTAATCGATAACATTACTTTTTTAAATCCTTTTTTCTTTTTTTTTTGTTTTGCTGAGGCTTCACTGCAAGTAGTTGCTGTTCCTGTCCCAAATACAAGTTAGAAATCTCCAGCTGTTTTGGCCTCAGCATGGCTCACTTCAGAAGACAAAGTCCTTTGCCTTCAGTTGGCCAAGAGCTTGGCCCGAACAACGAGTGACTGGGCAAGGGGCTTGTCTTGTCGATCTGGCTTAGCCATTTCCTCAGGCAGGTGTGAGAGCTGCTTCCTGCGTGGGCAGGAAAAATGGGATAATAGCGCTGTGCCAACGTGCTGACGCTACCTCCCTGACAGCGGCGGGGAAGGCGTCTGGCAGGGGGGACAGCAGGATGCTCCCCCTGCCTGCCTGCAGGAGCTGCACGCAGCATCCCGGGGCAGCGCTGCCGACAGCTCAGTGGCGTGGCAGAGCCTTCTGCAGAACCCACTCCTCTCTTCCAGTCTTTGAAAATCTTGAAGAAACTTAATTTCTCTAGTGTTACTATTATCTGAATCCAAGAGGATGAAAATAAATGACTTGCGAAGGGTAGACTGACTCACTTTCTAGTTCTCCTGTAAATTTCCATTTAAGTTTCAGTTTAAGCTCAGGTATGAGGGGAGTGAAAGCTAGTAATTTGTGACAAAAACTTCTATTTTAGATCACTGTAGAAGAACTCCCTTTCTAATTGCAGAAATTATAAGGCTGTGATTCTTGTAAAGGAATACTGAATCCAGTAGTTACCTGTGAATTGCCTTTCAGATGCTTCTCTGTAAAGCCAGCAAAACAAGCTTTATGCATGGTAACTTGTGCTTTGGTACCTTGGTGCTGCTTGTGCCGTGCTGGGGCTGTGCAGGGCAGCGCCAGTAAGTGGCACAAGCCAGGAGCGCTGCCCACCGCCCCATCACTGCTGCCTGTTTGCTTTGGGACCTGTTGTTGCTGTTTGTCTGGCCTTGAGCTCTTGTTCTGGAAACCACTCAGTCCCTGCCCACCTCTCTTGTGCTGCCTGTGATTTGTAGGCTTTGCCTTCCCTCACTTGTCCCTCCTTTAGGTTGTGGGGTTCCAGCCTGCTTCATAATTCCCATGTTAGTGAGGTGGTAATTCTAACTGCTTTTCCTTTTTCCTGGCCCCAGGACATGGGAGTTTGAAGGGTGTACCCTCTTCCCAAGGGGGTGGAAGTGCATCCCTCCATCCCCCCATGTCTGTGGGTGCAGCCCCACGTGGGGGCTGTCTGGCAGCAGCATCCTAGCTGTGGGCACGCTGCTTTATCTTATTCCTGAATCTGCTGCCTTGGCAGCTGTGCGCTTCAGCCTGCAGCTCTGCTGCAAGTTCCTCCCTTATCGCAGGCTGCTTGGCTATAATTTCTCTTCCACCATGTCAGAGTGAAACAAAAATACTTCTTTAAAAAGCAAGAGGAAAATCATGTGAGTAGACAGTGTGATGTCAGCATTTAGAGAGGGTTCAAAACAACGTGGCCGATCTGGTAACTTCCCAAGGGGGAAGCAGAGCCTGCAGGCACAAGGGTCTTCTGTCTTCCTCCCCGTGTGCGGGGATGCTCGGACGAGTGCTGTGAGGCACGGGCTGTGGCCGGCCCTTGCTTGGAGCAGGACTGCAGCTGTGAGCCTGCATGGGGCAACCCCAGCGTGGCCTCCCCACCACTGAGATCTTTGGCTGTCCCCAAACACCGTTCCTCTGCCCTGCGTGTGCGAATGGGAAAGCTGCTCAGGGCTTTGGGGATGCGGCACACTTGGAGCTTTTGGCATGCCCAGCGCTGCCTGTTCCTATTCAGCCAGCCTCTGCACCTGCTTCCACTGTAGACAAGCACTTGTGTGGTGCCAGTGCCCTTTCTCTTGTGCTTCTCCCTTTTGGCATGGGCGATGCCTGTAACCAGCTGCATCATGCTTCAGACCAAGAAGTGCCTTCTCCCTCTGTTGCTGAAGGCAGGCTCCCTGGGATGCTCCATTCCATGCTCCTAAGTAGCCCAAAGAAGTATTTTCCACCCCTCTTTAAAGCAACTGACTCCACATATACATTTTTGAGCTCTTAGGCAGCATTTTTCTTTCCATTCTTCTGCAGCCACTTGCATGCAGTAGCTGCAGCCCTGCGGAGCCGGCTGGGAAGTGCTCTGTTGTTCGGTGGGGCTGTGGGATGGAAGCACAACCATCCACTCCGTGTCCTTCTGTGCCCTAAATTAGAGCTGCAAGATGCTGCAGTGGGTCCATATGGAGACTCCTAAAATAATAGCTGTCAGCTCTCTGCTGAGTTGTATGGGGTGCTAAAGCTTTTGGCTTTAGGAATGACAGCAAATGAAAAATGCCGATCGGCTCTAGCCAGACCCGCTGCCCATGTGTCTTTATCCCACAGGACACATGTGTACTTTGAGATGGTTGCTCTCAGGATCACAGTCTTCTAGCTGTTATCCCATGATTTCTGAGGAGCTGCTATTACCCATCCGTTTATTACAAGGCCCAAGCTGACCTTTCAGGAGACCTGGGGTCAAATGGCTTCTTTTAACACTGATTGTTCAGAAAACTTCCAGGACAAGTAAATTGCCCTTCAATGCAGAGTTCAGGAGCATGCCTGAGTGCTGGGGCAGTTGCTGCGTAATTGCTTGGGTTTTGTAGTTAAGGACGTGTCTGGAACCCTGCTGCTTGTATTTAAATTCATCTTCCTTGCCTGTTGGTTTTGATGTGCTTTCCCCCTAAAAAGCAAGGGCTGATGGATGCCTCATAAAGAACTCATCTTTCCAGCGCTGCGGAGACCATTGGGCTCCTAATTGCTCTGCAGTGGCCTTCTAGAGGTTGCTGCCTGTCAGGACAGCTGCTCCCGTTTGATTGGGTTATTGCACATTCAGGTCTTGTCCTGTTTAGGTTTTATTTGCTGTCCAGGCCCTGCTGTACAGGAACTGCCAAGCCATTACATGGAAGTGAGTGGTTTAATTGAGGAGGCTCGTGGTGCGGCATTTCTGATGCTGTCGGTGGGAGCAGGAGCTGCGGGTGTCCTCCACAGAGCCAGCGGGGAGCAGCGCGGCTAAACCAGGAGAGATGCCTGTGCCCAGCCAGGGGCTGTAATGAACTCGTGCTGAAATAGCAGGGGAAGTGATGGTCTGCAGGCACTGCTTTCCCCTTGCCTGTTAATGAACCCGTTACTCTTCACTTGGGGTGCAGCCAGTGGCCCCCTCTCCACAGCGGTGGGGAGAAGCAGCTTGCTGCTGGGGCTGCACGTCATGGGGATGGCTGCGTCAGGCAGCAGCAGTGGGCTGCTGAAATCCATGTGTTTGCTTTGAATTCAATTCTGCTGGGGCTTGACTGGAACCTCTGGCTTTTGTGGGGCAGAATCGGAGCATTGCTGCCACTGCTGCTTGGTGCCATGCGCCTCCAGTGCTGCTCCCCTGACATCCCCCTTCCAAGGTGCACCTCTCAGCTGTGCTGTCAAATAACATCCCACAATTGGTTTATTACTGGCTTTGGAGGGAGCAAGAAGGACATGTTAATTACCTTGTTTTGTGTGGAAGAGCTGAGGGAGAAGTGCGGGATGCCACTTGTTTCTCCTGTGACTTCTCAGGCTCGCGCGCTGCGATAATGCACGCCTGTCCTGGTGCTGCTGTGGGTGCACAGGCACCACTTGTCACCAGTGCTCCTCTGCCTCTGGGTGGGACTGGGGGCTTTCTGTCTTCACCCTGGCAACACTGATGTTCAGCGTGTTCCCCTCACACCGGCTAATGAGGTTGCTCTTCGAAGTGTCCCCTGGCCGCAGTGGTGGGGGCTCAGCCGTGTCGCTGTTGTACCCCACGGTATTGCTGCGTTCCGAGTCCGATCCAGAACCTGAGTTTTCACTTTCGCTCTCTGCCCTTTAGGCTGTAGAGCAGATTTCAAAACAAGCCAGAAGCTTAAATGAGGATCTAACCACACACGCTGCAGATGTTTGTGTGTAGGGTGTAGTCACAGACTTTTTTTTAAACTTGCTGGCGTGTATGTGACTGGTGCAGGGGTGCACCCTGGCCAGCTGGGGCACGGAGTGCCTCTTCTGTATTTCAAGGGGAGCTGGTGCTTGGTCCAGGGGTGTCACTGTACCTGGATGAAACCTTTCCATGTAGTTCAGCTTGTTTCCTTGGACTACGGTGCTGTGCTGCAGGGTTGTGTGTTTGTGTCAGCCTGCTCCAAAGCAGTGTAATGATACGCCTGCTGCATGCGGTGCTCCGTTGGTCCTTCACAACCCAGGAGCGTACGTGCTGCTTCAGGCTCGGAGCTGATCTTCATTTTTTTAAAAGCTCAAAGAGTGGCGTAGCTGTGCGTGGCCTCCCAGCTGAATTAACACAGCACACAAACTGCAAAACCCGAGGTAACGGTACCCAGCGTGTGGGATCACAAAGCTGGTCTGTCTGCGTGAAACGCAGCGCTCCTTCAAGGCAGCTCAATGCAAACAGGTGCCCGGCACAGCCCGTGTGGGCAGGAGTCCCCAGCCGGGGCTGTGCTGAGCTCTGCTTGCCTGCGTTGGTTTGTTGGCTGGAAGAAGTCAACGGAAGGCACCGCCAGCCTGGCTGCAAGGCTTCCAGTTCCTCACTTCTTCACTGATTCTCCTGAGGGCAGCTGAGTTCATCAGCCACCAGGCGTTGGTGTGAGTGCTGCCTGCTCCTTCCTGGCTGCTGGCTTCTCAAATGCGGCTGGGGCAAATGCATCTTGTGTGAAATCTCCGGCTGGCTACAGCCACATTTGTTTTGCAGCTTTTCCTATCACTTTTGTTGTTACTGCAGTCAATATCCATCTATCTCTGTGCTTCTGGCCTGCTGTGTAGTGATTTCTCTTTCTGTGAAGGCTTCTGAGTGAGCTGGATTGAGGAAGGGGTGGATCCCTTGCAGAATCTGCACTGCTTCAGCTGCGAGAAGAAATATTTTGAGGTTTGACACAACTTTAGCAGCTTCTCTGCAGGGAAAGCTGGGGTGATAGAAGTGGTAGCAGGTCAGGCTGTCTATTTTTAGAAGTCCCGTTTAATTGTCTGATGTTATTCTTGCCGCACTCGTAGCTGGATGGTTAGTTACTTACAGCCAAAGTTTATTAGCATGACCCAGCTCCTATTGCATGCTTGTATTTATTAAACAAGAGCTCTCATATAGAGTCCTGGATCTTCATGCTGTATCTTGGTTGGGAGAGGGATGAATGTTGTGAGAAAGCACTCCACATCCGTGAATTTTAATGGCAAAGAAACGTTACAGTCCTTGTAAGTCAGTCGTCTGCACCTCTCCCCCCGCTACCGTGTTTGGGTGAGTTCGGTGAGCATCTCTGGCCTGGGGAGGCTGCGCTGAAGGATTCTCGCAGCCGGTGTCTGCTGGCAAGCTCTGCCACCGTCCCTGAGCTGCTGCAGCTCCGTTGCACTTGCTGGATTTGGTCTCATGCTCTCATACTTCATCTCAATTGTGTAAAGGAAGCGTTCTCTGCAGTGGAGAGGTCTTTAACTAAATGCTTTTTATTCATGTAAGTTAGTGATGAAAAACTACCGCTTTTCCCAGCTCCTGTGCTCCATAATCGGCATATTTGGTGTGTAAGGAGCATTGTTGTGAGTGGCTGGACAGCTGCCTTTGTGGACAGAAGGTGCCATCTGCATGCAGCCTGTGGTGTTTGGGGTGTGGGGGTCTCCCAGGGCTTTGGGGTTGTGCCTGTGCAGGGAGAGGACTTGAGGCAGCCTCGTTCCCATGAGCGTCTACAACAACGTGCTCTGCTCCTGCCAGCTCCTGAGATCTGATCCTCTGGGCACCACTCTGCAAACAGATGTCCCAGCATTTAATTGCACAGCACTTCCCCGCACCCCAGCAGCGCTGAGTGGTGGCAGAGGAGCATTCAGGTCCTCCCCAGTCCCCAGGAGCTGGAGCAGGCCTGGGGAAGGCGTTGCAGCTGGGAATGCTGTAGCTCAGTTCCCCGGTCTGCTGCAATCTGCCTGTGCAACCTTGGGGTCCCTTAGCCTCGGTGAGCAAGCTATACTCCAGCCTCTTCAGAAGAGAGTGGGAGGATAAACACAGTAAAGGTAGCAAGGTGTTTGCCTGACCTACTCCACCGTGTTCATCATGCAGAGCGGGGATGGAAGTACAGCTCATTTGTGCTGCTGCTCTGACTTGCTGCATCGAAGTCACCGGCGTGTTCAGTCTCATACAAACGCTGCTCTTTGCCCTCCACTCCTTCAGCTGTTGGTAATGGCTTCAAGTGTTCCCGCAACTAAAGCATGACTTCTGCAGTCACCGAGGCTGAAATAAAACTCTCAAAAGTCAACGCCTGATGTCTGTTGAGGAGCACGGTGCCCTGACGCTGAAGCCCTGGCTGTTGCATTGCTGTGTGGCTGGTTCTTAGAGCAAGCTGCTGCAGAAGACGGGAGCCAGCGTGCCGGCGTTACTTGCTGCGTCCCGCTGATGCAATTGGCTTTGTTTAGGGTCTGGAATATTTTGGAGCATGCTGGTTTGAGTGAATAGTTTTAATTAGTTACATTCTTAGGCTGTGGTTTACTGTGCTGACTCACTTCCAGCTCTCTGATAACTTGAACACATGACTTCATATCAAGGCAGAAGAACAGAAAATAAAATGAGGGAAGATGGCAGTGCGCAGCCTGGGTGCAGCGTACTCCTGTAGCCTCTGGGTTCAGCTTTACGGTAATGGCTTTGGGGAAGCCACGGCCAGGCAGGGCCTGGGGCAGCAGGTAGGTGGGACCAGACTGGAAGCAAAGGGAACTCAAGGACAGCAGGCTTCTGCTCCCAGACTTGCAAAATGGTAGAGGAAAAGGCTCCAGTGTCCATCTCGTGCAGAACTGCAGTGTCCATTTGCTGTTTTTCTCATTTCCTCAGGCAAACACAGCTCGGTGGCTCAGGCACACCGGCACTTTGGAAGCTTAGTTCTCCTCTGAACACATACGTGTGCTGCTCGGGCAGCTCAGCTCGGCGCTGTCCTCCCCGCTGATGGGAGAGCAGGAAGCTGCAGCACAGTGCCAGCCATGAAGTCCCCTTGTGCACCCTGAGGTGCAATCTGTGGTATTGCTTCTCCAGAGCTATTTCTGGAGCCTGGAGGTTTTTGCTAACAACTGTGAACTTCAGTCGTGCTTGGTGTCTGGCGCAGCGTGAGCATCGATGCTGGGTGTGACTGCGTGTCCTTCTCAGGGTCCTGCTCATCCCTGTGCTGAGGAGGTTTTGGGGCAGGCGCTGTGATGGAGGCTGCAGGCGAGGTGTTGAGCTGCTGCAGAGAAGCAGTGCGCGAGAGCCTGGACACCCTGTGCTCCCTGCTCCTGGAAATCCTGCAGTAAAGGGAAGTCTGGCATATGCTCAGTCTTCGGTGGTTTTGTCTAAGGCTTTGTCCCTAGTTTTTTCCCTTGCAAAGCAGCCTGGATTCTTCCCTTGGCAGAGGACCTGGTGCCATGCTCAGCCTCTTCTTGCTGCCATGTGGGGATTCTGGCTCTAGGTGCACTTTCAGTGCTGGAACATCGCTCTTCTGGGCTCCACCTGGCTGGCACTATGCGTTTGGCCTCCCTTCCATCCTGCACTGGGACATCAGGGCCGAAGCAGACATATCCTGTTGCAATAAAATTCGCTACGAGAGCAGCTCAGGGTTTGTAAGCTGGCTGCCGCTCAGGCAGCGTGGGGCTCCCTGTGTCCCCTGGGCAGTGTTTCCCTCCTGCTGCCTTCTCGCCCACCGTCCAGCACATTGCACGCACTCTGTGGAAGCAAGATGTGGCCTGCAGTGCTGACCCCCGGTTTGCAGGCAGGGCTGGTGAGCTGGCAGCTCTGCATTGTGTCTCCATGGGCAGCATCAGTTTGCCAATCGTGTGTCCCTGGGCACCGGCAGGGCCAGCAACCCCCGGCCCCCTGGGGCCTCGTGCAGCCCTGGCCAGGGGCTGCAGGGTGGCTGTGAGTGGCTGCTGGTGCAGAGGCTCGTGAGTGGGAAGGCTGGAGGGGGAGAAGCTCGCTGCTGTTCCTCCTAATTGCTCTCCCACTTCTGTACCCGCGCTCGCGACGAGCTGTCTTGAGTTGTGTCCCTGGGGACGCTGCCTGCCTGTCAGTACCCGGGACGCTCCCCTAATCGGGCAACTTCAATCCCATCCTTCGCTCTGCTTTGACTCAGTTCATCTTCGCTTTGATGTGAGTGATCCATCCTCCTCTTACCACAGCACGGGGCGCACCCCTGGGCCAGCGTGAGGGAGCTGCAGGGACTGTTCCCCCCAGCACGGATAACGGTGAAGGAGCAGGATGCTGCTCCCTGGGTGTCATGGCCCTCCGCCTGCTGGGGGCTGCTTCTGTAAACTGTCCGTAGTCCCGAGCTTGCTCTGTCCCTGCCTTAGCCACGGCCAGGTTTGCTGGGCTGTTCTGCGTGTGGCCTCAGTCCTGCTTGTCCTGTTGGTGCTGAGCAAACGCTGCAGATGCAGCCCCGAGGTGCTGAGGAACTGGTGCCCCTGACCACAGCCTGCCACATGGAGAGGCTGGGGCTCCCACCTGCTGCCCAAGCTGGTTTTGATCTTTGCTGCCTTCAGTTTTCTCCACTTGTGTCCTTTTTCCTCATCTGCCCTGAGTTCGTTGCTGCTCCCCCAAGGCCGCACCCTTCAAATGACAATCTGATGCGGCAGTGAAGCCTCAAGTGCTGGGGATGAATTGTAGCTGTCTGCACCCGGTGGGGGAAGTTAGATTTCTGGAGCTTCTGTGCATCAGCTGAGCAACGGTTCCTGATGAACCCTTTTTAGGCAAGGAAGGTCAAAATGCTGTCATTGAGGGGAAGTTCCTGCTGCAGCCTGCAGAAAGATGGCAGCTTTCACTCCTGCTTGCTCTTTCGAGTATTTTTTTTTCTCGCTTAAATAAATCCTTGCTCCAGACTTGCTACTAGAAACTGGTAATAAAATTTGCAGAAGGTTTTTCTTGTAGATGTGGTGAGGGTGTGCAGGAAGAGCTTGCTTGATCTGCGTGGGTGGTTTTACTTGGTCTGGGGTTGTATAAAGCCTCTTGCGCTGTAGTCCTGCAGGCTTTGAGATGGAAACCCTGATTTCACCGAGGTGGTGGTGTGAGGCTGCCATGTAACGCAGCTCAGTAGCAGCACCCAAACCAAGCTGCACTTTGCTCGTGCTGAGGCGTTGGTGGGCCTCAGGTGGGTGTGATGCAGCGAGGCTTTCCATGGGACACATCTACTGAAACACAAGGGCTCCCACAGGACAAGCATTTCTGTTGAGACATGAAGGCTCTGCCAATGCTAACGTGACACAGTTGTATGCAGAAGCTGGGTCAGTCCTTCTAAAATCAGCATTTGCTGACCTGCTTCTAGCCCCTAAAACCCGTCACATTCCCTGCGCAGTGTGCTGGGTGCTTGGAGCTCCCTTGCTGGTGTGACCCTGGAATCCTGACGTGCTGGACCAGGTGCTCATCCTTTTGCCAGCACGTGTGCCAAAAACCAGACTTCTGTGGCACGGACTTCTTTTGAGTTTTATCCAATAAACTTGCTCTAAGCTTGTGAGCCTCTAGAGAACACGGGTGCTGTGGGAGGCAAAGCTTCCGAGTCCTTTGAGATCAGTTCATCTGTGACGTGCAACTCTTCCCGCGTGGGTGCTGGGTCCCGCAGATTCCCGTGGGGTGCGTGGCACGTCAGTGTGGGCGCCGGCTCGATGCGGCCGTGGGACAGTGTGGGCCCTGTTGAAAGAGCAACTGGGGCAGAGCATATTTGTTGTTCCCAGGCTTGTTCTGTGCTAATGCCGGGTCACTCTCAGGGTTGAGCCAGCTGAAAAACAACTACCTAAGTCTAGCAGGAGGCATGAAACCAAAGCGCTGCATTGCATTATCATGATACTTTGGGGTAAAAAGGGGCTTTCCTCTCTGTTGTCACCTAGCAGTTCTGACCTGAGGGTTGACTTCAGGCTGATCCTGCAGAAGGTTAAGGTTGTGTTCTTCCTAGTCAGTAGAAGTACCAATGCCTGAATACTGCATCACTGGCTGGTCAGGAATTCACAGGAGGGCTGCTGACGATTCCCAAGGGAAACGTTCATGCGCTGGTAACTTTTGCTTCTCACATGCCCATCAGAAAGCTTTTTCCCTAGAGAAAATTACCAGATCGGTGGTGTCTAAACACTTGTTCTTTGCAGATGGCACTGGTCCCTCTGTTTATTCCCTGCTATCAGAACAAAGCTTCAAAAACCAGCTTGTTTCTGCAGCAGCACCCCTGGCGCTCCTGCCAGATCAGACCGCTTTCTCTTGGAAACTTCCCTTAATTCCTGGCCTCCCTGGGGCACGGTGCCGGCTGCCCTCGCAGCCTGGCTGTGCGCTCCTCCAGCGTGCACGGTGTGGGGCAGTCTGCCCGTGCTTCTCCTTGTCGTGTCCTCCAGGTGATGGGTATCAGCAGAAATCTGTATGCGGAATACCTCCACACCCATGGCATCCGAGAGCCATCCGTGAACTCTGCCGTTGCTACGGGAACGGGTTTTCTCGTGTTTGAATGTGGATTTAATTCTTTCTTCTCCTCCCTCCTCCCTACTAGTTAAGACACTCGGATTTTAAGTTGCAAATATAATAGTCGTTCAGATTGTGCAGGGAGTTCAAGAATATCTTTTGCTAATGAAAGAGCTGCCTGAACTCTCAAGGGATTGAATGAGATTTTTTTTCTCAATACCTACTATGAAAAGCCAAGTTTACCAGCGCTGTGTGCCTCGGGGCTGCTCCCTGTGCCACCTGCATGGATAATTAAGACCTTTCAGGTTGCCATAGAGAGGGGTTTTGCTTCCGATATTGTATCAATTGATACTTGGGATGTTTTTCTGTAAAACCACGGGAGTTGGGAATGTTGTCTTTACAGCACGCACAGGTGGCAGATACAGAAGTGGAGGATTTTTCTGAGCGCCGTGCTTTCACAAGCCCTGTAATTTGCAGGAGGGCTCACCTTAGCTGTGTGGGCTGGCACACGAGTGGCTGAAGGCCTGGGGGGGCAGTGGCAGCCGTGCCCCCCCGCGATGGGCTGCGTGCTGAGGAGCTCCCAGTGCTGGGGGGCGTCGGGCACGGCAAGCAGCGCCCTGCGTCTTGTTATTTCAGCGTCTGGGGCAGCGCCTTGGTTCTGCGTGACAGCACAGCATCTCCTAAAAAAGTGAAATGATTCACTGTTAGGTCTAAGGCTGAATGAAAACGGAGATGATGATCAAAACTGTAGCTATTGCTTTACATTTAAGGTTTTAACAAAAGTTGTCCAGAATGTTCTTTTCCCCTAAGGGTGTCTGTCAGCAGCTTGTTCAAGGTGTAATGGGATTTTATGTATGCCAAATCCAGATCTTATAATGGAGCAAGCAGCTTCAGAGGAATTGTTCCTCAGTTATGTCAGCCAAACTGAAAATAATTTGGCTTCTTCTTGAACTTAGCACGCTTGAGTGGGTATTACAACTTCAGTAGAATAATATTGAAAGAGGAAATCATCTTCAGTGCTGAGAACTTTTTGTTCTGCTCCTGGGAGTTTGCTCTCTCTTGCTTTCTAAAACGTGCTGTTGATGGTGGTGGCTTGTTCAGGTGGTGATGAAACCCACGCGTGCGCTGGAACCGAAGCCATGGAGCCCTCCATGGAGCCGTGCTTCGCTTGGTGGCCGGGTCTCTTGCCCTGGCAGGGTTGGGAGCTCAGCAGCACTGGAAAGACAAGCAGCACGAAGCCTTTTTGTTGAGTTATAACTTCAGAAAAAGAGCTCCTCTTAAGTGTCAGGCCCTGTGTGCTGAGGTTTTTCTGGTGGTGTTTCTCAGGGTACAGACTGGGACAACAGCGGGAGCAGCATGATGCTGTGGAAGCCAAGGGGCTGGCTGTGCCCATGCAAATGCTGACCCTGGGGAAGAGAGGAGGCTCCAGTGGCATTGGGTTATTGCTTTCATCATCTCCTCTTTCCTTTTGGGTACAACCATGAGGCTGTGTAAACCTGTAGCCTGTCTTCTGGGGGATCAGAAGTAATGAAACGTTTGCCAGGTCATTTCAGCCTCCTCGAGTTTGTGCACGTGGAGGAGCCCTCCAGCAGTGATGCTGTGCGCACTGTGCCAGCAGGGATGCCATGTGGGCCTGTAGGGTCTGGGGTCTGCCCAGGAGCGTCCTGCCCCAAGGAGCTCACTGCAGAGCGTGCCAGGCTCCTGGAATTTTGGGGAGAAGTGCGGAGCTGGGAGCAAGCCAATGCTCGTGGGAATCAAGTGCTGCTGGCTCAGCGAGTCTCCAAAGCCTGTGGCTTCTCCTTGCCCACAGCTTGTGAAGGTGGAGATCCCGCAGGTGAAGCAGGAGGGGGCTCTGGCACCCGAGGAGCCCTTGGTTCCCACCCGCCTGCCTGTGTGCTTCCAGAGCTCTGGAGATGCAGAGGGAGAAATAATCCCATTAGTAATGAATATGCTGTGTTCAGCCTTTGTCGTTCAGAATAATGTTGTAATGAAATAGAATTATAATGTAATTATTATTAATGTCATCGAAGTTGGAATCGGGCTGACGCAAGCAGGGAAGTGTTGTGCTGGGCCGCTGCTGAGCAGCACTGCCCCGGTGGTGATGGAAGAGGAGGAAGATCCTGGAACATCTGAAGAGAAATGGTGATGTAACGCAGAAAAATATGCAATGAAGGAGGGGATTTAGCAATCTAAGTACACTCTGTTAGAGAACTGCATTTGTAGTGAATTAGAATCCTGGCAGGGTGTAGAACAGACGCATTTTTTGGGAAACACCTTTTAGTGGGTGTGTGTTTCATGCTCCCGGAGTCTGAAGGGCAGAGAAGTGCTTCCCTGGGGGCGGCTGGCAAATGAGTTTGCTGTCCTAGTCTGAACCTGTTTCCTTTTCTGTAGCTTCAGTCTGCATCAGTTCCAAGATAAATAGCCTGTGTGGTGTGCAGCATTTCACTGAGGGACCGCGTTTATTCTAGCTTGGAAAGCTGTGCGCAGGGGTCTCCGTTACGGATCGGGCAGGATCTGCAGTGCTGGGAGCTGGGAGCAGCCGGGATGCAGGGAGATGGAGCTGGGAGGTGCAGGAGGGGCTGGGTGCAGCCTCAGGGGAGGAGAGGCTGTGGTCTCCTGTGTTGAAGGGCGGCCACGATGAGCTCCCCCTTGCCGTGCTGAGCCTGGGCTGCAGAGGTGAAGGGAGCTGAGCTCTCGCGCTGTGCTCTGGCCAAACTTTGGGGGGCTTCAGAGAGGCTTTTTATAGCTGGCAGACCCAAGGTGAGGAACCAGGAGCCTCCACAGCCTGGGATGAATGGGTGTCACATCTGGCATCCCTGGCAGCCTCCTCTGGGTGCTGGGATGTGAGGCACGTAGGTGGGGGCTGTGGCTCCTGCCCCTGGCAGGGTTGGGACAGGCTCCCGGGGAGCTCCACAGCAAGGAGCGGGCTCTTCAGCTGAGCCTCTGCAGTGTGTTGTTACTGTTTATACAAAAATAACAAATCTTTCCAAATATTTATTACTTTATCATGTGCTGAGGAGCGGGTGCCGTGCATTCTGAAATGGAAAGCCGCCCCCAGGCAGCTGCCAATCTCTGCTGAGGCTAAGCCCGAGATGCGGGAGCAGGGCAGGAGCCAGCAGCTGGGAGCAGCTGTGTGCGGTGCTGGGGGTGGCGGGGGGCTGCGGGGCTCCCCCTGCCCAGCAGGCAGCGTAGGGGGCTGAGGACCCTCAGGAAGGCCCAGCACAGCTCAGTGCTGTGAGGGGGGGTCTGCATGGAGGTGGGATAGCTTTGGGTCCACCTGCTGCAGCTCCTGCTCAGGTGAGCTGACCTGGCTTTGTGGTGTGGAAGTGTGTCAGAGATGAGGGGTGAGCAGGTCTTCAGCTGGAGGCCAGGTTTTCACTCAAAAAGCAAGCCTGAGGGTCGCACTGGGTGCTGTGAGCTCTTGTGGGGTGCTGTCAGCTGCTACCAGGTGTCCCCCAAGTCCAGCCAACAGCTTCCCGTGGCTCAGCACAGTTTTTCTTTACCTTGCATAGCAAAGGGAAAATGGGAAGAGCCCTCTGTGAAAGGGGGAGATCTGCCGTGGGTGTAAAAACAAAGCAAAGCTCAGTGTTTCTGAAATCTGCCCTATTTCATTTATATGAAGTACCATGTAGCAGCTGGAAGAAATTTCAGGCAAGTTTAAATATTTTTATGGTTCCCTTTAGGTTCTTATGTATAGCTTTTTTTCCCTTCATTGCTTTATTTTAATAAAATAAAGTGAATGTAAAACCGCCTCTGGGCTAGCTGGGGATGGCCCGCATTTCCTGTGCTGAGGATGGTGCGGGTGCTACAGCAGTGCAAACATTTAGATAAATCTGCTTCCCTTGGTGACAGCGGCTGCCCGTAAATCACCTGGGCTTGTAGCAGGCCGGCCGTGTGCAGGGTGGTGCTGCCCCAGCGAGGCTTTGTGCGAGGGTTAGAGGGGCCGCTGTGCTGAGGGACAGGCTAAATGGCTTGTCCAAATTCCATTAAAAATGCAAATGGATTCTTTCACTGGGACGGAGTTGCATTAAAAAGTAGGCCGTATCGTAAACATTAATAAAGTCATATTGGCCAGCAGGGACGTGGATGTGGAAAGTGAGCCAAGAAGGCTCTTTGCAGAGCTCCGTGTAAAAAAAATGACTCTTCTCTTTTCTCTTCTCTTCCCCTCTGAATGCTGGCAGCCTAGATAACGTTCTAATTGAACACAGTGCCATGTAATCATACAGGACTGTTGCCAAGAAGAGCGTATCCAATTCATAGTTTGGTTTTGTTTGTGAAGCAGAAGCTGAACATACTGGTCATTTGGAGCTAGAGCAAAATTCAGCTAAACAGTAGTTTAATTTAAACAAAACAAGGCCCTAAGGTCTGGCTTCCCTCTCCCATCGCAGTGTGTTTTGAGACGTGTCCCTTAGCATCACGCTGCAGGCAAGGTCTGATTCCTGCTGCTCCCCTGACCTTGGTCAGGTGTTTGTGACCCTCTGCACCGCCGGCCTTCCCCGACCCTTGTGTCTAGCAGGGTTCTGCCTGGATTTTTCCCAGAGCCGAGTCCCGGAGCTCCCCCATGCCGGAGGGAGCTGCCCCCAGCAGCAAGGTGACCCCCCCGCCCGCCCCGCTCTGTGCTGCGCACCGCCTGTCTTGCAGCATCAATAAAAACCTTGTTCCGAGCGGCTTTCGCTGGAGGGAGAGCAGCGAGCAGACGCAGTAAACCTACATGTTGGAAATGTTATTTTAATATCTTAGTCGTATAGCATCAAAAGGAGTGCCAAGTACACTAGAGATCTTGCCAGCTGCAGCCCTTTGAATGTCTTAAAGGCAGTAATGTTGCTGTATAATAACATATAGTGCTCCAAACTGTCATGAGATAATGGCCTGTTTTCAAGGGAAGAAAAACAACAAAAAACCGTAATCTACATCCTTTCCTGCAGCAATGTCGTTGTGGCGTGTGGGGGCTGGAGTGTGGTAGCACTCATCTCATGAGGGTCAGCTCTGAGGGATTTTGCTGCCTGCAGGCCTCCCTCCTGCCAAGTGAACATTCGCATCCCGGCTGCAGCCGAGCCAGGGGCAGCAGGGTGAGGGCGAGCCGGGCTGCTGGGTGCCTGCCCTGGCCTGGGCACAGCTCTGGGTGCCCCAATGGGAGCCACAGGGTGACAAGGAGGGACCAGGAGGAGCCATGGCCTTGGTGGTGTGGATGGGTTGGGCTGAGCGTACCTAGGGCAAGAGACATTGGTCCTAGCCACAGCACAGAGCTGCTGTGCTGCCCTGCTTGGCTCACCAAAGCAGCATTTTTTTTCTTTTTTTTTTTTTTTTTCCTGCAGAGGAAGTAGCTGGATTTCTTATCAGCACGTCCCCATCTGCAATGCTCTCAGCAGGAAACCTGCGAGACCTCCCGAAATTCCCCTGTGGAGTTTGGGACTGAGCAGACATAGACCAAAGGCAGAGCAGCGACGGATGCTCCAGGCATCGCTGCCGGGGTGCGGGGCTGCTGGGCGCTGCAGGGCTCCCCTCTGGGCCCCGCTGCAGGTGCTGGGACAGAGTCGAGGCTTGGCAGGAGCGAGCGTGTGCTGGCTGCTGACGCAAAATTGGGATTTTGCGGCGCTGTGCCCAGATTTATGCCAGAGCTGGGCAAGTCATTGTGCTCCGTGGTGGTCTCTGAAGTGCCATCGGGTCCTTGTAAGCCTCAGACTCTCCTGGGGGAGGCTGCAGGGTGCTGGGGGAGCCCAGCCTGTGCCTGTGGGCTACCCAGGGTCCCACTGCTCTGAGTTCAGTGTCACCATGTGGGGGGCGTCTTTCTGCTGCTGGGTCAGCCCAGGCTGCCCTTGACCCCCAGCATGGGAGGCCCATGTTTGATAAATGGCTTTTTGCTGTGATTGGAAAATTTGCAAATCATTAGGGTTTTTTTTTTTTCTTGCCTGCCCTCCTCACCAGCTTTCCTCTTGCTGCCTGGTGGGAGGAAAGGGTTTAATGTCAGCAGCGTGCTGTGAGAATTTCCAAGGAAATCAGCTGTCCAAGTACAAAACGTGTGGGAGTTTCTTCATTTAACAATGCGAAATTGGGCTAGAACGGTGCGAGGAGAAGGGCAGCGGGCCCCAGGGATGGGGAGAGCCATGCGGAGAGGCTGCGACTTCAGAAGGTTTTGGGATTGTCTCCTTCTCATTTTTAAGAGTGAATTAGGGAAATGCGGTTTGGGCAAGTGAGTGCTTCTGGTGGGATTTGTGGTGATGAAGGGGGAGTGGGTGGGGGACTGGAAGCCCACCTAGCGGAGAGGCCTTGGGGAGGCTGCTCGTGGCTTGGAGCCGTCCCCTTGCTCCTTGGCCCTGGCAGCATGGCACGTGTGCAGGCACTGGGCCCCGCACTGGGATTAAGACACCTTGCGTGGGCAATGGGTTTCCAAAGCAGCAAATTGCCTCTGCAGACAGCCTGAATGGAGCTCGCCATGCTCGGGCCACAGCCGTGCCCCACGGCTCCTGCGGTTTGGGGTGGGTGTCCTGGCACTGCCATGGAGCCTGGGAGCCTTCAGCAGCCCGCAGCACCCCACGCCTTGGGTGGCTTTGTGTGAGCATCCAGTTGGTGCTAGGTGAAACCGGAGGTTCTCAAGGGATGGGGTGTGCGGGTCCCTGGGGTGCTGGTACCTGGAGAAACGCAAGCAGCAGCCCCCAGCCCGCCAGCCCCAAGCCCCCCGTGGCAGGCAGGGTTGTTTGCTGTGCCCCCCTGCTGGGGCACGAGGGAAGGATTGAAAACTGCCTTGGAGAATTAAGCTCATCACATTAGCAGTGTCTGCTGGGGAACATAAATGATGTGTGAAGGCAAGTGACAGTGAACTGAAGCTGTAGAGCCTGGCTTTCTCTTCCCTTTGGTGCCCCTCATAGCACACTCTGTGGCTTTGCTTTCTGCTGCAGGTGCCCTCAGCAGGGCAATGAGTGCTGGCTGGCCGGTGACCACAGCCACCCCTGTGCCCTCCTTCACAGCCAGAAACCTTGGTGCTGGCACGTGGCAGAGGCACGCCTCGGCTGGGTTCTGGGCGGCAGCGTGCACTGATGCAACAGCCTGGTGCATCCGCAGAGAAATGCTCGGAGCGGGCACCCCGCTGTTAGCACAGGGAGAACTGCGTTAATGCTGAGCCCCCTCCGGAGAGGCACAACCGGGAGTGAGCCCTGGGGCGGGCAAACAGCCGGCTGCTGCTGTCCCCACGGAGCGAACGGCTCCTGGAGCTGCTGGCTCTGGAGGATGGGCATTTGTTCTTGTGGCTGCGTGCCACAGTTGGCGGAATTGCTTCTCAATAACGGTTTTGGAAAGCCGCTTGGTGGGAGCTGCTGGCAGAGCCGTGCCCTGTCACACAGGGATGCCCTGTGCCTGCCTGCAGCTTGTTGTGGCATTTGGCGCTGCAGATGCACAGGGAAGTGGTGACCTTTTTAAAGCAGGGAGATGGTGAGAAACCGGTAACGCTTTACTTTTCCCTTTATAAGAGGACTTACTGAACTTTTTGGCAAGTCTGTTGCTGGCTGACGTGGCCGCCGATCCCCATGCAGCCCCTGTGAGCCCACTCCCTGCTTGCCCAGGGGGCTCGTGGTGGTGTGGGTAGGTGCCGAGCATGGTGGGGGGACTGTGGAGCGTGGGGGGAAGCACGAGTCAGCAGCAGCCCCTGCAGATGGGAGCTGCTGCCTCTGTATTGCGGCTGGCAGCTCTACAGGACTGCCCAGGCCTCGCCGCCCTCCTGGCCACCAGCAGCAGAGGTTTGGGGCCCCAATCCCGGGTGTGAGAGGATGGTGTTATCGGAGCAGGGGAGTCACGAACTAGAGGAAGCACCTGCTTTGCTTCAGGGCTGCTGAAGATGAACCTGCCTTCTGCCGGAGCACTGTGGGAGGAAGTGGTTGAAATAACAAGACAAAGTCCAGCATGCTGCTCCCCCCGGGCTGGGGAGGGGGCAGCAGCACAGCCCCGCGCCCTCCTGGGGGCTGCAGGAGCAGGCACAGGCGGCCAGGCCAGGCAGCATCGCCCTGCGATGGGCAGGCTGCAGCCAGCGCCACGTGCTGGGTGGTGCTAGAGGCTTTTGCTGTCCCACCTCGTGGGAACCTTGTGGGAATGGGCACGCAGCAGGTGGAGCTTCATCTCCTGCCATATGGCGAGTCCTGCTCTGTCTCCTGGGCTTGGAAGCTCCAAAATGTGCTGGCAACGGGGTCGTTAGTCTGGCTGAGGTGGTGGGGAGAGCTGCCTGCGGGGTAGGTAGGAGCAGAAGTGCTGGAGGCAGCATTTGGGTTCAGCACACGCAGCAATCGTCTTCCGCCCTCCTCGTGCCCCGCTCTGACCCCCTCTGGCTGCAGACACTTGAAGGGTGCCCAGGGACGTGCTGCTGGCCTGCAGGGCTGGGCAGGCACTCGTGGCATGTGTCTGCAGGAGGGAGAGGGCAGAGATAAGTGAAAAGCGTCTTGAAATTGTCTTGAACACTTCCGTTAGCTTCTTGATAGGCTGCAAGCATGGGAGGTATGTTAATGTCGGGAGTCATTTGTGCCTGCATTAATGGTGCTGTCAGGGCAAATTAGTGCCTTGGGTTCTTGTCTTCTGCGCCAGGCTGATGTTGGTGAGCATTGGGTTATTTGGGGAAACGCTTTGCTGGTGGTGAACCGGCAGGGAGCTGAAGTCAGAGCTGAGAAACGCTCAAGAGTTTTGTTGTAGGAAGCCTAGGACCGTGGCACAATCACACGACACGATTGCAGCATAAATCCTCCGTTGGAAGCTTCATGTTAAGAGGACCCTGGCTAAATGCTGCGTTCAGTTGTACTTCAGTTGAGCTGTTACCATATCTGGGTGTTCAAGAAACCATTCAAACATCACTTTGTATGTAGAGAACAAAAACTCCCAAGATGCCGCATGCTCAAAATAAGCCAGAGGCAGCAGCAGGGAAGTCGTTAGTCTTTATGTCGGCCGAAAAAATATTTTGCTGTTGTATTCAGGATGTTTTTTTCCCTGCACTTCCTGAAAAGCAAAAGGACCATGCAGCAACTCTGACACTTCAGAGCAAGTCACAGGGGTCGTGCTGGTGCCTCACCAGGTTATCAAAGCTGCTCGGGAGAGCCTCAAAGCTTCTCTAGGAAGGACTTCTCAGGCCTGTAGGAGATGCAGCGCCGGGAGGACACGGCACAATTGCCTTGAGAGGTGCCCAGGGAAAACTTGTCCTGGGTCAAGGTTGGGCTTTGCCTGGGGTCTGGCAGTTGAAGCAGGAACTCGCTGGCACGGCAGTACCGTTACATTGTGATCGTGGTATGTTAAGAGCTGTGCAGATGTAAAACAGAGCCCATGCAGTGCGACTTGCTCCTGAAATGCAGAGTGGGACAGCAGGGCTGGGGTCCGACCGGGGCACAGCTGCACAGGGGGCAGCTCTGACCGCTGGAGCTAAAAGTGCTGCCTACTGTGTAAACACGCGGGGTCTAGGTGCTACATGGGTGTGTTGTTAAATAGAGAAAATATGCTAAAGTGAGGTGAGAAATACTGCACACCTGTGCTGTTCTATTGGTTTAGGTAAGTTTACCTTAGTTTCCACACATCTAGATTAGTCTGAATTATAAATATATATATATTTTTATATATAGTCTGAGGACAAGATTAGACCTCTGTCTTTTGAGCAGTCTATAAATGCCTTCCAAGCTTTGCTGTACAGTAGCTGTTTATGATCCAGACTTGGTTGAAGACCTTTAATCCTTTACATTTGTAGGGCCAATTGTGAACTCCAGCCCTTGCCCCCTGATTGCAAGTTACAGGAGGAAACCCAAGAGCTCCTGGAGGATAACCAGGAGTAAAGCAAGGATGCTTCTGGCGTGGGGCGCTTGGGAAGCTTTTTGTCCATGTATGAGCTTAGCTCTGTACCCTAAATAGAATATCTAAAGGAAATGACTGCTTTATCTCACAACATGTGTTCAGCATAAATGCCTCTTGCTTTAGTGTTCAGAAACAAAAAGTAGCTCAGCCACTCGTGATCTCCAGTGCCATGGAAAATGAATTTTAGCATTAGAACCATGAAGTCTGTTGACCAGCCTCTATGGGCCTGATGAAATCCTCTCTACTTAGGCTTCCATCTGTAGGTTTCAAGCGTATTCCAGGTTCAGGAAAGATGCAATCTGTTTGGAACAAGCCTGCAGCCCAAGATGCCATGGTGCTTTGTAGTCAGTGCAACGGGGACAAGCTGGGAGAGGATGGTTACAGGTCAGCTACTTAAATTTCTTCAGTGTAGGCACGTGGCTGACCCCTGATCCCATCATCCTGAGATACACAAAGTATGCACAATCCACAGCTTGTACAGGAAACTGGCTTAATGTTGGTCATTTGTAGAAGAGGCTCCTTAATCCACTCACTTTGGTTGATGTCCTTGTCATAAGCTGGAACCACCCGCATGGTGGTTCTGTGGGTTCTGGTGCACCACTGAGGCTTACATGACACCGACTCCTCTAGGCCGATAAGCCCATAATATTCCTGAAACAGATCTGCACAGATACATCTGTGCCTTCGTGGGACTTTGAGTAGCAGCTGCCCCTGCAGATCCTCCTCAGGTTCATGAAGGGAGCTTGCAGAAACCAGCCCACATCTCCCTCCCGGAGCTGTGGGAGTCTCTTCATCCTCTATTTACAGTCTGACACCCTGTTACTCGTAACAGGCTAATCCTGGGTCTGCAGAGTTTGAAAGACATCTTTTGAGAAACTGTCATTAATTTTAAATCCCATCTGTGAAAGCATCACTGGAGGTTACCCTGGTTATGTCAGGCAAGCCTGACGAATCCGCTGCTGGAGCGAGCGTTTTGAAATGCTGGCAGGGCTGGCAGACAAAATCACGTTGCGGTCAGATGCGGGTATTTTAAAATAGCCACCAAATTAACCTGGAGCAGCTGGAGGGTGCAAACGCAGTAAAGCTTGCAGCAGGTGTGGGGGTTAGCGTGGCTTTTCCTTGTAGCTGCAGAGGCCAGGGCGGCACTGGCTGCTGGTGAGATGGGTGCTCCCAGGGCCCAGTGCCTGGCAGAGGGGAGCCACTCTGGGGGTGCCTGGCACACGAGAACCACACATGGGGGTGCCCGGCTGGAAGCTGAGCTGCCCCTGGCTGGGATGGAGTGGGCAGCTGGGGCTGCTCCCACCTCCGGTCCTTGAACCACTGAGAGGTCCAGAACCAGCCTCTGAAGCCTCCCCGCCTGCCTGAAGGTGAAGGCAGTGTTATCTGGGTGTTGCTGCTCAATAATAGCCCTGATCTCCAGCTTTGGATGCAAGACAATGTTCAGAGTGTCTGATTTTAATGGGGGGGATGAGAGGAAGAAAAAGGGGAGTGAAGTTCCCCTCTCTGCTTTGGAGATAAGTGACAAAATTCAGCTTTAACTGAGTTACATTATTAGCACTTTGGGGACTGGGTTTTTATCTTCCTTGAACAGGATTAATATGCTTTTACAGAAAAAAAACACGTCTTCAAAGCAAGCTAGCAGCCATCTTCCAGGACTATGAGATGCAAATACAATAATTGGGATGATGGTGGGTTATCTGCGTCTGGGTTTGCCCTCTTAATGTCTGACTTGCTCTCTGGGTAGGACCGATCCTGCAGGGATACCTTTCCATATTTCTACCTCCTCTCAAGAGGCTGACCCGGAGTTTCAATTACAATATTAAATTACCAGGTCACCAGAGTTAAAGTAGGCTGCCAAGTTTTTAATGATCTTCTCTTGTCGTGTGCATTTTTTTCCAAGCCTCCTTTCCATCTATGCACTTTTAATTGAGACCATCTGTAATTTAACACATCGCAACAGCGAGCCCAAGAAGCGAGCGAGCGGCGAGTTGTGTAACTGGTGCACTTGAGTCAGGATTTTAAGAGGACTCGGTGTTAATTCTCTGGGGACTGCTGCAGCTTTCCACTGCCTTCCAGCGCCTTTGTAAGAAATCCAGAACTAATTTCTAAGACTGTTTAATCTGGTCCCTCAGGGCCTCGATTAATCATACAGTACTTATTTTTCATCTCTCGCTGGTGGAGGTGCTGAAGGTGCAGCTGGGGGCTGGGACAGGTCCTGGAGCTGTGGCACGGGTGTTTGTGAGCAGAGCTGGCCCCGTGGCCCCCTGGAATACCCAGGGGACCTTGACCTGGTTCCCTGGCAAAGGGACCTGGCTCCGAGTGGGGCTGCAGTGTGTTGCTGGATGTTTCCTCGATGTTCCCTGTTGTTGGATTAAGGTAAATAGCCTTTGTCTGTCAGTTCCTCGTGGAGAAGCCTCTCATCTGCTAAACTCTATCCAGCCCCTGGGTGCTTTTCAGCTGCTGCCTGGGGTCTGGGTCACAGGCAGCAGCGGAGCCATTCCTGTCCCTGATGGCTCTGCAGCCCTGCCCCGTGCGGCCCCGTGCTTGTGGGCTGAGGCTGTGCCCGACCCCTGGTGCCCTGCCAGGAGGCTCGTGGTCTGGGCTCTTTAAGAATCAGGTTGGGGGATGTTAATGCCAAAAGAAACAAATTCGAGCTTGACAAATTACCTGTTAGTGTTGCTGCAACATGTCACCTGGCTATAATTAAAGATTAGAGAATAGCACGTTTCCCTCTGGTTCATTCAGGGCATCTGTCAGGGCCCGCGCGTGGGCAGCTCCGCTGCGGGTTCGGTTCCCCTTGTTCCGTGCGTGGGTCTCTGAAACAGCACCTGGCACGGTGAGCAGAGAGGGGGGAGCACTGCCTGCGAGACGTGCCAGGAAACGTATGGGCAGTGTCCTCCTCGCTGCTCTGAACTCCTCGGCTGGCTCTGGGACGGGGGCACATGGCCCCACCATGCCATACCCACGGGCTCTGCGATGTGCGAGGAGCCCACCCCAGCTGGAGCCAGCTGCCAAGCAGCCCCTCTGCCCCTCCCCGGCAGCCAGAGCCTGGCTCGGGGTGTTTCTGTCGCATGCGGTGGGAGAAGGAAGATCTCTCCCCGATCTGAGCTCTACTGCAGTCATCGTCCCCTTCCCCGCCCACACCTATTATATTGCCGTGGATGATTGATGCTCCTCATCCCGCCTGGCTTCATTACATTCATTGTCATGCAGAGTGTGTTGTCAATTCATTACTGGTATTTCATATAAAAGCTGCAGACTTTTTTTGAATGTTTTGTTCGTACGTACTCAAATCCTTCTAATAGTGCATGGCTGGGCTCAAAATATTTTAAAAAAGCTGAATATTAAAGATGCCTCTTGGAAAGGAGCAGTGCACTGGCCTTCCTCCGCCTGCTCTTCAGCACGGCTGCTGTGGGTGCTTGTGCATGCTGAGCCCTGCGGGTGCTGGACTCGCTACATTTTGCTGATGAGCCGTCACCCCTGGGAGCAAGAAGTGTCCCCTGTACCCGCGGCTGCAGCACCTGGCTGCTGCCCCTCGCTGCTGGGTGCTGACTTTCCATGGGTCACCCGGGGTGGCCACGCTCTCCTGCACTTCCTGAGGGCTCCTCGGGTTCTGCTGTGGCTGTCACAGGAACGTGTATGGCTGGGGCCTTGGAGCTGAGGTTAGGGGCTTTGTGTCCTCAAGCAAAGGCGTGCTCTGAACACCGCCTCCCCTGGGGCACCTCTTCTCCGGGTGCCCTCCTGGGGGCTTTAGGTGGGTGCCACCCGTTTGGCTCGTGGCCCAACTTGTGCTGGGAAGTGCTGCGTTGGGCCAGCCCTCGTGTGTCAGAAACACCTGAAGGAACTGCTGGAGCCCAAAGAGCAACAAGGTCACAGCCAGCTCCCAAGGGAAGATAAAGCAATGAACGCCTGCACAGGGGAGGGCTGGGGGCAGCTGCTCCGTGGAGCCTGGGATGAGCCAGGAGCTTGTGGCCAGCCCCTGCGCTGCCAGCGGCTGCTGTGCATGCCGTGCTGGCTGGGCGCTCGTACGGGCTAAATTATTCAGTCCGCAAGTGAATCTCTGTTACAGCTTGGTATGTGAGAAATGCTGATGAAGTATTTAAATTGAGCCATTTTTCTCTGAGCTGGGACGAGGCTCTCTGATGTAAAATTAATGTCATTGTGTCTCTGCAAGTGTCTCTCAGCCCTGGCCTTGCGGTGCTGCGGGCGGTGGGTGCTGGGGCTGGGCTCTTCTGCGGCTCCTGGATCCTCCCCGGCCCAGCCTGGCCCAAGTGAGTGCTGCCCGTCTTCCCCTGCCAAGCAGCAAGTGACAGAAGTGATGTGGTCCCTGATCCCTTAACTCCTGGAGAGCAAAACGAAGCTGTGCCAATTTCTCTTATAATGGCTGGAAGACTGTGTGGCTTTTAAAAAAAATAAAAATAAAGTATCATATTGCTTTTACTTCAGAAATACCAGGAAATGCAGCTTTATCTTCCTGGCACTGAATGACAGCTTTCACAGCACTAATTTGAAAGGCTGGGCCTCTTCAAATCTGTAGTGAAGGTTTCTTTGTGCCATTAGTGCAGAATTAACTGGTCTGACTAAGAATTGCTTTCTTGGATTGAGAATTGTTGTAGCTGTTCAGGCAATCACAGTCTTCCAGGGAAATAAAGCCGGTGAGACCTCTCAGAAGAGAAGCCTGCTGTCTTGCTCTTTTCTTCACCCATTCCTTAAGAAAAAAAAAAAAAAAAAACAACCCCTTTTCTGTAAGAAACTGAAACCACACAAATGCCTTTTGCCACTCCTAATCTCCTTCACCCCCTTCATCTTTTGCTTGCAGTTGGTGGCATCTCCTCCCCTCTCCTCCTGCCTTCTGCCCACCCATTTGCCTTGTGCCAAATGGCACAAATGAGCAACAGCCCTCGTGTCTGTCAGGGGACTGGAGGTGTTCATTGTGCCTTGGGACTGCTTTGCCATGGTGAAGGCAGACATAAACCTAGGGACTGAGGGTCCTCATCTCTTTGCACTGAATTCACTGCCCGAATTCCCTTCCTCCCAGGGGCAGGGTGGGAGCGTACTGCAGGGAGAGTTTGACTTGTGAAGTGCCTCCTGCAAACCAGGGGAGTATTGGAGCAGAGGAACAAAAAGGTACTGTGGGTTTAGCTGCAAAACCAAGTATTTGGAAAGTGACAGTAATTGCTCAAAATACGAAATGCTCGGGCACAGCCACCAGCTTGGCATCCTTGCCATACAGCTTGCGTAGATCTCACCGTGGTCCCGAGGGGTGGCTGCAAACCAGTGCGATGTCAGCGAAGGGGTGAGCAGCTGGGGCAGCCTTCCCCTGGCAGAGCATGGCTCAGGCCCCGGGAGGCATCCCCAGCCCCAGGGAGCTGCTCCAGCAGCGCCTGTTCTGACCCCTCGGAGCCCAAACCTCCCACCTCAGCGCTGCTCAAGCCCGCACCCCAGAGCCCAGCCTCTCGCAGCCGTGTCCTGGCAGTGCTTTGTAGAAAGGAGCCGTAGTCCAAAAACCCCAGGGCACGTCCGTTTTTACTGGGTAAAACTGCTGAAGTCTGATGGGGAATTAAAGATATTTGTTGCATTGTAAGGACTCCGGGAAGCTTTTAACCAAAGCTGGGGATTAAATCCAAATAGCACAAATTTTAGCTCAGCTTCTCTTTATGTGCTGTAAGTGATTAAAAGCTGTAAAGCGCTGTCAGAAATTTAGGACTTCCCCTCCTGGAAACCTTCTTTCCCTCTATTTTACAATTATCATGCTTCGCTGACTGTTTGATGTACCAAGTCTTAGTTTTTAACGTGGCAACGGCAAATGGAGGGCTGCTGCTGGCTACGGTGCGTTTCTGTGCATCGTGGAGGCAAAGCCGGGCTAATGCAGCTGACCTCGTGGTCTGCCCAGCGTAGGTGGATAAAGGCAAAGCTCCTTTAAAAATATCTTTTTTTGTTATTTTGTTTTCTCCAGTTCGGATGATCAGAATTCCAGCCCATTTCCTGGATCTCCTGTTATTTATTTTAATGGAAACATTATCCAAATGAGAGTTTCCATGGGGCTGTAGGGGAGCAGCTACGCACTCAGATACGCTCAAAATAATCTTTGAGTTTCATGATATTAGAACCATCTGCTAAATTATGGATGTCAGCTCTCTGGGGAGGTTTTTAACTCCTCACTGAGCCTGATTTTTAGATGAATCTTGGTTGATCCTTATTTTCTCTCTGTTAACTCTCCATCTGTCTGCCTTATTTGACATACTGTATCTGATGCAGTTCTTGATGCCTTCAGAACTTTTCTCTGCCCAACAGAGGATGACAAAGGGCTTCTCTTTGGTGGGAATGTATATTCTGGGGAAAATGTACTCGGAGGGAAGCAAGCGTTGGAGGTGACTTCCCTGAATTATGCATTTCGTGAAGGGCTTGGGGAAAATTGATTAGCCCCTTCTCTACAACGTCAAAACAAGGAGTTCATACAATGAAATTAGAGCATCAAATGGAGATCAAATAAAAGGCAGTGGTGCTTTATGTGGCATCCAGTTGCTAGGCAGGGTTCATTCTTGCAGGAAGTCATTTGTCACAGTGTCTGGGTTTTTGAGGAGGGCTGGATACCTTCCTGCCAGCTAACTGCATTTTGTATGGGAGATGAGGCTAATCAAATCTCATGTGGCAGGCTCCAAGCTGATAGCGTGCAGGGGTCAGGAAATGATTTATCATCGCGAGCCGGCTGTGCTTGGCGTGCCAGGTGCGCCACAGGTTTGTGTGCTCTCCTGGCATCCTGCAGCCCTCGGCTGCGGGCTGGTGCCAAGGCCCCTTGCAGACGGCCGGGGGCCCACGGTGGAGCTGCAGCTGCCTGGAGGCAGCTCTGGGGCTCTCCTGGCTTTCCTGAGCCACGCGGAGATGGGACACGCCACCACTGCCGCCCCTCCAGCCATAGTCACCCAGCTCCTGCAGCATGCCCAGGGGTGGTGCAGGGCAGCTTTACCATGGAGCGTGCTTCCAGCACCCCAAAAAGCTGATCCAGACCTAGCCCAGAGAAACCTTGAGAAACAGAGCCCCGAAGTAGCTCTCCAAAGGTCACAAAGGGACTAAGGATGGAAGATTGAAGCCTCTTGGATATGCTAGTACCTTCAGATACAGAAGCACTTGGCCAGAAACTGAAAAAAGCTCCTCATCGTGGTCCCGGCAGCGTCCTTCCCTAGGAACAGCTCTCTCGCTGTGACAGCCGTGGTGGCACAGGCAGGCGGTTCCAGCACTTGGACATGTCCCAGACCTGCTGCCGCCACCTCGGACACACAGCTGGGCTGGGAGCAGCGCCATGGTTGGGGACCCAGCTCCGGAGCCTGGGCCTGCTGCTGCTGTGCTGCCTGCCAGGACGGGCTCAGCCAGCTCCAGCACTGGGAGCTGCAACTAAAACACGAACCCAGAGGACTGCTCCCGGCTTTGGTGTTCCTGGGAACACGTATCCGGGCTGGCTCCCTCGGTAGCCTGAGTGCCAGTATAAGGAGCTTAGTGCTGTGATGAAGGGCTTGTCCTGGGCAGAAGGGGTTGGACTGGGAAGGATTTTGTATTCTAAGAGCAAATCTTTCAGCATTGTTGTGTCTTTGGGCAAGCTGCCCAACTGTCTGCTTTTGGAAACTCATGTGAGTGGAGACGGAGCATGTGAGGTGAGGTATCTTGCATATGGTGGGGAAATTCTTTGCATTTGTTTACATTTGGTAAACAGAAGCAAATACTCTGAATGAGAAAGAAGGTGTGCGTGCAGGCGACACAGAGCAAACAAGCCCTCTGTTCGCTGTAAATAAATCTGGCAAGCCAGAGGCGGGGATACCTGCCTCGCTCGTTAACAGGGTGGAATTAGCGGTTGCCAGGGCTGCGTCTGGTCTGTCCTGGCTGCGGGGCTGCGGTGGTGATGGTGACTGTGGGTGGGCTCTGGCCTCGTGTGCTGGGGCTGCTCCCCACGCCGGGGGACTGAGGGGGACCTCAGCAAGGAAATGCCACGTGGTGGCTGCGTGACACGGGGGGTGCCTGTGAGCAGCCCCCTCACATCGAGCAGCCCCCGAGGTCATGATTTCATGTGCATGACTACTCCCCACGTGCCTCCTGTTGGGGCTGGTTGTTCCCAGCGGCTCTCCCACATGTCGAGGTTACTGTACCTTAACGCAGGACTGTCTGCTCCTGGAGCTGCTGCAAGGCTGAGGAAGCATCCGCTCTCCTCTAATTGCACTTCGTTTAGTGTCAACGTCTGTCACCTCTTTTTTTTTTCCCTTTTTTTTTTTTTTTCCCCGCTTTCACTGGAGGTTTCCTTTTAGCTCTGTCCCACCGACCCCAAAGGACCACTGCTGGCATCCAGGTGCAGAGGTGAGACCTGGCACTACAGCCAAGGCAGTGCTGGAGTCAGCTCCAAGATTAGCGTTCATTTTGTAGCTCAGCTTGGTCAGCAGCCTTGTGTCTTTGATGCTGAAAGTCCTCAGCAATTAGGGGGCTTCCACCCGGCAGCTTGTGGCAATATTGCTGCATAGTGCAATCAAATGCTGGGTTTGTCCCTCCTGCCATCGCGGAGGACTTACCAGGGGGCTTCTGTCTGCTGCAATAATTTGCAGCATTGTTGCAAAACACGCAAACCTACAACTGCTCCCAACCACACGCTGTTGTATAAAGCTTTAATTTGCTGGCCTGTCTCCCTGTGTTCAGCCTCCTGGTTTGGCTGGCTGTCAGCATCCTGGAGCTGATGGATGTTCTGCCTCCTGCCGAGCTGTGCTAGCAGCCCTCTCTTCCCCCAGGAGGTCCCTTCCCATGCTGGAAGTGCAGCTGGACATGTGTGTGCATTGCTCGTGCTCTTGGAACACTTCTTAATTCGTTTTTTTCTGGCTCTCGGTTTCTGCGATCAGTGTAGGAAACAGCTTTATAGCTTTCTTGGGGATTTTTGCGCAGTGGTTTAGCCAAAGAAGCTTGTAAGTATCTTTGTTTTGTTTCTGTCCTTTTTGGTGCCCACCCTCCCTCAACACCATCAGTATTTTCTCTCTTTCTGTCCTTCAAAATAAGGCTCTTTCCAAGGGTCTGGAAATATCGTAATGATTTTGTGAGTTCTTAGCTCTGGAAACCATCCTTCTTGGAAACCTTTCTTCTTCAGCCAAATGCATGGCTCAGCTGCGAGCTGCCTTGTCCTACAGGGTTTCTGCTTGCTAGAGCTGGAGCTGCTTCAGGTAGAGATTCTCTTCCCAAGCTGTATCCAGGATCACAAGGAAAGGAGAGACTTGATCTTGCCGTGATGCGTAGGTGCAAGCTGCCCCAGATCTGAGAAACTGTGCTGCAGCTGCCATTAAAAGTGTGCGTCCCAGCAGGACCTGTAAGCCCACGGAGAGTATCGGAGCTGGAGGACTCTGCCTCTCATCGTTTGTAGGGTTTTCAGTTCTTCACTTTCCCCACGACAGTGATATTTCCCCAGATGCCTGTAATGGAGATAGCACTAAAGAAGAATTTAGGGCCAGTAAGCAGACTTGCATTATGCAACAACAAATGGTAAAGGTTAATGTTTCATTTTGTTGGATATAAATGACTCAGGACATTTGTAGCTCACCAGTGGGATTTGATAACTTTATTATCATATAATAAGATTTACAAATTAACTGTCTAATTAGCAACCTGGGAAAGCTGCGGCTTGTACTGTAGTTTCTATGCTGACAAAGATGCAAAAACTCTGATGTGATGAAACCAAGCACGGCGTGGGAGTGCCCGCCCCAGCGGTGCTCCATGGAGCTGCCGGTCCTGCTGCCACGCTCGTGGAGCCTCTGCTCGCAGGGGGAAGCGCCCGCTCTCTGTACGCTGTCATGCACGAGTCATGGGAGGAAAGATCTATCAAATCTTCTTGTGTCTGTCGGGTGGGATGCACGCTCATGAGTTGAGGCAGGATTACCTGCACAAGCTCCTGTACCTGATTAATTCTCTTGGGTGGTTTTCTGCAGACTGAGTATTCACCTAAGCGTGCATGACATGTTTGCATGGGTTTTTTCAAGGCTTGCAGAGCTTTGTTTGAAGCGTTGGGTGCAAAGCCCACACCACTGCAGTCAGCAGAGAGCCACTTGCTTTGGATGCGTAGGCAAGTGTTGCACTTCATCATCTTCAAATGGATTTTCCTTGCGATTTATATTAATATTGATTGCTGAAGAACCTGCTACTCTTGCTAAATATTCGGTCACCACAAAGGTGGCCTGCAGTGACTTTGAATATCATTTACTTAATTGAACTGTAGTATGGAATGTTTTGAGGATGCTGCAATCATTTTTCCACTTGGAGAGAAAATACTGCATTTCTAATACATTCTTTAGGTCCCTGCTCAAAGGGCAGGAGGTGTTAACTGGGTGTGTAATGCCTTCTTTAATAATTAAACTCTTCAATAAAACCTTGAAAAAATAAGGGGAGGTTGTAATACGAATCTGGCATGCTTTTGAGCTTCTCAAGCATTGGCTTTCTACTCTCTTACCACTAGAAATGGGTATTTCACCTCTTCTGCTCACACATGTGGAAAGGTGAAATGAACGTGTTCTGTTTTCATGGTTTCTGTCGATGCAGGAGCAAATAGCTAGCGCAGGGCTTGTGTGTGCTTCAGTCTCGCTTCGGCTGTCCTCCCGGCTGTCTGTAAGGATCAATCACTCGCCGGTGTTCTCCTTTCCCTTACTTCTTCGGTATTCCCTCCTGGTTTCCCCTTATCGCCTAACTTCTGCCGGCCAAACGAAACGTGTAATGAGCAGAGTGTGAGAAGCCACTGCCGATTCTTCATGCACAGCAGTACTTAGGCTTGAATTTTTTAATGCTTTGTTTTTAAACCAAATGCAATCAAACCCCGCAGTTCCACTGATGTGCTGAATCTCCTGGCTGTGTGATGCAGGCTTCAGGACCGATGAATCTCTGTTAAGGTGCTGGCGTAGCAGGGCCCTGGGCTTGTCTGCCTGACGCAGGGGATCCGGGAGCGTTGCTTCGAAACCAAAGCACCACAGGTTTCTGCCAGAGCAAAAATAGAAAGGTCAGATTTCTGACTTTCCATAAACTGAAGTCAAAGTGACAGCCTGCCCTCTCCCTGTTCAGGGAGGTGCGTGTGAAAAGTAAAACAGTATACACAGAAATAGCTAATTTGGTGAAGCTCTCCTCTAGCCCGCTCTTACAAGGGGCAGAAGCAAACCTTGCTTTAGTCCCCGTGTACCTCGTGTGCTCAGCGCTGCTGGTGGCAGCGTCAGGGGAGGGCACTTGCTTCAGCATGGTACTGAATTGCAGGAAATTTGTCACTGCGTGCAGCGCTGGTTTAGGTGGGGTGAGCTTTGTGCTCGGCGTGGTGCTCCTGTTATTCAGGACGGCTTTCCACAGAGCTGCCGTGAGGTTAGCTCAGCAAACTGACCGTGCACCGCGTTACGTGGGGCAGTTGAGAAAAGGAAGGGGTGGTTAGCAGATGGAAGGAGTGTGGCAAGAAAACCTGTTGCAATGCCCAGCAGATTGCCATGGTGGAAGAGGCGCGAGGTTGCTTTTCCTGGGGGCCCTGCGGGGCAGAGCGGGGCTGGCCGTGGGCAGGGTGCAGGGCACAGGGCAGTGCTGCTGAGAGCCCCGAAGGCAGGGCCAGCACACACACAGCTGCTGCTTTCCTCCTCCAGCCACAGCCACCCCCAAAGGCAGGAAGGTTATTTTCCCCAGGCAGGAACAAACATTGCTGTCCCCAAAGTGCAAAAGCTGCTTAGGGGCTCGGGAAGGTGGAGCTCCGAAGGAGTTGCTTTTCCTTTTTTTACCTACTCTTCAGGGTCAGGTTTGCATTCACCAGCCTGTTTTATGTGGCACTGAGGAATGGCATTCGGCAGGCCAGCCTGGTAAGCTTGCTTCTTCAGCCCAACCAAATTACCCAGCTCTGCTGGGAACCTCCTGCAGCATCAGTGTGCAACTCCCAACAGTGCCCGCGCTCCAGTGTGTCGGGGAGGCTTATTGAGTTTATACACACACTTCAGGACAAATCTTTGCTAATAGAGTTCTAATTTCTTCCTTCCTGCTTCCCAGATGCTTCTGTCTGCGTATACAAGTGACAGAAATGGTGAACAATGTTTTCAAGAAATGTTTATTTGTTAGACTCAGAAAAGCAAGTGAGAGGTCCTGTGAGGAACAAGTTCCTGGCAGCTGCAGTGCCTCTCCAACCTTCTGTGTTTGTTCTTTTCATAATGAAAAATGTGAAAAGGAAAATGAATTTAAAACTGTATGTAGCAGGACACGATAGGGGGATTGTGAGTTTAATGGGAAACGTCACTTGGTTTCTCCTCGTTCCTTAAGAGCAATCCTATGTGGATGCAATTGAGACCTGTTTCGATTAGGTGCGCCTCAATTTGCTTTTTGTGCTCAGTTTCTCGGAACCCCCTCAGCCAGCGCAGCTCGTCTGTTGTTGCTCTTGCTTTTGGCACAACTACAGCCCTTGGGAAAAGGATGTAGCAGCAAGAGAGCCCTGAGACGCACCTGAGCTCGGTGCCCAGGTTTCCCTCACACAAAGCACAGCCCGGCACGGCTCGGCTCTGCTAGGAAAACCAGCTGTCCTCGGGGCCGGGACCAGCTCCTGCAGCGGTGGCTGGTGCAGGCGGCCTCTGGGTGCCTGTCGCTGCAAGTAGGGTGTGCAGGTGGCATGGGGGGAAGTTAGCTCTAAGTACAGAGCGTTGGCTGCACAGACTGCAAAACACTGCCGGCGGCTTCAGATTAGCGTGTGCTGTCAGGGTTTGCTGGTTTAAGGGATGTGGATTTAGCTCCGGATACTCATGCTTGAAAGTCTGGGTGATGGCACGTTGGGATTAATTTACTGTGCTGCTCCCAGAAGATTGACTTTGTCATCTACGTGCGTGTGTGAGGAGGGAGAAGACGGAGAAGTACGTGTCTTCTGGTCTGGCAAATGGAGGCTGTGGAGTTACTAAAGAAAAGCAGAGCTGTGGGAGGAAAATTGCCCACCTGTTCTCGTCGGTACAGGCTTCCATTTTTGGACACATGAACTTTTCAGCTCAGATATCCACGTATGCCAGTTACTCCCTCTTCTCATACATGGGGGTGACCTCACCGCACTTTCAGCAAGTGACAATGAGCTCAAAGTGATTGCAAGGGTTCCCAGCCCTTCTCTGATGTTTGTTCAACATTTTCCTTCTGCTTAGTTTTACTGAAATGCCTGGTCCGGTTGACAGTAGTCGATAAGGAAATCTGTAGCAGAATCTTAAATCTTAAAAAAAAAACACTGCCTAGAGTCCTAGATGCCTCTTTTCATAATCAGCCTAATTGCTTTTTATTTTTTCAGTTCTGGATTCATGTGGTGCAAAATCTCAACGTGCCTCTGATGCTGTCCCTGTCTTCTCTCTGCAGTTTGCTGCTTCGTCGTGCACAAGCGGTGCCATGAGTTCGTTACCTTCTCGTGCCCCGGCGCTGATAAAGGCCCTGCCTCTGATGTAAGTAGCCGGCCCAGTGCCACAAGTGGTGTTTGGGTCGCTTCGTTTGACAGCACTTTGGAGAAGGCGTTCCTCCAGCTTTCGTGGCTGACGACACTTCTGTGACGCTATTTCACATGCACCTCTAATTCATTGTTATCATAGCTGTGTGGGCTCCTGTATATTTTGAGACACTCAAAATATTTTCAAATCCCCCAATAACTTGCTCTCAGCAGCTCAGGGAGAACGTGCAGGAATCCAGAGACGTTTCAGTCTGGGACAACAGCCCACAGCCTTACCCCGTCTCCCCTGAGTCACAGCCTCAGCTTTCCCATCGAGGCGCTGCCACGAGAACTGTGTTTTATGTTTTGGGTTAATTAACATGCACAAAGCACTGACCACTAAAAAGATGTATTAATCTTCCCGTGGATGACTTTAGCCAATGTGCCCTGAGCTGAAGAATGCTCTCTCTTCTAGCAAGGCTTGGCTCAATGTGTTGATCAATCCCTTTTGTCATAAGTGCTGTACCTGGAAGAATTAGCTGTCATTTTAAAGGTGCTTACTGTGTTGGAGTTAAAGATGCTTACTACACTGGAGCTAGCCTCAGGAAATATGCCTGTCCTTGTTCCTCCTCAGCTCATTACTTTTTTTGAAGGCATCGCTGCCCCGCATCTCTGTTGAGGTGTCGGTTCTGCGCTGCCCTGTGTTTGCTCAGCGTTCCCGGTTCCCGTGGCCACAGCTCTCAGCTGCTCGCATGCAGGTTCCATGGTGCCAGCCTGGGGCCCTTATCAGGAGGAGCAGACGTCGCTTTTTCAAGACTCTGTTTCGTATCATTTTGCAGGTTTAATTAAGCCGGTACATATGTTTGTTGGTCTTCTCAGGAAGAAACCTGAAGACACATGTCGTGCTTGCTTGTGATTTGCATGGTGGGTGTTGCCTCCTAGGCTCTGACTCCCTCAGACAGAAAACACAAAACTCACAAGGCAGCATCATCAAGGACAAAAAAAATACTGGAAAATACCAGTTTAGATGTGACTTTCAGAAAGCAATAGTGATGTTCCTTTAAACAAAATACAACAAGCAAACACAACCAAAAATGCGGAACGCCCCCCCTCACCCCCTCCCAAGCTTGCTGACTTTAAGTCCCCATCCTTATTTTCACAAGGGTGTAATTTTCTGGTGGATCCCAGTGCTTTCGGGGGCGAGTGACAGAGCTGGAGTAGCAAAGCAGAGCTCACTCAAACCTCTCTGCATGGCTCTGCCAGCGCGTTTCAGGTCTGTCTGGCAGTTTGTGTGTTTTACCGTGGAAACTGGCTAATTTGGGGAACTGCTAGGAGAAAAGAGATTGAATTGGGGAAACTACAGTGCACCAGAACTCTCACCCTTAAAAATAGAACCAGTGGGAGCAGGAAGTGCAGCACACAGCTGAAGGTGGGGGCTACACACACGTTGTCAGTCGCCTTGCCCGGAATGGGGCTGGTGCTGGGATCTGGGGAATTGCCACTCGCCCGGCTGGCAGAGAGGGGCAGACCTGGGCAAGTGCTGTGGGTCTGGGGGTGTTTGAAGCTGGGACATGTCCTGCCCGGCCCTGGACTTGAGGCTCCTCCCTGGCCCACAGGAGATGTCTGCAGGGGAGACAGAGACTGTGCTGGTGGGAGAGAGTCTGGGGGGGCATGGCCAAGGCTGAGCGTCAGTCAAGGTGGTCTGGGATCCTTTGCCAGAACCGCCTTGCTTTTCCAGCCAAACCAGAACCCGGGCTTGCTGTCTCCCTGTTCTGCCTGATTTCTCCATCTGTTTGAGTTTGGAGCAGTCCTGGCTGGGCTTTGGTCCTGTAGAACCAGCAGGGCAGCTCCGTCATGGAGCTGGCATCAGGGACCCTGGCAGTGGTGATGGGTGGGCTGGTGCCTGATGCCCCCAGGCCCCAGAACTGCTCTGGAAGCTGCTCGCTCTGCCTCTAGCAGAGCAGTGACTTTATCCCAGTGCCTATCCTGGTCCATGTGTACAGTCGTTCAGGTCAGACTGCATTTCTGCATCACCAAACGGGAGTCAGGAGCTGGGCTGGAAGCACTTCTCTGAATGCTTCACAAGGGCTCACCTGCACAGGCAGCTGGCTCCGTGGCAGCACAGAGCATGCAGCCAGGTGACAGTAAGGGAGTGTGTGCTTTCTTGCAATGCATCTTGCTTTAATACCTCTTGAGGCTCATAGTCGAGTCCCAGCTTGAATTTCACAGATTTCTTGGGGCGTGTTTGTTCGCAGCTCCTCAGCCTCAGGCTGCACAGCACAGTGCCCTCCAGTGTGCTGAAGCCTTCCTGACAGTGCTCCTTGCTTCCAGGGAGGATGCTCAGCAGAACAGGGGTGTCAACGTGCTGTCAATAAAGAAAGAGGCAAATAGAGCTCCTGGGTGTTCCCAGGGCTGCGGGCAGGGAAGCTGCCCTGCTTGGCACCTCCCAGTTCTCCAGGCTGGGAGCTGGGAGCACTGCTCTGAGGCTTCTTGGTTAAGGGCAGTCAGGAGCGTTCTTTGAAGCACGCAGGGCATTAAGCCCATGTGTAACAAGCCCTTCTCTTACATCTCTTGTAGCGGCCGTTAGCTCGGCTCTCCTCATGCAGAAACGCTGCCAGTGGCTGCGCTGTCCTGCTGGGACGTGGTGCTCGCTGCTCTCCTGGGCTGTATGGTGAGACTCGTGTGAGCTTTGATAATCCCACTTTTATTTTCACTTCCCACCAGACAATTAGTCAAGGTACACTGTGTTGTTTTTTAAATCCCCCCCCCCAACACTTTGCATATGACTATTGCTTTTCTCACGGAAGGCTCTCAGCTCCGCAGGGACCGCTGCTAATTGCAGCGTATTGGTAGCTATTGAACCTTACAAATCAGTTAGTGGAGGGGAAAAGGAGATGCGGTAGAGATGCTAACCTAAGGGAGACTAGTGCATCCCCAAATGCTCTGGTCCTGAGGACTTCTGCTTCATGCCACTTCTGTATGTGGAGGAGAGTCCGGAGCAGCCACTGTGCCCGTCTGACCGCGCTGGCCTCGGGGCAGCCTGCAGCATTATTCCCAGCCCTGGTGGCAGACGTGCCCTCAGCCTGAGCCCTGGCAGTGCTGTGACGGGCTTTGCAGCGTGCAATTTCTCTGCAGCACACTGCAATTAAGCCCATGGTGACGAAGAGGGGGCGAGGTCTTCCTCCCTTGTGCGGGGAGGTCTCTGCTCACCCACCGGGCTTCCTGCGCTGCCGGGAGGCTGCCAAGGAGCCTGGGGGGGCGTGAGCGCAGTCAGCCCCAGGGGCTCTGAGTCACCCCCAGAGGCACCCGCTGCCTCTGGAGCTCTGATGCTTGTCATTGAAATAGCATGGAATTTATGTGGCTAAAAACCAGTGCAAATGGTCCCCCTCTGCTTCGCCTGCCCAAGGGTCTCAGTGTTGGGGCCGAGGGGCACTGGGAAGATTTTCTGCCTGCTCCAACCATCCTGGGTGGCCCAGCCCAGGGGTCCCCTGGGCACCTTCCTGTCCTGGCGCTCTGTGCTCAGGTAGGGGGGCAGGAACATCTCCGGGCCGCTGGGAGAAGGACCAGCCTTCTGCCCTTGACACCCAGCTCCTTTTTCCATTGTGGTCTTTACACTTCACCTTCTTAAAAGTCTGTTAATAAATGAGGGAAACCTTTTCATCCCAGCAGAGGAACGCGCGCTCCTGTGCCAGAATTCAGCAGGCAGGTCAGGCAGCAGAGCTGCTGCCCCCAGTGGTCCCCCTGCTGCCACCCTGTGCTTGCGGGGCAGTGCGGGGTGCCCAGGGCCGCTCGTGAGCAGCCAGCACAGTGGAGGCTTTGCAGTGCCCTTCGCTGCTAAGTAATGTCACACTTTGAGATTCCTTCCAGCTGCTGGCTGAGCTCTAACGCGGGCACTTTCTCTCCTCTGTTCTGTCATCTAGAACTCATAAAGAAAATGGCAGCAAGACCCACTTGTACCCTGCAGACCTGGCTCAGGCTACGAGATGTATGTCATATATCTAAAAATATATACGTTTAGGTATATATTTAGATATTTGTGTGTGCAGAGATGTAATTTATGAGGCTGCTGTAGCTGGAGGAGGAGATGCTGCTTGAGCAGAGCCTGGAGGCTCCCGTCCCGTCTGCCTGCAGCGGCAGGTGCTGGCTGCTCTGGGCAAGGAGCAGGGGCTGCAGCGGCTGAGGCTGGGCGCTGAGCACGACATGGGGTTGGCCAGGGTCAGGGCAGGACCCCAGCACCAGCTCTTTGTTCCCACTGGCCTGGATGTGCCTGGAGCACCGATGCAGAGCGTGGTCCTGTGTTCTGGCTGGTGCTGGAGGGGGCCTGCTAGCTTTTCTCCTGCTAGGCAAAAAAGCTAAAGCCCATCTGGCTCTGGGTGCTGACTTGAGGTCTGTTTGCTTGAGTTCTGGGGGCTGCAAATAAGGGCCAGGTGGCACGAACGAGTGGCTGGGGCTGCTGGCAGCCGCACGCTGCCCCCAGGTACTGGCCTCTTGCCCCTGCTGCAGCGCTGTCCCCGGGGTGCTGTGCAGGGCTCGCAGGTGGCAGAGCTGAAAACTGCCCAATGTGGTGCGAAAGTGGCAGAAAGGTGCCAGCAAATGTAACTGCAGCCAAGGGAGACGGAATGAAGGATCCTGAAATGCTGAAACCACTTAACCTTTTTCAAGGAAAATGGGGCTTGGCAGTGGGAGAGCTGCGAGCCAGATGCCACCTCCTGAGCCGCGCGCGGGAGCTGGGCAGGCTGCCCACCCAGGCACCGCTTCCTCGTCCTCACTCATCATCTGGACAGCCGCTCACAGCAGGCAGCAAAGGCAGCAGGTGCCAGGGAGATGTTTTGCCCATTTCTGTGCGCTTTTGGCTAGGGGTTGATGTCATGCTTTCTCCCCACCAGCCCTGCCCAAGCTGGAGGGAGCAAGGAGAAACGAGGACCATCTGACAGCCTGGTCCCGGTCCCAGCGTGCAGCCCCCTTGGCCAGCTGATTACCAGCAGTTTGCCTCCACATCCAATGGTGGGTTAACTATGGGCAGCCTGTGCCAGAAAGGGAAGGATCTTACTTAAATCTAAACTGTCACGTTTTTAGAGGTGCCACTTGGCACCAGGACAGGCCTAAAGGCCCCAGATCAAATTGTCTATAGCTTGCCGTTATTGCTCAGTGAGTGTTGCCACTGTGGCTCCTCAAGCGGACATGTAAAGGCTGCCCAGCTGGTGGTAGTTCATTTTAATACATTATTTCCGAAAATGGAGAGAGGAATGCAGATGCTTGAGAATTAAAATAGGGAGCAAAAAATGGCCCTTTTGTACCTGGATTTTTTTATTGCCATTTTGTAAAATTCTGGGCGATCCTCTGTCCTGTACTCCTGGATGGCTGTCAGGTGGGATTTAACTTGGGAATGCATTCAGGGCAACTTTATTCCTTCTGCCCTGGCACACAAGCTTCTTGCAGCAATCCAGTCCTTAAGAAGCTTTGAATCAGGAGACAGAAAACTGCTTTGGCAAATAACAATGCCCTGTCTACATTGGGAATCAGCTGGGGACGGGGCTTCCTTCTGAACTAATGCAAAGCTTGAGTTTTCCTCTGCTCTGTTGTCGCTAATAACCATGGCATGAGTCTAGAGTGACCTGTAATTATGTCAAACTGATAGGATCTAGGTTGTAACAATTTTAGCTATGTTTTTTTTTGGTCTGTGGAGCAATCTGGTAACTGTCATTCCTTTCACAAATGCTAATATCCAATTAAATCTTGCAGAAAGAATGAGTTTAATTTATCACATTTGTTTAAACCTTACAGTATGTTCTTCATTACAATGGGCCACGTGATTTTGCAGAGCTGGCAAGGGAAGAGATCCTCTCCCTGAGATGGCATCCCCATGCTCAGCATCTGCAGGGGCAGCGCGGAGCAGCAGCTGACACGGGCTGTGCTGTCGGGGGCTGCAGACACGGGGTGCAGCAGTTTCAGCCAGGTCCTGGGCTGCTCTGGGGCTTATAAGCTCAGCTGGCTGCTGGTTCTCATCCCCAGAGCTGCTGTATGCTGATATGCTGGCCACAGAGCCCGTGGAAAAAATATATTTTAAAAAATTCTAACTTCTTCTCCTTGATCTCTGTACCTTTTAGTACTTCATAGTTACTTCAGGATCAATGAAAAGAAAAAAAAAAAAAAAAAGCATTTTGCATCTTGTGAAGTACCTGTGGTACATGTGGATGCTTAACTCTAAGCAGCTGGGTAGTATTAGTTACTTAAGTAAAAATACTGTCTGTTCAAAGTGTTCAAAGCTAAGTATGTGCTGAAGTGTTCTGCGGGATGGTGGCTTGTGCATGTCTCAGGCATATGGCCCTGGGAGGAGGCTGACATTTTCCACTTTTCAGAGCGTAACAAAACTGGAGAGCAGTGAAATGTCGAAATCTTTCTGTTATCATTGACTAGTCCTGCTTTGGAGCAGTTTTCTGTTTGATCTGGTTGTGTTTGAACCTCCTGGAGGAATGTGCATGTGTTTAACCTTGCAAAGCCTACAGAGTATGAGTCTTCCACCCAGGAGAGGAGGACTAATTATACAGAGATGATAGGGCTTTTAAGTAAAAAAAAAAAAAAAAAGCTTCTCACAATGAAGCTTCTCACAATGGAGACTGAAGCTCTAGATACAAATGCTGGTACTGAAGCTGCTGGGGCTGCTTTCATGCTAGATTGGTCCTAAGTCACAGCAGGATTTTTTTTAGTCTTGATGTCTGGAGATGTTCCCATGGGTCTGTGTTTTGGCCATCAACATTGCTGAGGACAGTACATTTGTTACGCAGCTGACTAGCTGAAGACAGTGGCGTTTTTGCCATTTACTTCTGTAATTCAGTCCAAATGTGCCCTGTGTTGGGCTTTGGGGTGCTGCTGCTTACAGCCACACGCTGTGCCCACGCTGCACTGCGCTCAGACTGCTGCCTGCCTTGCATTCCTGCTGAAGGTTTTAGCTTTGCCACAGTTTTCATGTTAATGTGGTTGAAACCCTTATTAACACAAACGTATTAAGCTGCGCTGTTCTTTATTACGAGCTCTGACACTCCTGTGTTCTCCTGCTTGCAGGAGGCAGAGTTAGCATGCCCATTCAAGCTGAAGTTTTCTGAAATATGGCAAGGTCTTCAGGAGCTGAAATCAGGCATGTATAATGTAATGCAGTTGGCAAACCTAATTATAGTCAGAGCTATTAGTAGAATGCGTAATTATTTAAATTGTAGACAAAATAATCATGAAAATGACCTTCTTTGCATTATCCTGTTAAAGGTCATCTAATCAAGATGCATTAATAAATATCTGAGTTGCTCCAGGAAGATAACAGGCCACTGTAGCTTCATTTTGATTTTGCTTTTAATTTTTCCAGCGCTTGCAGCTTTATGATAGGATATCTGCAGTGCTGTCAGTGCGGCACCCATGGCCTGTCCACACTCTCTGCTTGCTGGAGGTAGAACCATTTCATCTTTGCCTTGGACTCCCCCTTTCATGAAAAGACACAGAACTGTGTGTGTGTACTGAAAAACGTTGTCATTTACTTTTAGAAGAAGAGAGAAGCTTCCTGGGGAATGCTAGAGCTGTGGCCCTACTGGTGCTTCTAGCATCAAAAGCTGTCTTTGCAGTCAGTGTTGTCCTGCATACACCCGTCCCTTTGTGCTTCCCTCACCAGCTGCCACGCCGACACTGGTAGCAGGGGCAGGGGATGCTCCTCCGCTTGCCAAAGCTTGCGTTATTCTCTGGAGCATCTGGGTAAACGTGTGGTGGCAACAATTAGCAGCGAGCTCTCAGCGGCAGCAGAAGCAGACGCCGCCTGTGCTGCCCGAGCACCAGCAGCTCCTTCAGGTTTCTGCTCGCCAGGCTGCATCCAGGGGCAGGGGCTGCAGCCAGCCCCTCCGTGCAGGACGGCAGCGCCTCGCCGCAACTTGCTGCTCGCTTTCGTCGTGCTAATTAACTTCTCCAGCTCTCGGCGGGTGCCATCTGCCCCTCGTGCGAGGGCACATGCTGGCTCCTCCTGCAGGCGCTGCGGGCGCAGACGGCCGGTGACAGTTCCTGTGGGATGAAGATGTATCGGCGCTGCTCCCTCCCAGCACCTTCTGGTGCTTCCCTGGCTCCGCCAGAGCCGAGTTCGTTCGCCTGCCAGTTTGCACTTGTCTTCAGCCCTGCAGTTTGAAAAGCTCTTCTCTCGTTTCCTCGGGGAGCTGTGTGTGCGTCTAGTTACGTCTGTTAAGATTGCAGCCTCCCGTTAAATGACTGGGTGGGAGACTGAGGTTGGGTCTGCGCCCTGCCTGCAGCCCCAGACGCCTCCTGGCTTGGTTTGTGCAGAGTAAAATGATCTGGGGAGCCTTTTGGTGGGTTGTGCCACACGTGCCCACCTGTGCAACACTGGTGAGGGGCATCCAGAAGCCGTGTGTCTGTCGGGCTGGGGCTGGGGCAGTTCAGAGACCTCCCAGTGCCATCAGGCGGCCTCCAGGCTGCAGCGTGCATGGACGGGGCTGGGGGAGCCTGCTCCGTGCAGCAGGCTTAAACAGGAACAGTGGCTCTCACACCATGTGAATGATAATAAACATTTTAAAATAATGCTGAGATGCTCGTGCTGCTTGGGGAAAAAACAGAGTTTGTCTTTTTGCTGCTTGGTAAGCGGAGTATATTTTATTCAGTGTTGGCAGCAGCAAGAGAAGAATAACTGTCATCTGTGTCCCTTTGTGGTTGTCTGACTAGCAGATGAGATCTTTTGTCAATAAAAATGTATTAAGTTGCTGCAAGCTGCCAAGGAGAGCTGCCAAGGGCAGGTTTTACCTGCGGCCGTGTGTTTGACACTGAAGCAGCGCCAGCTGCGATGCTCACGGCCAAGCCCCTGCTGCCCGCGTTGCCGAGCCCCCGCTGCCTGCACGGCTGAGCCCCTGGCCCTCAGGTGCTGAGGCCTGGTCTGAATGCGGTGCTGCGAAGGGCAGAAATGTGAGGCCGGGGCTGAGCAGCTGCGGGCGCGGGGCTGGGATGGAGCCTGGGTGCGGGCAGGCGCAGAGCTGCGCCGTGCACAGCCCGTCCTCGCCAGAAGCGCCAGTCCCCATCGGGGTGGCCGCAGTTGTCTTCAGTTTGTTGCCCAGCAAGAACGCGTCCAGAAGGAGGATGCTCCGGGAGCTTTCTCGTTAGTGTTCCCGATGCCTCACAAGCAGTTATCCTACCTGGAGGGAGCACAGGCTTTGCTTTCCAGTGTCACCTTCAGAGCCACTGTTAGGTCGCTCCCGTGCCTCTGCTGTGAGTTGCTCGTTATGTACCACGGGGGACTTTTCCCAGGGGAAATGCGGGAGCAAAGTGCAAGGTTTTTGATTTAATGTCCACGGGCTGGGATTCATTAGGTGCAGACAGCAAGCTGTCACCGTGTTGTACGCGCTCTGCTATTATGCTGCCTAAATTGCTATGAAATTCACTTGAAAATAGTCTCTTCACACGAGCTGCGTTAATTCCTCTTCAGAAGAGATAATTTACGGCTTTCTCTGCAACAAGATATGGAAAGCAGGGGCACATAATTTTGGAGCAAACCTCAGTGGCTGTTCTTTAGAGTCCAGCAAATTTTGTCAGTACAAAGGATTAAAATAGCATCACCATCCTCAGCCTGGATGCCTGCATCCCCGAGGAGAGGAGATGGCTGCGCGCTGCTGAAGGACAAATGGTGCCGTGGTGTGGGAGAAAGCCATGGGAGCTGGGGCCTGGGATTTTATTTATTTTTTTATCATCATGAGGAAAACAAAGAAACTTAAGTGCCCTTCATGTGTGACTTATTTTAAAGATGAACCCAAGTGAGCTGGACATGTTTTTAAAATATTTTATGGCTCAGGCTTCTGGGCCCAAGGAAGGCTCTGGTCCCCCTCCCCCCCCACTTTCCCCCTGTTGAAGGCAAAGGCATTTCCTGAGCTACATCTCCTCTTAGCCAGGCAAAGCTGAATTTACTGCAGAAGTAAATAAAAGCCCAGACAGCATCCAGTGCAGCGTTTGCAGTTCTGGGTACGACAAAGGTGCTCTGCTCGCACCCTGTTTGTGCCCTGGCGCTGGGTCTCTGCTGCGCCGCTGTCTCACCAGAAAGAGCCACCGGTACCTGCCAGCCAGGAGCTGCGGGCACATTGTCAGATGGTCGCTGCTTCCAGCTGCACGCCACCAGAGAGCAGCGGCTCCTGCAGCAGCCCCCGCGGGAAGGCATGTCTCGCACCGAGGCAGTCATCCAGCGGGCTCGGTGGTGGTGATGACCCTGACGAAAGGCAGAGATGGCGACTGAGATCTCTGCAAGTCAGAGATGCAGTTCTGCGGTAGCTCATTGCACACCAGAAGCCTGCTGTCTAGGCGAGAAGCAGGAGCCTCTCTGACGGGTAGGGACCTGCCGGTACCGCTCAGAGCCAGCAGCTGCTCCTCTTGTTCCCTGGCGCACGTGCTGACCTGCTCATTGCAGCTCCCGTCCTCGGGACATGCAGGCATCTCTCCACGCGGAGGATGACAGATCTGTGGCAGTGCTGATGAGAAAGGTCAGAGCTTCTCAGTGCAGTAAAACATTCTTAATGGCATTTTCTAATTCCGCTCCAAAGAAAGCTTTTTCTGTCCTGTTCTTTGGGGACTGTGCTGCTCTAGTAGGAGTGAAGGAGGAGCAGATTTTCTTTTCTTGGCAAACTTCATTTTAACTGTTCTTGTTTTAAGTCTCTCAGCATCTGCATACGCAGTGATCTCGTCATCTCTGTCTCTGCGGTACAAAAATAGGCTCTTTGTGTAAAGACTTCAGCCTTGTTCGAAAATGATACCCAGAATTTCCAGGTTCTGGCACGTTCCAACGCACCAGTGAGGGTGAAGCAGGTCCCTCCCACTCCCTTGTGCTCAGGGAGCAGCCGGACCTTCCCCGAGCCCGTTCCTCCATCACCCTCATGCCCTGCTGGGCTCCAGCCCTCGGCTGCCTCCAGCTGCCAGGTCTCTGCAAACCAGCCCCTCGGGGGCGGGCAGCAGCAGGTGAAGCCCCAAACACCCCAGGGATGGATCTGGCTTCCTCCGAGCGGAGGATCCCTGCCCCGCAGCCTGGGGATGCTGGGGGCTGTTTGGAGATGCTGCGGCTGCTCCACGGCAGCACGTCTTGCTGCTGAAGCGCTGCTCGCTGCGTGCCTGGGTTGTCTCTCTCTGACTTCTTTGAAACTCCCAGTTCCAGGGGGAATTTAAAATCATTTGCATGAGGTGGAAACTGTCTCACTTTGCATTAAGCTTGTGTTTTTTATGAATGACTAAAGTTTTCATTTGCCTAAACAGGAATATCTCTATAAAGAAGGGAACACCGAAATTGGAGCGCTCGGGGGCGATTCCTCCCCGTGCCACGTGCTGGGGTTTGGTGGGCCTGTGGCTCGTGCTCGAGGTGCCTGGGTCCTGCTGGCATCGCCCCGGTGCCGTGAGGGCAGGGGGTGGTCGGCCGGTGCCCCTCAGCTGGGGCTGCTTGGACCCAGGGGTAGTCCTAACATCAAGGCTTAGGTTTTCTGTGCTCACTTGTCTCTCTGGGGAATGTAAAAGGCTCTTGAAGGTACACTGTTACTTCCCAAACTGTCTTCTTGGTAGCTGGAGGTTGTCAGGAGACAGGTGAGTTGTGAACGCTCTTCTCAGGCCTCCTGTCACACAGCTGACAGGTGAGCTGCTGGGAGGAGGCGTCTTGCATTCGGTATCAACAAGAGGTTTGCTTCGGTTAAAACATGAGACATTTCCAGCTTCAAGTGCCATAAATTTGCTGCTGCTTGTACCTAATCCCTTGCACTTAACAGGTTGAATTAAATGAAGCTCAATCACTTGTCCGTCTTTCCTGTATCGCTCAAGTTATCTGTGACGTTGAGAAAGAATAGAGAATATTAGTGGTTAACGCAGCTGAAAGCTTCAGTGCAAGAGTGGTAGGAAAATTAATTTAAGGGGAAGGTACTGTACTGGGGGCTATGTCATGCTAGGCTCTGACTCTGCTCTTTATTTATTTACTTAGCCTATAGTGTCCCGAAGAGGTGACTTTCCTAATGCCTGGGCACCCTTCCAGGCCATTAGAAAGCCAGTCAGCTCAAATGACTGAGCCAGGAGCTGTGCCTCATCCCTAACCTCTAAACAATTAACCCGAGATGAAATTAAGCCAGCCGGCACTTGGCATGGTCTTGCCCTTGCTTCAGCTCTGCTCCCGGAGTCTGAGGAGAGAGGTTTTTGAATGTGACAACCTGACCCCCCTCAGGTTAGAGGGGGTCTTTCTGAGATCTTCTTGGCTGCCGAGCCCCCTTGCTGGCAGAGCAGCGGGGGGCTGGGGGGGCCTTGGGGCCAGACCCCCACCAAGGCACCAGGGTCACCACGGGAGCTGGTGCTGGCAGGGCGAGGACGTGCTGCTCACAGAGCCCAGGAAAGGCAAGGGCTGGGGTGTCCTGGTGCTCAGGGCTCCCTGAAAGCCGACCCTGCTTGCAAGGCTGCAAAGGGGCTGCAATAAACCAAGAGCTCCTGGCCTGGCATGCAGTGCTGCAGGAGCGTCTGCAGTTGGCTTTGAGAAAGCTCCAGATATTAGAAGTGTTCCTTACACTGCTCGATTCCCTCAAAGCGTGCTGGGGAGGGGTGGACACCAGGGCACACAAAGTTTACTGGGAAGTCTTAGTATAGATGGACATCACGGGTGTTTGTTTTTTTTTGCTTTCCCCCGCTGGGTTGATGAGCATCTTGAGCAGTGCCCAGGCCTTCTCTTGGTTCTCTACCGACCAATTTCACCTGGTGTTTGCTGTGCTAAGACCAAGTTATTCAAAAACAATAAATCCCTAAGCAAGCCAATTCCTTGCCTTGTCATTGTTATAGCAACACAGAGAGAGTAATAACACTGGATCTTGGTGGCTGTTGGAAAAGGTCCACATCAGTCGGTGGCTGCTGACTGAAGTCCATTAACGGCACCTCTGAAGCCAGCTGGCATGCAGAACGCAGAGAACGGAGGTTCCCTGCCAGTATTTGATGCGAGTTTGTAACATTTTTCTTCTGTTTTCCTCCTAGGATCCCCGGAGCAAACACAAGTTTAAAATCCACACGTATTCCAGCCCCACCTTCTGTGACCACTGCGGGTCGTTGCTGTACGGGCTCATTCACCAGGGGATGAAATGCGACAGTAAGTGGTGTAACCGGTGGCTGCAGTTGCAGCAGAGGAGGCAGAGCAAGGGCTGGGGGGGCTCACCTGGAACCAGGGTCTGGGGGTGCCACTGGCACCCAGAGAGCAGGGGCAGCGGCACCCAGCCCGCTCCAGCACTTGGGTCTGCAGAAGCCTGACCTCAGGAGAAGCTGGGGAGTTACACGGAGAGAAGATGGGGGATGGAGGAAGAGGGGGGATAGGGAGAGAGATTAGTTATTTTCCAAGTCAGTCTTGTACATTCCTATTTTAAATGACTGTGAATATACAGCGTCTGCTTACATGCTTACGCCGTCTGCGGGGAACAGCATACTCTGGTGCTCACCATGTGCTGGTTTCCTCATAAATATAGAAACTTGCTGACTGTTATGGGAACAGTGTATTCATTATCACCTTAAAATGTTACCAAGTAGAACTGAGTTAGTTTAACATATATATATATATACAGGTAAAGGCATGGGGGTATTTGATGCCCTTTATCAAGTCCTGGTGAACCCAGCTGAATTCCCAGCATTGCACCATGGGTGGGATGGAAGAGAAGTCTGATAAATCAGTAAAATTCTTGAGTAATTACAGCAAGGGCTAAAAGCCCTGCAGTCTGTAGGTGAGATCCAGGGATGCTGGTGTGGGGCTCTGTCTCTGTGCAGCGCTCTGCTGGAGTCCCAGGTCTCCGGCTGGGTTTGGAGGTCCGTTTGCTGCGTGTTTGTCGCCAAGTCCCTTGCAAACATCCTCACTTAAAGGGAGAGGGGTTCTTCCCCCCAGCCCACCCCAAACTCCCCAGTGAGCTGTGGCAGGGCGGCAGGAGGTGCTGAGCAAACCTTTCCTTCTCTCCGCAGCCTGCATGATGAACGTGCACAAGCGCTGCGTGATGAACGTCCCGAGCCTGTGTGGGACGGACCACACCGAGCGCCGGGGCCGGATATACATCAGGGCTGACATCGAGAAGGATGTTCTAACCGTCGTAGGTGGGTGTGTGGCACGGGGACGAGCCCTGCCCGGGGGTTCTTCAGGTCCCGGGAGGGAGGGCAGGGAGCTCCTCCATTCGGCTCTGCCCCGTGGAGAAGCGTGGTGTTTGTTTTGTGCTGCCCGTATGAGAGCCAACATCCATTTCCCATTATCTGTCCATGCCTTTAGCCGTGTCTGGGCCTCACAGAGGGGATCTGGGATGGTGTTTTTGCCTGGCTAAGGCCCTGCAGCCTATGCCCCCATGCCCAAGGTGCTTGCTGTCCTCCCAGCTGCTGCTGGGCCAGAGGCTGTCCCGCACTGTGCTCCCGGGGGGCACAGCGGCCACCCCCCTCCGGTACCTGCTGCCATCACCCCGGCTGTGCCCCGCGAGCTGTTCCAAGTGCTGCTGCTCTCTTGCAGGGTCTGCCCTTGGATGTGAGTTGCCAGAGCTGCAAGCAGGTGGCTGGGGACCACAGGCAGGAGTGGGGTGCGCAGCAGTTCCCTTGGAGGTGCCTGAGAATGACCAGGCAGGGGCACAAGCAACCTCAGCCTTGCATAAGAAAATATTTTTTTCCCCTAAAGGAGAGCTTCACAGAAACACAGGACTTTCTTTTATGGCAATACTGCTCTCTAGGCACCTTTCTCCCGGGGACAGGCAGGACTTGTGCCAGCCTCTCATGCACCCAGGCTGAGTGGATGGGCACACAGAGCTCCCAGTCCCACGAGCACAGAAGGCTCCCAGACACCGAGGTGGTGTTCCCATGGCTCGGGAGGCAGGGCAGAAACTCCCTCAGCCCTTTCTGTGCAGCTGGAATTTCTTTTCTTCAGCTGGGTTTGAAAGACTGTTTTATTTCTGGCCCTTTATGGAGGTGTTGGTGAAAACATGTCATCTGTTGGCTTTTCCAGAAAGGCAAGGAAAATGTACTGTGCTCCCCAGCTCTGCTGCATAGCTAATGAAGGAGTGGGAGCACTTTGAGAGTGGAGAGACTTTGTGCACTCACTGCTGAGTTTCCTCCTACCTGACCAGGCAGGTGATGGCCTTGGGCTTTCATTGCAGAATTTGGAGGGAGGTGGAAATGTCCACCCAGACCCAAGCAAACGTGGCCCTGGCGTTTGGGAGCCACTTGTGTGCAGACCGCAGCTGGGCACCACAGTTTGTGCTGCTGGTGCCTGCTTTGGCTCACATCCAGTAGGGCGACAGATTTCCGTTCCCCCAGTGGCTGTTTGCTTCAAGAAGGCAGAGCCTGCAGATAACTACTGGGCTTGTGGCGGTGCGTTTTTGGCAGGGACAGGCCAGAACCTGTAACATTGGGGCACGGTTCCAGCACGGCTCTTCTGCTGATGCAGCCCAGCATGGAGCCCTGGGGAGATGGAGCTGAGCCGGCCAGGGGCTTTCTGCTGGGGCTGATTCCTGGCAGGCGATGCCCTTTACACATCTCCTGCAGAAATCCCGGTTCAGGGCAGGCAGGGAGCAACAGCACAGCACCACCAGCTGCGGTCCCGTGGCGGTGGCTGCTGAGGATGAAGCCTCGTCCCCAGGGCACCTGTGTCCCCCTGGGCCCTGCACAGGTGCAGCCGCAGCTCACCGGCACCCAGCTGGCCGAGCCCGGAGGGCTGAACCCCAAACCTGCCGTGAGCGGCAGCTTCTTTGAATCCAGTACTTTACTGAAACAATAAAACTAAAGCCCCCCCTGCTGCCAGCCTCACAAATTTGTCTGCATTTCCAAGCCCTGCACACGGTCTCCCTGCTGCCAGCGCCTCTTTTCTCCTGGGCAATTTCTTTGTGCTGCTTCATGAGGCAGTGCTGGATGCCGTGAGGTGCTGAGCTGTTGGGGTGGTGCAGGGCCGGGGTCTGTTTTTGAGGGGCTTTCGGTGATGCCTAAGCACCAGTGAACCTGGCTGCATGGCAAAGTGCAGACTCTGCTGGTGGGACAAGATCTTTCTCCATCCTGTCGGGTGTGCAGGGCCCTTGTCCAGAAATCTATTAGTCTTTCCCGTGGCCCAGAGAGTCGCAACTGGAGCATGAGATGTGAAAGGTCCCTCGGTGCTTGGCTGCTTGGCCGTGGTGGCAGCGAGCAGGCAGCGGGAGCTGGGCAGGAGCAAGTGCCTGCAGGTGGCAGCATGGGCATGGCATTGGAGCTGAGGAAGCAAATGCTTTTATTTTTTCTTTGATTTGAATTTGACAGGGATTTGCAAAACGTTTTTTGGTAGCATGTTTTTCTTTCGTCCCTCTTTCTCTGATTCTATTTCTTCTAATGATAACCTTTTCCTCTCGATGGAAAATGCAGCTTTTTGGTTAAACAAAATGTGGTGTTTGATCTGAAATGGCTTGTTTGGGCAGCCAGCAATATGCAGAACTGCATCTGTTCGTACCCCCTTTTTGAGGACCATGGTTTGCCCCAGGCAGTGTTTCTCCCTCCCTCTGAGACCTCCTCTGCACACTGGCAGCAGACAGGATGCTGCTGCTCTTATCAGCACAGTGGGTGCTCGTGATCCTAATCTCACAAAATGAAAATCAATAAGAAAGGAAACATGTTGAAACATAACACACGCGTGCACTGTGAAACTCGCTGCCACAAGGTGCAGTTTTAACCACAAACCTCAACACGACATGGGAAAGGAGTGGATGCTTTGCAGGGACCGAGTTCCAGGCTCGTACGTAGGCTGTGGTTTCCTTGAGCTGTGCTCTCGCCCTGCTGCTGTACAGCACTCAACATGTTACAGTCCTGTCTACAGCATGGTCTGTAGATACCAAAATTGTAAAAGATAATCGTACAGAAAAAATCCAAGCTTCAACATTCTTAGCTCTGAAGAACTGGGATGAACCTCAAAGCTATGGGGTGGATGACTGGAGACAGCGGCTGTGTTGGTTCCCGTGAGGCTTGGGTGGTGGCTGTTGTGTGAGGCAGGAGATCAGAACGCAGCAGCTGAAACCGCAGATTTCTCCAGGTCCATGAAACATGCACAGAATGGTCCTGGCTGCCTCTCGATGGAGTTGACTTGTGCCAGCTGCAGTGATGCGATCGGGCACAGTGCTGGCGCGGCTGATGCCCGCTCTGAGGGCATGGGTGAGAGGCTGGTGGCAGGGAGTAGCTCTGGACGTGCTCTTAACGAGTGCTGTCTTCTCTCCTGAAGCACTGGGGGCTGTGGGAGCAGCGCTCACATCCACAGGCTGTGACTGCAAGCCCAGGGGCACACATGGGGCCAAGAAGGAAGGAGTGGAGTGGGTTGGTGCCAACCCGGCTGGGTCATGCTGAGCACTGCTTTGGGCTGCGCACGGTGCAGGGGGTGCCAGGCCCAGCTGGCTCCCCACGCTCAGCTCGCTCATTTGGCATGGCTGGTGCTCGGCACAGAGCAGCGTCAGTTGTGCGAGGCGTCCTACGTGGTGCCTTAGCAGGAGGCAGGCTTTGGCTCCAGGCCTACTTAGACAAAACGGATTTGAGCAGAAGGAGAAACGTGTTTGGACATCCAGTGCTCCTGTGCAGTTAGACGGGCTGGAGCTGAAACTTACCTTCAGCACTGGCAGAACGGCATGCAGGGAGTGGATGCATGAGGCTGGGACAGCACGAGCAAGTGGCTAGGAATGGCTCATTGTTTCATCAGCTCTGCCTGCTAGCTGCGTGATTTTAAGCAGTGACAAAGTTTCCTTGCAGCCGGTGCTGTGCCACGCTGCCACAGGAGCGGGCCCCGCTGAGCTGAGCACCCTCCAAAGCACCCGACCCATGGCAGCCGCTGCCCTGGGCAGAGCTATAGCAGTGAGCAGCCAGAGATAAACCTCGGCACCTTGGCTTCCTGACATCAACACCACGAACTTGGTTATAGTCTTTGGAGGCTCTCGCCCTTTCAGAAGGGCAGTCACACGTTGGGTGGGATTTTCCAGCTTGGGAGCCACAGGAGCCGAGTGGTGGCTGCTGAGGAGCAGAGGGGGCCGGGAGGTGGCGGGGACGGCAGCAGCCGCCCTGCTGCACCCAGCCCTAGGAGGGCTCTGTTCGGTTGCTTCTCCTTTAATGGCAAAAAGATCTCTGTTTCTCTCACCCACCACGTAAACCACAGCAAACTCACATTTATGGCTTTGTCATACTGTTGGGTAGTGTGGGCCGGGTTATTTAGCTTGAGCTGCCTGATGAAATAAAAGTGATTTTTTGGGGCCTGGTAAACAAAGTGTTTGGGTACCTAGAAGTCCTCCAAGACTTGTGAGATGGCCAAAACAAATTAAGTCCCTTCAAAAGCCACCTAAAGATGCTTCATTGACTTGGGCAGATTTTACCTCAGCCACTTCAGGACTCTGCTCTGTTATGCCCAGCAACCCTAGAAACACTTGTCAGCATTGCCGCCTGCTCTCAGGGGCTGCTGGCACTCGCTGCTTCACCTGAAATGCAAAGGGGATGCCCTGGGGCCGGTCACTGCTGCTCTGTGCCCACAGGTGAGGGCTGGCCAGCTCGGAGGGCAGCAGTGCAGCCAGGTTACGCCGTTCTCTGCCCCCACACGTGGTGTGAACTGGCAGCCAGGCCTGCAGGCAATGAGACCCGCGAGTGCAGCACTGAGCCCAGGCATGCGCCAGCTGCGGCGATGCGGCGGCAGGACGCTGCCGGGTAGGAGCGATGTGCTGTGTGTCTGTGTCGTGCCTAATGTGGAAGGCAGAGTGATGGAGTGTGACAGGGCATAATTTGGCTAATGTTGGACAAGAGCAAGCGTATATTCACAGTCTGTGTTCTGTGCTGGGCTTTGATCAAGTATCTTATTAGCAGGAAAAGACTGCTGGATAAAGTGGGAAATTGTAGCAAATTAAAATGTCATCAAGGCATTGCACATTTTTGCTTCCATAATAGAAAAGCTTCCCAATGCAGATTATTTTGAGTCTGTTGTATTAAGAGACATGAATATTTGAGTTTGGGAAACAGAGAAGTGAGAGCATACAAAGCTAAGGCATTGCTGGGCTCAGAGTCCATTAAATCTGGCGCTTCTCAGCGCAGCCTTCTCAGAGGCTGTAAGGCAGTAAGGTGCACAGAGCTTTGGCATGGAAATTGTTTGATATTAGCAGCAGGAAGGACTCTGCTTGTACATCGCTCCTGCCGTGCCTGTCTCCAGTGGGAGACAGGGATTATTCAGTGTGCTCTGTAACTGCGGCCTGGGTGTGCATAAGGCAGAGAGCACTGTCCTAGTGCAAGGGCTCCTGATGGTTGTGTGCCCTGCATGTGGGGCTGGGAGCGCCACGTCCCCTTGCTATGGTCCATGGCCCCTGCTCCACGGAAGGGGCTTCCTTTTCCTGCCCATGCTGGGGCTCCCACGCTGCCCTAAGCCCTGCCAGCGCCCGCAGGGTTGGTACAGGATGCTTGGACTGAGCCTTGCTATTTACTGAGCTGATGAAGTAAAACATTGACCAAAACTGAAACCAATTATGTTACAATTAGATAAAAGAACTGTAAGTGCATTAATTAATAATCACCAGCCCGGGAAGATGCGACCATAATGAGTCCTGTGCTTTTTCTATTGTACAAGCATGTGCAAATATATTCTTCTGCGGAGCATTAATTAGATGTTTCAATGCACGAGGGTGCTAATCTGAGCGCCAGGTGTGCGCTGCAGTGTGGCTGCTCCCAGACGGGGATGGTGCCTGCCGCTGGAGGGAGGAAGGTGCAGTGCTGCAGGAAGGCTGCCCGAGAGCCTTCCCCTGCCCCAAAATCCTGCCCAGGAGCTGTGAGAGGGGGGCCCCGCTGGCAGTTCTCTGCACGTTGCTGGCCGAGGTCACAATGAGGTGGTGGGGGGCCAAACTCGGGCCTCTCCGTGCAATGAGAGGGCTTTCAGAAGTTTTTTTTTCCATGGTGTGCAGTGGGAAGCAGAATGATCTGCACTAAAAGTGTTCCAATGGCCCTGCTTACTCAGAGATGAAGGTAAAGGATTTGGCAGCCAGTATAAGTTGTCTTTAAGAGCTGGGTAGGAGTGGGTTTTGTTGTAGGCTTTTTTTTTTTTTCTCCTTTTCACATACAAGTGAACCCCCATATGGCACTGCATATTTAGCAAAGAACTTTCTGGTCTTTCTTTACCCGGCATATTAATTTTGCCTTCCCATGGAAACCTGGGTGCTATTGGTGGGCAGGCAGGCGGCTGGGCCAGCTGCAGCCCTTTGCTGCCAGTGGCTGGGGTGCCCCCGTACCGCGGTGCAAGCCCAGAGCCACCCTCCTGTGCCTGCTGCCACTTCAGCTGGCAGCAGAGCCCAGCACGAGGCGATGCGGGGACGTCTCATCCCAGGGCAGCCGAGTGCTTCTCCAGCCAGGACTTCCCCGTGCTGCGGTGCCACCGGGCAGGAGAGGCCACTCTCAGAGCAGCCTCGTGTGACGTGCACGGGGAATGGGTGAAAAATCAGGCTTGTCTGCCCGTGCTGCACCCGTGCCATTGGAGGCACAGCGATGTGTCACTGCGGGGCGAGCAGCGTGTGCACGGCGTCAGTGGGGCTGCAACCCAGGCACACCCCCACCATCCCTGTCCCCACATGCCTGCACAGATGTGTGCGGAGGTGGCCGTGGGCGCTGCTGACGCTGCCGGTCCCTCTGCCGTGGGCAGCTGGGGGCACCATGGGCTGCCCCTGCACGCCCCTTCCCTTCCGCAGCCCGCGGTGCTTTCCCCAGGCAGCCGGTGCCTGCGCCCACATCCCCCCAGTGCTGGCGAGGCCCCGCGTGGGGCCGTGCACCTCCCGCGATGTTCGTGCGAGGCTGCGGCAGCTTCTTCCCAGGAGGTTTGGTACCCAGAGTGGTTTAAGAGCACCGGCTTGAAATGAGACCATCATTTTCTTACTCCTCGCTATTAATGATGATGTTACTACTTTGCAACGCTGCACAAAAGTGTCAGAACATAAGAGATGTCAAACTATTTTACATCAAATTTAACTGTCAGAGAAATGCCATAAACTGAGAGAAGCATATTTACTTTAACACAAGGTATCACTACAAGGCTTTTAAAACCATTTTCCTTTCACTTAATTGTTGTTTTCTGCTTGGAAAACAAACAAACAAACAAAAAAACAGAAAGTTACTTAAGGTCAAGCAGAAGCATTATTTTTTTAATGAATAGATATTATTATTCCCATTAATGAAATTTCTAGGTCTGCATGCTGAGATAATAACATGAGGTAATCAAATCTCATGCTTCAGGGCATAAACTGATTGACTCTGAGGGTCAGGAATTATTTTTCCTGTTCTATAAAGAACCGAACAATGGCCTGATAAATTACACAGACTTATTCATTTGTCTCTGGAGTACGTTACCCTGGCCGTTCGTACGGTGAAAAATGAGCCGAAGTCAGAGCCATTGCATGACTCAGTGTGGCACGGAGGCACATCCCTGTGGCCGGGCGCTGGGTTCTGCGGGCAGCCGAGGTCCCAGCCCCGCGGCCATTCCCTGGGTACCGAGGGCAGGGCACCGAGTGCTGCAAGCTGCAGGAGCTGCTCCTGTGCTTGTGTACGAACGCTCGGGGCTGCTTCCTGTACGACCTCGTTGCTACTCGGGCAGTGGTTTGTCAGGACCCGTTGTGGGACTTCTCTCCAATATATTTTCGTGTTTTATAATTCAAGAACAGGGCTGTAAAGACTGTTTGTTTCGTATCTAAAAGACACAGATAAAAGCTTGTAATGGTGATGAGAAACTGAGTTCTTCTCTGATAAGGGGTGAGGGAGAGGAAGGCACTCCGGCTGGATCAGTGCAGAGCCCTGGCAGGGTCCCTGGAAATTAAACTCATTACTTAGAGATTTCACACAGCAGATTGCGAGCCTTTCTGCTTGGATGGTACAAAGCTTTCCACACAAGATTTTGACTGAGAGTCCAAATTAAACTGCAGAATAACTACTGTGTATCCTCCGAAGTGCAGAGCTGGTATTTATGTCCAAACTTTATAAAAAATGATTCATTTATCAAATGGCACGTGAAAATAATTGTCAAGGCACTACAGAAATGAAGTCATGGCTGCTTGTGTCACAGCAAGGAGCTATAAATGGAGGGAGGCACGACTGCTCAGGCTGCTCTCACAAACCCTGCCTGCACGTGTCTGTTGTGCGGGTGAGGCTGGGAAGAGCTGCTCCCCCCGCGGTCGCCAGCCCCAGCACTGCTGCGGGTTTCCGTCTGTGCAGGGGTGGCCTGGGGCTTCTGCAAAGCTGCCCGTCGCCTGGGCTCTGCAGAGCACTGCTGCGGGAACTGGAGAGCCCCAGAGTGGTGGAAGTGGGAAGGGGCCTCTGGAGATCACCCAGCGCAGCCCCTGCCCAGCAGGGTCACCCAGAGCACGGTGCACAGGATGGGGTACAGGGGGGTCCTGAGCATCTCCTGAGAAGGAGACCCCACAGCCTCCTTGGCAGCCTGTGCCAGAGCTGTCAGCCTCACAGTAAAGAAATGTTTTCTCACGTTTGGCTGGAACTTCATGTGCTCCAGTTTGTGCCCACTGCCCCCTGGCCTGTCTCTGGGCACCACTGAAGCCTGAAAAAGCTTGAGAAGCTCGAAAGCTGCGCGGGTCCTAAGTTCTGCTGCCCCATGGCTGCCCGGTGTCTATGTCTTGGTGCTCTCCGGGGCAGAAAGGGTGCATCCTCCTCTCTGGCATCTCCAAACGGGCACTTTGAGGATGTCCTGGTGTCCTCAGTTCCTCAGGAAGACCCCCTCAGCATCCTCCCCATGGGTGACTTCTGATTTTGGAGCAGAGCCGAGTGCTGGGCTGTGGGTGCTGGCAGCACTGTGGGCATTGGGTCCTCCTGGGGGAGCTGCAGCTGGGCACAGGAACTGCCGTACATGTGGCACTGAGCTGGTGCCTTCATCCCTGCACTGGTCACCGTGGGAGAAATACGTGGGGCTGGAGAATCGATAGGGCTGCTCAGGCATCTTAATTGGGCTGCCCGGGCACCTTAATTGGGCAGAAGGCAATTCCCGGCAGGCTTGCCTCTCTCTGTCTTGCGAGCTGCTGTCAGGCTGTCGTGTTTGATAAATGAGCTAGTTTATACATGCAGATTTGATTTTTGGCTACAAGTTTTATTCCATGGAGCTGGAAATTGGGCAATGCTTCAGGAGGACAGCAGGAGATTGCAGATTTTGGAGCATTAATTCATTTTTTAAAACTATCTGGCTCCGAACCTTGCATCAGAAACTCCTTGCTGGTGATCTGGGAGTGGAGCAGTCGTTTCTACTCTCACCGACTCTCTGAAAGCATCTTTTAGTTCCTGCAGCACCTCACAGCAAGCTGAGTCCTCTCCTCTGGAATAGGGCACGGGGCAAATCTGTGCCCTGGTGGGACTTGGTGCATTGCTGCTGGGGGCAGCCGGGGGGGATTCAGACACTGGGGCAGCTGGGCCTGCCTGCAAGCCCCCAAAGGAGCCGTGTCCCCCCCTGCAGCACAGGGGCAGGGATCCTCTGCTTCAGTTATTTGCAATCAGCCTTTCCCCTTCCTAGGGCTGTGCTCCACCGTGTCCCAGAGGGCATTTCATCTCTGGTATCTCGGGAGGTTATCTCTGCTCAGGCTGAGGGGGAGATAAGCTCCTTCTCCCAGAAGACGGGCCCTTTTTGACTTAGTCCACGGCAAGAGACTTAGATCATCCCTGTCGTATTTTACTTGTCAGAGCCACAATCCAATTACAAGCCGCCTCAGTAGCCCGCAGGTTTGCCTTTGCCCTCCTGTGCTCGCTGCCCTTTGATCCCTCCTCATGGAGAGCGGCTGCAGGCAGCCCAGCTCCGTGCTCGGAGGAGCGGCCGTCACCTCCCTCCCTGCAGGCTGGGTGTGCGGGTCCTGCTGCGGGGGCAGAGCAAGGACCCTCCCTGGGGACCCCACTTTGTCTGAAGACAAATTTCCCAACACAAGCGGCCTGGCTGTGTCCGCCTGGCGACTCCTCTCTCCCCATTCCTGCTGCCACGTCCCCGCTGCCGGCCGTGCGGCTGCTCTCTGCTCGCCTCTGAACACGGGGCAGGTCAGTGCTGCTCTGCCAGAGGGAAAGCAGCAGCTTTAAACTCCTGCAGGGAAAAGAAAGCAAACAACAAATCATCCTGTCAGAAAATGGAAACAGCCTGTTGAGTCGATCCTTCAGCCTCCGTTGTCCATTGGAGCTCTATGCTTGGTGTTGCTAACTCTGCCGCTTCTTATGTAATGCCCGTGCCTGCTCACATTCAGCTTCCATTCTGTTTTTAATTGCTATTTTCATACTCGTTGTTGCCACACGGGGATGTTGTCTAGGTTTTTGGATATTTTTTACAGTTTGAATATTGAATTTAATCCTTTTTCTCCTCCTCAGTAAGAGATGCTAAAAACCTAGTTCCTATGGATCCTAATGGCTTGTCAGATCCCTACGTGAAGCTTAAATTAATCCCTGACCCCAAAAATGAAAGCAAACAGAAGACCAAAACTATAAAGTGCTCCCTGAATCCTGAGTGGAATGAGACATTTAAATTGTAAGTACAATTGTAAGAAAAATGTTTGAACTTGTAAACTAATTTTTCTCACCCCCGAGTAATTAATGTCATTGTATTTCCTCTGATTTAATTATTTGGAGAGATTAAGCTGATTCAACCGAGAAATGATTCTTTTCAGTCCTGTAAACGTGGCTCAGAAATTCTCAGATTTCTGCTCTGTCCCCTGACCAAAGCCGAGTGTTTTGGGAAGGAGCTTCACGTTCTCCATTTGAAGCGGCTGCTGTCAGGAAATTAATGTTAAAGGGCTCCTTTGTTATTGAAGACCATCCCTTCATGTTGCACGCACGTGCTGATGGCATGGTAGCGTTGCAATGGCTTCCAAAAATCAAACATCCCTTTTCTTTCCTCTCTTCCAGCCAACTGAAGGAGGCAGACAAAGACAGAAGGTTGTCTGTGGAGATTTGGGACTGGGACCTGACCAGCAGAAATGACTTCATGGGCTCCTTGTCCTTCGGGATTTCCGAGCTGCAGAAGTCTGGAGTTGATGGATGGTAAGAATGCAATTGGTTTAAAAATGCAGAGCTGCGGGCAAAATGGTCTTTTTGTACCCGATGGGAGAAGACACAGCAGCCCCTCATTGTCTTGGCAGCCTCCTTTCCTTCAGGGACCTTCTTTGGTGGCTTCTTGTTGCCACAGGCACACTGGGACCTCTTCAGGGACATGGCCAGTCAGCACGCTGTTCGTGGCCACGAGGGCCAGCGCTCCCTCCAGGGTCTCTGTCCAGAGGCTTCAGAAGGAGAATGTGTTGGCTGCCAGGAGAATGAGCATTTTCCAGCAGCTTTGGGTTGGATTCCTGTAACTTCTGTCCTGGGCTGGCAGCATGGCCTCACCAGCCCGAGCCTAGGCAGGCGAGCTGGGCTAGGGCTAGGGCCAAGGGCTTGTGGTACCTGCCCGGCACAGCTGTCCCTGCAGCACAGAGCAACAGGAGCGACGAGGGGGGTGCTTCAACAAAATGAGGAGCACTGCCCAAAGTGTGTAATTACTGTCGCTCGTTACCATACGAAAGATGAACACAGTGGGTCTGCAAAATCACGCTGAATGGGTCTGTTCATTTCCATTTTATCTTCCCCAGCAGGATACATGCCTTATTCCCTCGCTTTTTTTTTCCCCCAGCCACTGATGCCTGAGAGCTGTGTTACTTTTCCACGCTTACCATGTGAAGTGTAGTAATTGAAAATAGATATTGTATGTCTTTTGGAAACCAAAACCGGCGTGGTATTAATTTGCGTTAGGAGAGGCGAGCAGACTCCCCGCAGGGTGTGCTGCCTCCTCCCGTGGGAGCGCGGGGCTGGGCGCTGCTCAGGGGGAGCCGCGGGCCTCACGCCCTCCTGCCCCGCTTAGCGTAGAACAGACCGTGATTGAGGCATAAATTCTCTTCTGGGGGAAAAAATTGTCACTTCCTCCTAAATTTGCAATCATCTGTGAAGCTGTGCGTGCCTCAGCTGGGGTTGGTGCACCGCCTGTTTCTAATGCGGTGCAAAGTGTGATGGTTTTCCCAGCCTTTTAAAAATCATGTAAGTAGAGATCTAAGTAATTTTCCTTGTCACAGTATTTGGCTGGAATAAACTCTAGAAGGAGCTCTGATGTATATTTCATATCTAAACTATCACAGTTAATGGAGGAAACGAGCTCAGAGGAAGAGTCTGCCCCTATATTATGCAAATAGTGCTTTGTTCATTCAGTGCAGACGCAGGCTCTATAGATAACACCCGGCTGATAACTGCTCCTCTCTGGCTGCCGGGAGAGGATGCGCTGATGGAGCCAAAGCTTTGCCTGCGGCTGTGTAAAACGCCTCAGATCTGAATGACATTTCCATGATTTCTGATAATTGCTGGTTAAACTCTTCCCCTTCCTGTGAGAGCCCCGGCTGTGTGCTCAGGGCTGTCGGTGCCCGCCTGGCTCCCAGTGGGGTGCGCGCTGTCCCCAGGGAGCCGGAGCCGGGCTCTGCCCTGGCCAGGGCAGTGGCAGGGGGAAGGAACCCATGCCCTGCCTTGCCTGCAGCTTTGGGGCAGGCTGGTACATCGGAGGAGGCAGCGGTGATCTCGTGCTGCATGGCAGGGGTGTGCTGGCCAGCCCCCAGCCCACCGGGGGTCCCAGCAACATCCCCGTGCCCGGGTGCACGTCTGGAAGCGTGGTGGATGGGAGGTCTGGGGGTGCGAGGTTTGGGGTCCTCCTCACCTCAGGAAAAGGTCACCTGGACACAGGCACAGCCAGGGAGAGCCAGTGCCCTGCCCTGACCGTCTCGCTGTCTCCCTCCAGGTTTAAGCTGCTGAGCCAGGAGGAGGGAGAGTACTTCAACGTGCCAGTGCCTCCCGAGGGAGAAGAAGGAAACGAGGAACTGAGGCAGAAATTTGAGGTGAATTGGCTTTTCTTGGGAATTCATTGGGGCCACAGCGCAGGGTAAGGCTATAAGGCTCAGCACCCCTTTATGCTGGTGCCCGCAGCCAGTCCTTCCCCAGCCACCCTGTGCAGCACGGCTGTCTGCTCCACACCGGGCCTAGGTGCTGTCCCCAGAAGGCACACTGGTGGTTACGTTAGCTAAAAAAGGTCACTGAAGAGCAGAAGCTTTCCAGCAAAGGCTTGGCTCTGCGAGGTAACGAACAGGGACCTCGCTGCTCCACGCGGGAATGGCAACGTCCCGGTGCAGCCGCAGCGCCTTCTGCCCTGGTGCAGTGCTGGGACATGAGCACTGCAGGTGATCGGCTTGCCCTTTCCCTGCGGTTTGTTTGTATTCCAGAAGGACAGCAACTAGGCCAGTTTTCCTGTCCTTACACTGCTGTTTGCTTAGGAGAAATCACCGCGTTTTGCCTTTTGAAGAGCAGGTCACAGTCTCAGCTCACGGCTCCCAGTGTTCAGGTGGGTTAGATGGAAGTGGCTGGCCACCAGCAGGACGTGTTAGCAGGTCAGGAGCTGTGCTGTGCTCTGGGCATGCGTGCCCCAGGTGCACTGAGCCCTGGCGAGTTCTTAGCTCTGCAGCACTCCAAAGTGTGGTGGCTGTGCATATTTATATTTTTTTCCATCTCCACAGAGGTGCCTGCAGCCAGTTTGGGTCCCAATGATGGGTTAACGACACTTGGTGTAATGGTCACACTCTAATTCAGGTCTGAAGGCAGCCACCTGAAGACAGGGTGAGGGCAAGATGGGATAGATGAGCCAAAGGTGGTCATTTCTTAAAAATGGCTGAACAGCACGTTAAAGCACAAGGGTTCAGATGAATGAGGGGCTGCAATGAAGTGTTCATTCACATACGATTTTCTGCTGGGATTGACAGGATGTTTTTTAGTTGTAGCATGCTGATCAAGCCATCCTTCTGGAGTACTTCATTCCAATTTGAAAATGCAGTGACCTCCCCGTGCATGTCTCTGGCTTCGCATGCGGTGGCAGCAGACAGTGGCTTAGCTGGGAAAGGGAACAGTTGTTTCTGATGGATGAGAGGAGAGATGAAAATAATTCTTTGGCACTTATGTCAGGCTGAAAACACAACAGAGAATATTGCACAATGCACAGTTTTGTGTAATGTTTGCTTTGTGCCTTGTGCACTGCCAAGACTGCTTGATCCCATGTCTGCTATGCGCAGGTAGGAGTCTCAAATCCCATAATTTTTAAGAAGTCATTTGTTCGTACTGTGAGGAAAGCAGCACAACAAACATCGCCCTTTCATTTGCATTGTTTCAGATGATTACTTTCTATTAGGATTACATAACTCACTGTGTTTGCCAAAGTGAGTACAGCAGCTAGAAGAGGAGACACTTATTTCGGTTAATGTACTGCCAACACTATTTTCCAATTAAAGAGGGATGAAGACCCTGGGTATGCCGGGGTGGCCTGATGTCACTGTGCTCCCAGTGTCAGCATGTGCAAACGTTGATATAGCAACTGTGCCTGGGCTCTGAGGTGCAATAAAATAGCATTTTTTTATCATTATTATTTTTTTTCTGTCATGCTGCTGGTTATGAATTATTACCCCTAAGATAAATTAAGATACTGATATAATTGGGTTTGCAGGTAATCTCAGAACGAAACCCTTTCTTTCCCTGCTGTACATTCCGGCGTGGCAGCCTCTGCGCCCTGCCTGGTGCGCCAAGGCTGCGCTGGGTTTCTGAGAGCCGATGGCTCTGTCAGCTGGCACAGGGCAGCCGTCATCCCAAACAGGCTCTTTGCAGCAAGCTGCTACCTGTCAGAAGTGCTGATGGGGTTGGTGGAGGTGTAAGCCAGGAACAAGAAGGCAAGACACACAAGCCAGTGATTTGGTTTTTGATAACACAGGTAACCATCCTTCCCCTGGCGTGTAGCACTGCTCTCACAGCCCAAGTAACTCCCCAAAGATGCTTCAGGGAGAAATGTCTATTCATTACTCTGTAAGTCATAGAAGATTTTGCTGCAGTGATTGATCCAGACAGCACTGAATTAATAGATCTTTGCCATTTTTTCAGTACAGCTAAAATTTTCCCAGAACCCTGAGGATAAATGTAGTACATCTGGAGACTTACCTGAAATGATCCGTACACAAAATAAAATATTAGCCCTTACGGATGTCGGTGTGAACTCCCTAACTGTAGCATGGGACTGGAGAGTCGGTTCCTTTCTCTCAATGCCCTTTCTTTTTTTAAATCTCGCTTACATATCTCATTTATATATAACTTGCCTGAATATCCAAGAAAATAAGACAGTTCTAATGCAACAGTTGACATACAACCATATGCCACAGTTGTCAGCCCGGCAGAGAATTAGCTACCCGCTTTTCTTACATTTCTTGATGTTCCAGTGGTGTTAAAACGGTATGTATGGTGGAAGTCACAGATGGCGAGCTGACTGCATATCAGAAAATGTACCGTCCAGAAGTGTCCCTTCATGCTGCCAGGCTCTGTCTGTATCCCCACTCTACTGCATCTTCCCCTGCTTGCACCCTCCATTGTGACCAAGTCAGCGCTGGAGAGAAAGAAATCCCTGAGCAGCTTGGCCATGGCTCGTGCCAGTTGCCCGGAGAGGTGAGAAGAACGCAGTGGGGCCTGCTTGTGGAGCAGCAGCCGGGGGGGCGGCATGCCGTTCCACAGGGTAAGGGCTAAAAGGAATCCTTCGATCAATCTGTGTTGGCGCTGCTTGATCCTGTCTGTTCCTGGGCAGCACAAATCAATAGGACCAAGCTGAGGTGTGTATGAGGTTTACATCCTGAGTGGACTTGGCACTGCAGAATTGCTGGCTGGAAGGATGGAGGTGTCAGCCTGCACGGCGCTGCGGGCGTGCTGCGTGCCTGCCGAGCTGCCTCTGCGGGAGCAGTGCCGCGCTCTGGCAGCCTGCAGCGTGGCTCCTGGCTGAAGTCCTGCCCGTGCTCTTCCTGCAGCCTCGTGTCTGCAGCGGGAACGTCCTGGGCTCCAGCAGAAAGCCTCCTGAGGCAGCAGCCCCGCGTGAAGCCTGGCAGCGCACCCGCTGCCAATTCTGCTCGGTCTTTATCAGCCGGTTGCTGGGACAGCTTGATAGATGTGAACATCAGCTGCTATTGCATAAATTCAGATGTAGGGAATTAACTATGACAAATGGAGTTGGATAACGAAGGTCAAGTGCTTTTTTAATTATTTTTTTGGTGAGCAGTATTTGACATGCTTCAGTTGTAAACCTTAAAAGGTCTCAAAATTGTGTCAGCATTAGGAGTACATTAAAGAACAGGTTAAAGGACTTTCTTTACTCACTTAGAGGTGGATGTTAAAGACACTCAATAGCAAAAACCAGACACCAGGGTGGTGATCTTGACCTCTCTCTGACTATTATCTTGGGATTTGTACTTGAAAGATCTTTTTCACTCCTGGCCTAGCTGCATGCTGAGCCTGTTTGTTCAAGGAAGCTGTGTTGTGTCTGTATCCTCACCTCCTATGAACACTCTACGATGCTGCAATTCAGGTCAAGCACAGGACTGAGTACGACTGCAGCAGCAGCTCTTCAGCCACGGACTTGGTGGCAGCAGAGACCTGGAGTCACTTCCACACTCGGGTGCTCACCTGGGTGCCCGCCAGTGCTGCTGGCAGTGCTGGGGCTGCAGCTGGCGAATTTGCTGGAGTAAAGCAAATGAAAATTTTCCTCCTTCGCCCCTCTTCATGCTCACCTTTATCACTTTGCTCAGGAGCAAGAGCATCGTCCTCCCTGGGTCCAGCTTCACTCAGATTCCCATGACCAGTGCCGGTGCTGGGGCTGCAGGCATGCAGGAGATAGGTGTTTGACTGAAACGCAGAGGTGTGCTTTTGGGTGTAATTTAATGGAAACACGATGATTGCCCTTGAATCTTGTTAAAGGTTGTTTTCGCAGAGGTTAATTTAGTGTCAGATTTGATCTGACAAGATTGTTTTTTAACTGTGATAGAGTAGTTAGGGAAGCTTTCACAGAACATGACTGTTTTGCCTGCTGATACGTACACGTTTCTTTTGCAGATAGCTTTGGAATACAATAGGGTAAGGATTGCTGAAGGCAAAGTCACACAACACGGGGCTGGCTCTGTGACGATGCAAAGGCTGGTCTTGTTTAGTTGCACACATCTGAATCCATCTTCAGCCAAATTAAATGGGCAGCTTTCAGCCAGTGCCGCAGCCGTACACTTAGAAGTTTCTCCTTCAAAAGTGGGGAGTGTCCAAGGCTTTGTGCTCTTCTGATCAGAACTGTGATTATTGTTTTACTTGGGCAAGGTTTCAGAGATCCCTGTGCCAAACCACAGGTACAGACATTTCTCCCTTGGCATGGCACATGCCAGGAGCTCTGGGTGGTGGGGTGGGCAGCAGGACCCCCAGGGTAGTGCCGTGGGGCACATGAACTGCCCTTGACTAAAATGCTCTGGCAGATAACACCTTGTGCTGAGGAGGTTGCAATAGCCTAAAGATTGCAGCTGGGGAGAAACTTTGTACTTTTAGTGGGTGGCATCCCTGCCCATGGCAGGGGAGTTGGAACTAGACCATCCTAAAGGTCCCTTCCAACCCCAGAAGTTCCATGACACTTTCAGAGAGGTGACTTTGTTTCCTTTTCTATGTACAAACTCTGTTGTTGTTGTTGTCATTGTTGTTTTCCATCTGAAAGCAAGCATCCTGTGCGTGTTGCTCCGTTTGCAGCAGTAGCAGGTATCAGGCTGTTGAATGATTTCAGCCTCTTCCCTGGGGCACTTGTTCAGAGCTGCATTAGCAATTATGATGTTTGCAAATCCTTTAAACTGTACCTTTAGTTTTCAGTGCAGCAGTTTTTCAGATGTTTGTAGGTGCTGCAGGTGACCTTGAATGGGGAATTGTACAGCAAGGAGAACCTTGCAATAACCAATTAGCAGCTGCAAAGGCTTGGAGATTACTTGTGAGGCTCCTATCTGGAGGAGCTGCGAGCAGCAGTCAAATTGAACTGCTGGAATCAGGTTAATGGAATTTCATGCTAGACTGAGCTCAATGCAAGCCCTACACTGTGGCATATTTCTAAAAATTAAAACCGAATAAATTATGAGATAGTTTTTACAAATTGTGGTTCAGCAAATTAGATAGCCCCTGGACCAATGAGAAGGTGCCAAGCAACTGATGAGATTTTGTGTTTAAAAAAGTGGGTTTTTTGTGAGGGCTTCTTAATAAGCAATTGTGATTGAACCAGCTCATGTGATTGCTTGGGGATGCAGAAGCGCTTTCTATTCTTTTTTTTTTTTTTTTTTTTTCAAAATGAATTTGTAGCTTCTTACGTTCAGCCTGAACTGGCACAGGAGTGCAATTCTCTTTGATATCAGATAGTAACAAAGTTGGAGCTTGATAACAATTCCTGTATTTCACAACAATATATTTATATTCACCTGTCATTTTCTCACAGGGTGAGAGACAGAAGTCAGCTTTGTGAAGGCAAAGCTCTAAATGAGCCTCTGTTTTATATTTGGATGGCCACGAGCACATCATGGGTTAGCATTTCTAAGGCAGTGCTCAAGGTTTAAGACACTGAACGCTCCTGGCCATGGTGTGGCTTTCCCATCTGATGGTGGTGGATGCTCTCCAGAGCCGCCGCTTGCCAGCGCTCCAGGAGGTCGATGCTACCTGCACCTCGGGAGTGGTCCTGGGACCCCCGCTCTAGCTCCGCACCTGCCTGTTGTGGAGGTCCCGTGGGTGGCCGTTCAACATGGGAGAAGCCCCCCCGGCTGTGAGCAGAGAATGGATGGACGCATCCTGTAAGCTGCAGGAGGAGCTGGTGGCTGGAGCACCCGGGGATGTGGCTCCTGGGTTCCCACAGAGCTGAGCTGGAAATCAGCTGGACAGAGCCACGTGCTGCGTCTGACCCGCACCCGGGGCACTTAGGGAGGCTTCCATAGCTCGGTGTAGTTTTGAGATAGCAAAGAGCTGATTAACGTGGGATTTCAGGAGCATTCTGTTCTTATCATGACATTTCTGCACGTTGTTTTCAGTAATTTTTCTCTTTTCTCCACCTCTGTCCCTGCAGAGAGCCAAGATTGGCACAGGGTCCAAGGCTGCAGATGAGAAGACAACAAATGCCATTTCTAAGTTCGATAACAACGGGAGCAGAGATCGGATGAAACTTTCAGATTTCAATTTCCTGATGGTGCTGGGAAAAGGAAGCTTTGGAAAGGTGTGGTAGGACATATGCATTTGCACGTTCTGTATTTAAAATGTCTATAACATTTCCGAGCAGTGGTCGTGTGGCTGCTCCAGCCCAGGAGCCCGGAGCCCCGCTCTGCCCTTGCTCTGCCTCGTGTCTGGTAACTGGGGTCTGGTTGTTGGCTGCCTTTGGGGCTCTGCTCCTGCTGCATCACAGTGACAAAGACTTGAGGTGTTGGGTTAGGCCAGCACCAAAAAGAGATGCTCTCTTTGGGAAGCAGGGTGTGTACTGTGTCTTTAAAGCTCTTTTATTTGGGCTTTTTTTTCCCCTTTAATAATTACAAATATACATGAACATTTTAATTAACTTTCCAGGCTGGTTATGAGTGGTAACAGAATTTAATTCTTCTAGTAATTATGTGACTCGGAGCCTTCATTTTTCTTGGGGTGTTGCCAACTTTGTCATGATTTCCATTAGAAATTCCAGTCCCCGGACTGCTGCTGTGCCTTCAAAGCCCAGGCCAGGAGAAAGGTGGCTGGCTGCGTGCACCAGCGCTGTGTTCACGGCTGTGACAGATGGCTTGACGCTGCTCTGATTAGCGAACTGCCTTAATTGCAGGGAACATTGCTCTGCCTCCAGGCAGATCTCTGGGGCGGAGGCAGGACAGAAGCAGGAGGGGAGTGCTGCCGACACACCCGCAGCGCACACAGGGGTGAGCCTGCCTGTCCCAGCTGGCACCCCGTCCCTCCCAGCCTCCTGCCGCTGAGCTCTGGGAGCTCCTGGCCTCAGCCCACTGCTTGCTGCCTCCCTGGAGGGGCCCTTGGAGTGCTCAGAGAGGCACTGGCACAGCTTTAGCAGAAGGACAGGGGCAGCTCATGGTGGTGCCCAGTGTTCAGAGCACCCAAATTGCCCCTGCGGGCGATGCTGCTGTCACTCTGTTTTATGCGTCTGCTGCAGGCTGGTGACCTGGGCGAGCAAGCAGAGTGCTAGCACCCCTGCTGCTCCAGCCTTGTTCAGCAGTGCAGGTGATGGTGCTGGACCAGCTCAGCAGCTTGCAGGTCACAGGAGGCACAGCGCACAGCACAGCTTGCCTCCTGCAGCTGCTGGGTGCCGGAGGCAGCCACGGAGGCACGCGGAGTGTGGGGGTGCCTGCCTCACCCCAGCGGAGCCTAAATCCCAGCTCTGAACACCACTTACTGCTTTTACCCTCCCTCCCAACAAATAATCTCTTTTAAAGTCTGCTGCTTGGCATCTGGAAGCTGTAGTTGTTTTTTCCCCCCTCTTCCTTCTTTTAATTTGAGAAACATTAGCAAACTCTTCAGTCGGCATCATGGCTTATATAAGGGAATGTGTGACAGAAACTGTTCCCTGGAACAGAATGTTATAAATATGCTAATTAGCGCTTATTAAAACAGCACGTTGGTTTGTACGGGGAGATGCAGCCTCACCCTCACGTGTGCCTGCGCCTCGCCGGGAGCCTTGCCCCGCGTTTCCGCTCCGGCAGCCAGAGCAGGAGCTGCAGCGTGCTCCGGCGCCGCGCTCTGCTGGGAGCTGCTGCCACCCAGCCCCTGCTGCGTGGGTCCCTGCAGCCCCTGAGAGCTCCCCGAGTGCGACCAGCGGGGTGCCAGCGAGCCTGTCGCAGGCTTAAGCTCGTTATCCTGGTGGCACCGACAGCCCGGATTTACTACCGTGCGTTTTCCTTCCTCCTGTGCTGTGGCTGTGCAGGATGAGGAGTACCCATGTGTTGGCCTTGCTTTCTCTGCATTCAGCATCAGAGTATCTCCAGTTATGCTGGAGCATTCCCAAACAAATACTGTATATTACAGGAATAAATCAAGTTAAATATTAGCTTTTTGTGCACCAAAAAAAAAAAAAAAGCAGTTTACTTTCCAGAGAGCAAGCTGGCAGATGAAAGTCCCCACTGAGCCAAGCAGCGAGGTTTGGGGCGGGTGGAGGTTCAGCTCTGGTTTTGCACTCTGCATAAGTCTGATCTTCTCTGGAAGACCAGAAAACCACGGGACTGTATGTCTCACACGGGCGTGCATGGTTGCCATAGGGGTGCTCAGCAGCGGGATGCAGGACAGCCCTTGGTGTCCCCGTCCTGGCTGCTCTGTGGCTGCCCCCAGCTGCCTCCTGCCTGAGCTGGGCAGGGTCTGCGGGCACCCCCAGAGCTGCAGGCAGTGGCAGTTCCCCCCCTGGCTTGGCAAGGGGATGGGAGATGTTCCCGACTGAGGAACACAACGCTTGGCACAGCCCGCCCTGGGTTTGCGTTGCTGTAATATAAATAGAGAGAAGTTAAATTCCGGGGCTTGCTCATATTTTTGTAGCTAATCAATCTGTTATGCTGTCGAACTGTCAGTCGTTTTGGGGGGGTTTAAGGTGTTTTTCTGAGTAGGGCTGATACTTTTGCCTCTGCAGTTATAGATTAGAGTGCAATGGGAGACAATTTGACAATTTTTGTGTCCCATGAAAATCTTCACGCTGTGAAGTGCTCTCCTGCCCCATCCTGGTGTGAAATGTGCCAGAGGACTGGTAGCAGGTGCACGTGGGCAGAGCAGCAGCCAGGGCCCAGGCTGTGACTGAGGTGCTCCAGTCCCAGGCACCTGCATGGTGCTTGCACGCCGCCTCCCCACAAACACGCGTGTCCTGCGCAGCGTGGTTCAAGGCGTTAGCAAGCTGCTCTGGGAGAATTCACTTGTCCTAATCTTTTCGTGTTTACAAAGCAAAGGGTACAAATCTTCCTCGCTGTCATTAGCAGGCGTTCCTGAAGCTGGCTCATCACTGGCTGTCCTTCCCCTGAGACTTCAGCTGTATCCATGCTGCAGTCACCATAGGAACCGCGATGCCAGCGAGCTGGAGCCAGCCCCGCCGGTGCACCGAGAGCACGGAGCTTGGCACGGAGCTCAGCCTCGTGCACCGGGACAGGCTGTGGGTGCTGAACCCCCACCGTGCCGGCACCGTGCCGCGGAACAGCCGCAGGCAGGACCGGGGGTGCTCACCCCAGCGCCGCAGGCTGCGAGCTGCCCCGCCTGCTGCTCGGGAAGCTGGTTGAGTCTGCTAATGCTCACAGACTTCATGCTTGTCGGGCAGGGTGCAGGAGGTATTTTTGTGACGGGCTGTAAAGCAGAGCCTGCAATCCCATCTGCATATGCAAATTCAGAGTGATTACAACATCCTGAATGGCATTAGTCTCGATTTACACTTCTGTAGCTTCTCGCTCTGCCAGCACAGACGTGAAAGAGCAATAAGGTAACGGGGATTTCTGCATCCCCCTTGCACACACCCAGATGTGCACTCGCCCTTGTCCACCAAATGCCTCTCTGCGATGTTTGCAGTACCGCTGATTTGCAGGCAGCTGCAGAGAAGCTCTTTTGCATTTTACATGTCAGTAATGCAGGGCTGGTTGGCTCAGCTGTGGCTCAGGACTGCTATGTCATTGGAAAGCTACCACATGAAACATTTACAGTCTGTGTAAGCCCTGGAGCAGTTTTTTGCATTAATTCAGTGCACCAGCAAACCTCTGCCTCTCACCCCGCTCTCTCAAGCGCTCTGGGTGCTGGGAGCTGTCCCCTGGTCAGTGGGGACAACTCGGTGTCACCCCCCGCTCTGCCTGGGATTTTTTCCCCTGCAGGCCTCCAGTGGGCCTGGAGTTCAGTCCCCACAGCGCTATTTACTGCTACCAAACCCCATTCTTCAGCAGCCGATTTTATCCGTACATTTGATCTTTTTGTACCTCCAGGGAAATTTCCTGGTGTGTTCATCTCCAAACACACTCCGTTACCAACAACAACGCTCTCTCCCCTGAGAGTCTCCAAGCAAAATATCTTGAAAAGCACCAGGATGCTTTCCAGGCTCTGCTCCACGCTGCGATTTCTCTGCTTCCCAAGTGGACTCCTCCTGCTATTCCCCCCGGAGCAGTCCGTCCCTGGCAGTAACAAATGCTAGGTTCAGAGATTCCCTGTTTTATTTGCTTTTTCTCTGAAAGGGTTATGGGTAGCAAGGTACATCGGCACACTGGTGACACTGCATGTGATCCACTTTCTTCCACATAAAGTCTTCATTTTCTCTCAACCTGTCCTTGGAGTGGCTGCTTCTCTTTTCCACCAACTTGGAACTGCCAGAGCCCATCTGCCTTTAAAAAATCAGCCCCGTATTTTAGCACCTGTGCACAGCAGCGCTGCTGTAGCACTCATGCCCTGTGCTGCAGAATCTCAACTTTCTTTAAACATCAGCAAATAAATAAATCCGTTACTGAAGTCGCTGCTCTGCTGTCAGCCTGCTTTTTAACACTGCCGATGGATGAGGACGGCGTGTGTTCGCTGCAATCCTGTGCCCCGCTGATGAAAATGTAAATGTCAGTGGCTTTTCCCAAGCACTTGGCGCTCGGAAGCCCTGATGGTTTCCTGGGCTAATCCTGACAAGCAGAGTGTCAAGGACAGCCAGCCTGTCACAGAGCCAGAGCCAAGCGCATGAAATGAGCCAAAGAGCCACATGCTTTTAAAAAGTACTCCCTAAATGTGACTGTTATTTTTGCTCTAACAAGTGGGCGGGCAGCAGAGACCTCAGCCTGGCGGCTCGTTGCTGCGGCCCCTGCCTTGCTGCCTGGCGGTGGCAGCCGCCGTCGTGTCCCCAAGCCTTCTCTGCCCCAATGAGACCAGAGGGCCGGGGGTGGCCGCTGGCCCTGCCGTGGGGCAGCTCCGTGCCTGGCTCCTGCTGCCCTGTGGGGACAGCTGGGGGCGGTGGCAGGGGCAGCACAGCGTGGGTCTTTTCTCCTTCGCCCTGCATGGGACCTGCCAGCGCTCTCGCTGCAAACCCGCTCCACAGGGAAACTCCTTTCAGTTCCTTGCAGTTCCACCCTTTTGATGTTGAGTCCTCGTAATTTATTTTCAAAATATCCTGACTGCTGTTCCTGATGGGACTGGACAGACTCTTCCAAATGTAGAGCAATTCATTTCCACTGAGCTCTCAAATCCGATGCGAGACTGAGGGAGAAGAGCAGGAATGCAGCGCGCTCCTGAGCCCCCTTTGCCTTGCTGGCAGCAGCAGGAGCAGCTTACGCTGATGGAGCATGGTGGAACAGCCGGGGGGATCCTCACTGGGGCAGGTGTGATTAATGAGAGAAATTTGCACCAGCAGAAGCAGTGCATCCCATCTATTGCAGTAAATAAATCTGCAAATGAGTGAAAATGGTTTAAAAAGTGAGGTTGAACTGATTCTTCCACATGAGAGGGGCTTTGGCTGAGCGAGGGGCTGGCACGTATTGAGGTTTTGGTTACCGTGTACTTTTTGGAGGGTGTGTGTGAGGCAGAAAAAATCTTGCTGGGTTTTGTGCTATTAGGTATGTACTAACTTTTCCATTGCAAGTTTTTACCAGTAATAAAATAGTGAATGGTCTAGAACCGCAGGATGGACAAAGCACCTCGGGCTGGGTTCACCAAGGGGACTGGGCCATAAGGACATAAATGTGTTATCTGTTACAGCAAGAGCTCCCAAATACTTTTGGAAACATCACCAGTAGCTTTCTGTACCGTTTGGCACTCTTCTGAAGGTTGTAACGAGAACCGCACAATACTACGTGGGCTATAGATGTGGCAGGTGTGTGTTTACCAACATCCCACACGTGTTCTCTCCCTGGTGCAGGTCATGCTGGCGGAGAGGAAGGGCACCGACGAGCTCTATGCCGTTAAGATCCTGAAGAAGGATGTCGTTATCCAGGACGACGACGTCGAGTGCACCATGGTCGAGAAAAGAGTGCTGGCTCTCTCCGGGAAGCCTCCGTTCCTGACACAGCTTCACTCCTGCTTTCAGACGATGGTGAGTGCCGGCGCCCTGCCTGGGAGCCTCGGCTGTGCTGCTCCGCGTGCCCTGGGCAGGCAGGGAACCCCTGCAGTGGACACATTGGGAGCCTGGCACTTTGCAAATCAGGCGTCATTCTCTTGGCTTCGCTCGTGAGCCAGAGGGCAGAAACCCTCTTCGAGACTCCTAGCGCTGCCAGTGTCCCAGGGCTGATGCTTTCCTGGGCTACTGCTTGTTTATGCATTTTAGCTTTTCTAAAATGTGCCGTTGCTTTTATTCATGTTTCTTTTTCTGGATATACATCATCGTACTTCCAGACGTGGCCGTGTAATTTCCCCCTCAGCAAACTTATAACGTGCCCGATTTGCTTGCAGAAATGCCTTCGTGAACAAAGTATGTGTGCTTGTTAGGCTGGAGGCTGTAATGGAGAAGATCTGCGCCCTCGAGATTTTTTCATTAGGCAACTTCTGATTGCGTTGATGTGGTTCTGCAGCCCTCCAGAAGGCCCCCTGCCTGTGATTGGAGTTATGATTCAATAGCGAAGTGCTGTGCTTTATCTCTGAATTCATTCTTGTGATCAAAAATCGGAGCAGGCAGTGAAAACTAATACAAAGCGCAGGAAATTCAGTTTGAAATGGGTGTGCTATTGAGTTTGTACAAATCAGAAACGGGGGTGGGGAGTGGGGAAGGGGGACTTTTAAAGCAATCTCTGGGCTGCCGTTGGGCAACCTGTAAATGAAAATGTCCAGGTATGTGTCAGCAGGAGCAGGGGGAGGTAATCAGTGCAGCCCTTTGGAACGACGACAATGCTATCCAGGAGGATTACATTTTAATATTATCCCAGAAATTTCATTTACCAAACACATTCAGTGTATTTAAAGAGTGTGGACCGGCTTTGCAGCACAGTAATCAAAATGTGGCAGGAGAACCTATTTCACACAGCATCTCTGTGGCATCTGAAGTGAGTCAGTGCGAGATTATTCCTGGCAGACCTATAGTAGCTTAATAGTAATCGTATTTGTAATGTAATCAAAATGTATAGCAGGGTGTATTATCAAATGCTGGCACAAAGCACTTTGATTTCTGGGAGCACAGTCCGGAGCGTCCTTCTCAGCCTGGGCTGTTAGCTCAGCTGACAGCTGGGGGAGAGAAAAGCCTGAAATCTGCGTTTTAAAGAAGTGGAGATAAGCGATGAGAGAACTGCGTGGGCCCGGAAGGAGAGGGAAGCTGTAGCCCCTTGGGGACCAGACTGCGGGGCCCTGGGGCTGTGCCCAAAAAGGTGCGGGGTCCACACGTGGGCTGCTGGGAGGTGCTTCCCTTCCCTTCCCCCTGGGGCTCAGCCCCAGCAGCAGCAATGGGAACAATAAATTCCGGCTGGACGGGGACTTGGCGGTTGTCCCGGCACTGAACTCCTGTTCATGGTGCGGAGTCAGGTGGGAGGTGGACAAACCAAATGGTTGATCAGAAGAAGGCGTTGGAAGGAGCCCTGGGAGTCGTGTGCTGGCTGCTCTGGAAAGGGGCCCCGTGCCGCCAGCTCCGTGCAGGCGGTGTCTCAGGATCTGCACCTTGCTGCTGCTCGGTGAGCTCAGGAGCTCCAGACTTGGAGAGACCCTGTCCTTCCTCCCACGGCAGGAGCAGGACAGATCTGTCTGCGTCCCCCTGTTCCAGCCTGTGGGCTGGCCAGCCATCTGGCTGCTTTATTCGTGATTTTTTATTTTTTTTTTCCCTGAGGCAGCATCATTCTCTTCCTCACCCAAATGAGGAAAGCTCGAATCCTGCTTTTAGAGCTCAGCTGGCTGTTTCAAGAGACCATCTTTTTAATATTCTTCCTCCTTGAAGTTGATCGATATATTTAGGAAGCAGCTGCAAACAAGCAGAGTGTTGCTCGGCCTTCCAGTTCCCATCAGCAGACAGCACGGTGACAGTGGCTGCTGAAGGTGACCTTTCCCCCCATGCGTGGCTGCTGTGCCGCAAGGCTTGGCAGAGGCGGGCAGGTGCAGAGGGGTACCTGCGGCATTCCTGCTCTGCTGATGAGCTGAAAACCCTCTTCTGTCCTATCAGTGCCACATTTTCCATAGCCCCACTGCCCCTCGGGTGCTGTTCTTCAGTACTGTTAAGGCTGCAGCCGTCACGGTGCCCGTGCAGGGCCAACGTGCTGCGCCTGGCTGAGGAGCCGATTACCCCGATGACCCGAGCGACTCCATAGCCGTGACGATGGGAGTGCTCACATTCGCATTCCCTGTCTTCAGTGTCCTAAAAGCAGGACATGGCTTTTTCAAGGAGGAAATGAAGTGAAGAATGAGGATTATTATGTAACGCCACGAACCTGGAGCTCTCCCAGCACTTCAGCCTCGGTGTGTCTGCTTTGGGGTGTCAGCAAGGAGGGCTGGGGCCAGGGTGAGCCTCGAGCCTCGCTGCCTAGGGCTGTCTGTGGGCTCCTGCGTGCTGTGGCCCCGTGGGCAGGTTTGTGAAGGTGGCAGGGAGCTGGTTGCTGTGGGAAGGGTGACTCAGGCCTGATGTGACAGCGCTTCGCTGTTCCCATCGGCAGCTGACATGCGCCCATGCTGGAGCACAGATGCCTGCTGGTAGTAGGGAAGATCCATTTGGGCGGCCGTCTGTGCCCCACTTCTGCAGGCACTCAGGCGGTCCGAAGACGTCGCTTTTCCCTCCCCCAGAAAAGCTCTGTGCTTGTGGCGGGGGGAAGCTGGCATGTTTAGGTTGGTGGTTTTTCTTCTTCTTCTTCATGTTTAGGTTGGTGGTTTTCTGCGTGATTTTCTTCGGAGACGTTTCCCATTTGATAAAAGAGCTGTGAAACATCAGAGGGAAGCGGCATTTCAAGGGCACGGCTCCTCTAGGGCAGAAGTGTCCCTGGCGTTGAGCTCCCACCTGCCCAAGGCTCCCGTGCCTCCCGGGACTGGCAGGGCTCATGCCAGAGCTCTGCTCGGGATGCTGCATGGCAGGACACAGCTGCTTCTGGTTTATTAACCCATGGCTCTGAGCTTTGTGGGAATATTCAGGTCTTGTTTCTCACCTTGCTGATCTCCTTGGGCTTGGTGCAGGGCACAGTGCGAGCCCAGGGTGTCCCAGCACACAGGCTTGGCTTCCACTGGCACAGCAGGCTGCAGAGAAAACCACATCTTTTAAGAGCTTACCTGGAAATTTCTCAGGTCTGTGCCTATGTGGCTGCCACAGTGTGGAAGCAGGAAAATGCTTTAATACCAGCTAGGTGCTGGCTCATCAAACACCCTGCAAAATGGGTTCAGTGAAGAATGAAAACTAATTCGTTAATGGGAATGAAAAACCTCTGTTGTGGGAATTCTCCCACTTGCTATCAGATCTATCTGCAGAAGTACATGAGGTTCAAGTCCAGAGCACTGGAAAGGAATTACCACATCTGTCTCACGGGCTCCATATGAACACAAACTCCACCTGCACCCCTTGAATTGTATTGCCGTGAAAAATACAGACTGGAGCTGTCATTTGCTTTGGCCATTGTTTGTGACCTCTGTAGATTCCCTGCTCTAATAACTCTGCTGCTAATTGTTTGCTTTTTTTTTTTTTAGGATCGCTTGTATTTTGTGATGGAATACGTGAATGGTGGGGACTTAATGTACCAGATCCAGCAGGTTGGGAGGTTCAAAGAGCCACATGCTGTGTAAGTTCAACAGACCTAGTTTGATACCTTCAGGGTAGGTATTTGATGTATTTGTGTCAGTCTCTGGAAAAACAGTCCAAGGCACAGGTTTTTGTGGCGCAAGTCCTGAGCAAAAAGAGAGGGGAAAGGAAAGACAGCAGGAGTGGGAAGACGCAAGATAATTCTTTGGTGCTATGGATGCTGGAGCCTCCGGCTCCTCTTTGGGGTACATGGCACTTGTCAGGGGGTAGATAACTGACCTCCATGCACGTACCAGACAGGTTTGGGGGAGGCGCAGGTGTAGGAGGCAGCTGAGGGCTCCTGCCCGAGGGATGTACAAGGGACGTTTGGGCTTTGGCTGCCCTGCGGGGGTTGCCAACCAGGGTACTCACTGGTGGCTTTTGGCTCCTGCTCCCTGTGATCTGGACTGAGCAGAATGTGTTTGTGAAAGCCTTCATATGTTTAATTAAATAACTTAAACAGTGAGCGGAGCCCGGGTGGGTTTGAACCAGCATCAGGCACGCAGGGCTCTCTGTAGCTCTGGCACAGTTCTCTGAGACCCAGAATATTCTTCAAAGAAAACAGTGGCAGAGCATGTTATCCCCTCCGCCTCCCCAAGATGACAGATAACTTTTCAAGCTGCATTGCCAGCACACAGTAACAAACAGCTATAGATCCCAGCTCTCTCTTAATGAGAATTTGTGTAATGAGAAGTGACAGCCCCCTGCTAGCCCACAGCAACCTGATCACGTCTCTGCCCGATATGGAGCAGAGGGTAGGTTGTGTCCTTCTCATGTGATGCTTGTCTGGTATTTTTATGTTGTGGCTGTCTTTATCCTTTGGTCATGTATGCCCAGTGTGTTTCTTCTAGTGCAATTGGATCTGAAAGGTTTTCATCTTGATTTATCTCCTTTAATTATCAGTCCTCCTTTTAAATCTTTCATTTCAGATTCTACGCTGCAGAAATAGCCATTGGCCTCTTCTTCCTGCAAAGCAAAGGCATCATTTATCGGTAGGTGAGCAAGTTCCTCCACCCTCTGCTCCCCAGAGAGCTGCAGCTGGAGCAGGTTACAAGGACAGCGGTGCCAGGGGCTGGCCCGGCTGCCCCAGGGCCCTCTTCTGTGCCACTGCCACAGGCAGAGGTTGGCAGCTGTGCACCGGGCGGGTGTGCCCAAAACGGGGCTGGGAGCCTCATAGTGACGCTGTTTTCTCAGAGGGTGCTTATACTTGTCCTGGTTTTATAGGAAAGAGAGCTCATAAAAGCAGCTTTGATTCTTCTTTTGCCTCTGCTCCATGCGTTTCTCTCCATACAACGCATGCCACTGGCAGCAGGGACTGACTCTGAGCCACGTGTTTTGCTGCAGGGCACTGTTTTCTTATCATTAAATTAGAGTAAGTGCTTATGGAGGGGTTATTCTAAGAGCTCAGTGCAAGTCTGTCACTTATAGTCAGATACTAAAACTTCTTTTCCATTCGCAATATGATTTACAGCATGCAAGGTTAGCTGGATGACTGCTGAGTGCGGGGCCATGCTCCGAGGCTGCTGGTTAAGCACTGAAACTCACGAGCCGCTGCCCTTCCCTGCTCGGGAGTATTCCCAGCACCCAGGGTAGAGCAGAGCATCCTAATGAGTGTCAGACAGCATTAAGTGCTTGCAAAAAGGAAACGCCAGCTGCACTACTGAGTTGTGAGTTGCTGGAGACTGTTCTGAAGATGAAAGAAGCGGAGCAAGCCTGATGTGAGGGATGATTTTTGCCATCAGCTGCTGCAGAGAGAGATTCTGGGTTTGCAGTCCCCAGTGCCCCTTTCTTCCCCCAGGTCTGAACACAGACTCGTGTTCGCTTGTCTTTGGCCGATCAGGGCTGTAAGCACTGGCTAGAAAAAAAATATCTTAGAAAACAGCAAGAAGTGGTAAATTTTGCTGTTCCTTCTATTATGCTCTTAACTAACCAAAGTTGAAGTATGCCAAGCAGAAGTATTTAAAGTGTGTTTTTGCCTGTCGAACATTCTTGACTCCAAGAGCAGCCCAATATACTTTGTGTGCAAAGCACGTTAAGACAGTGACACTGCTCTGCTGTGGCTTTGGTCCCAGCCCTTCATGTGCTTTGATCTGTGTTCACATATTGTGCCCCAAATGCTGAGTGTTTGCCCCAGAGCTGTCCTTCAGCTCGGGGTACCCACCCTGGTGAGGGCAGGCAGGGAACTGGTCGGGGATGGTCTCAGCTGGAGGCACCTCCGGGTTGTGCTGGGGAGCAAAGCTCTGGTGGGAACGGCCACAGCCACCACAAACATGCGAGGATCAGAGAGAAACACTCTGATTTGTATTTTCATGGGGGAGAAAAGCACAGGTGATACAGGGACTTTTGCTGAGTAGGTACCTACTCTTTTGTTGCTGATGAGCTTTAAACACACTTTGATTTTCATAGGTGCAAAAGAAAGAGCCATTAAACCTGTCTCCCTGCCACATTGAGAGTTTTTTCTGTCAAACACTTAAAAGCGATTTGCCCCGCATGGTGTTCCTGTGGGTTAAAAGTAAAATAAACACTTCATCCTGACACCGCTGACTTGTTTGTACGCATTTCCCCACACGTTGTCCTACAAACAGCCCGTGTGTGAGACGAGCCCGCAGCTCGCTCCCAGGGGTCGGGAGGCTTGTTATTGCTGCATGGCCTCACTCGTGGTCATCTGTGTAATTGCTTTACTTCGACATTGTAGGGACCTCAAGCTGGACAACGTGATGCTGGACAGCGAAGGGCACATCAAGATTGCGGACTTCGGCATGTGCAAGGAGAACATCTGGGATGGGGTGACTACCAAGACCTTCTGCGGCACCCCTGACTACATCGCGCCCGAGGTAGGAGACCTGCAAGGCAGGAGGTGTTTGGGGACGGCGCTTCCAGGGGGGAGAACCTCCTCTGAGGGAGAACCCGCTCAGCAGGAGCTGCCATGCTCCCATGGGGTCCTAGTGGGAGCCGTGGGGAAGGTGCCATGCCGGGGAGCCTGCGCCCCTGCCAGCCCTGGGCTGGGAGAAAGGAATTACCTGTGGGTAACGTTTTCCTGGGAAGTGGAGATTTTTGGATCCCTCCAGCTTGCTGCCTGCAGGAAGGGCTGCGTGCCTGGGGAGGAAAGGTGCCCTGCCTCGGGATCACTCCAGTTGCTGTGCGTTTGGTTATCACTGGCTAGACGAAGTCACACACGGCACTTACGTGAAGTGCTGTATGGGTGCAATTTAATGTCAGATTTGTGAAATTCAGGTAGGTAATTATTCGCAGACGTCTGTTCCCTTGAAATAAAAATATCCCTCTGAAATCTCATTTTGCTGAATTTTCAATGATGAGATTAATATTTATTCATTTAAATATTTTAGAGAGATTCTCTTTGCTAGGACAGAGTTAGGTGCACTTGTATGCTAAGCTATGCTGTGTTTTGCTGCAGCCAGAGGCTTTTAATTACCAGTTCACATGTGTATTGCGTATCCTTGTCCCACCAAGATTAATGTTGGTGTCCTATTGCTGCACAGCTCTCTTGCTCTGTGTGATTAATACTCTTTCAAAGCAGGACAAATGACCGGTTCTCTTGGTACTTGGCTGAGCATTATCATTTACACTCTTATTTTCTTCTGCTTGCTCTATTTATTTTTTTTTTCCAAAAGAAAAACAGGAAATGGGAAATTAGGATAAAAATCACTGGAGTATCCAGGAATCCCATTAAAGCCTGCTACCAGTAGGTCTCAGAGGAGAAAAGGTCCACGTCCCCTCCTCTCAGACACAAAGTGGGGCACCGAGGTCCATCAGCCTGCTGCAGGGTGGCCAAGGCAGCGGCAGGGCCCGGCCCCACGTCCTGCAGGACTGCGTGTCCTCCCCGTGGGACCCCCCTTTTGGCCTTTCCTGGCACGCAGCTGGCGAGGTCAAATTGCAGAGACAGGCTTTCTCGGAGGAGTTCTTCCAGGCCCTGCTGTCTTTTTGAGCCGTTCTGGTCTGCGCAGCTCACACCTACGTTTCCCAGAGCGCTCACAACCCATCCAACGCTCACGTGGGAGGGACTCGAGGCTCACTTGGTGCAAGGATGTCGGAGCTGATGCTCGAGGTCTGATCTCAGTGGGATGTGTTCGAGGCTGGGACTGGCCTCCAGGCTGGGTCAGGTGCCTAGAGGCTGGGGAGTCCACACGCGGGACCCCGAGGCTGCGGGGCTGGAGAACGGCCGTGGGGCCAGCAGACCTCTCACACGGGCGGCACGCGATGGGCATTCGTGCCTGAGCGCATGAGTCTTTGCTGAATAGAGTTCAGTAATTGAGAGGAATAAATTGGGTAATTGTTTTGCATTAAGTAGCAGATGGCGAAGCCCAAGGCCTGTCCAACCCCAAGCGCTGAAATGCCGCCCGTCAGCTGCACCGAGCGAACAAGCCAGAGCCTGGGATGGAGCCCCTGGGCTCCGCACGCACCCCGGGCTGAGCCTGTCCTGCGGGGCTGTTCCGTTATGGAGGTCACAGGATTTCAGATTCTACAAAGTAAATCATGGAAAATGTAGGAATATTTGTGCTTTGGTGCCTCATCCAAAATAAATTTGGATATTAGAAATTAAAAATATAAACCCGAAGTTACATCAGCGTTGACTTCAACTACGAAACAACCACATTGCTCAGCTAAGGGTGGTGCTGTTAGGATCTGTTAGTTTTTGCTGTTTGTGTGTGCATGTGTGAGGGAGGTTCTGTAATAAATAAGAGAAAGCAAACTGACAACCTGGAAGACTGTTTTCACTCCCCATATTCTGTAAGTATCTTTTGAAAGGCCTCAGCCTGTACACATAGGGCCAGACTCTGGGTTATTTCAAACCAACTGCACTGAAGTCAGCAGAAAAATAATATATTGCATCAAGGTAACCACAAAAAGCTCCTGCTCCTGCCCCTGTTGAAGCGACATGCTTTGCTGTGAGTGCTCTGAAAGGGCACAGTAACTGTGCTGGAGTTTTGCTTGAATCAGAAGGAATCCGTCCAAAATCACAGTGAATATTCTGGTGTGTTTTTTTTTTTTTCCGATATTTATTGTACATCTGCAGAGTGATTTCTTTTAAACTTACTGGATCCTTGGCCTATCATGTGTTCTGTTTATAATTGCAATTTCACACTATTTTGGAGAATCGAGTCTCAGTAAATAACCTTGTCCTTTTGACCCGGACTCCAGCTTGAAATTAGTTTGCGTTGTGCCAACAGGTGAGAAATGGACGTGTAATCCTGCTGTTTGTGTTGTTTTCAGATAATTGCTTATCAGCCCTATGGGAAGTCGGTGGACTGGTGGGCTTTTGGAGTCCTGCTCTACGAAATGTTAGCTGGCCAGGTAATTGAATTTTAATTGATTCCTATGGGCTGGTGCTAAATTCTGTTGTGAGCACGTGCTGACATGCAATTTGTTCTGGTGCTGGCGAGCAGGGAGGGGCTCAGCTCTGTGCAGGAGATGGAGCCAGGACTGGAGCCGTGGTGCGGGGGCAAGGGGCTGCGCTGCTGCCCCCAGGGGCAGACGGAGAGACGCCGCTGATCCTCTGCTTGCTTTGCTCTAGGCTCCCTTTGAGGGAGAAGATGAAGACGAGCTCTTCCAGTCCATCATGGAGCACAACGTGGCCTACCCCAAGTCCATGTCCAAGGAGGCGGTGGCGATCTGCAAAGGGGTAAGGGCTGGCCGCTGGTGGCCACGAGCAGCGGGGGTGCTCCCGTCGGGCTGCGGGCTCCCAGAGCAAGTTCATTTGGGTTGTGGTGGATAAAGGCTGGGTCCCGATGTTGTGCTCGTGGTTGTTGCTTGGGGCTGAGCCTCATCTCAGCCAGACAGTGCTAAGCAGGGCTATAAATATGTTTTTGTGTAGGAATCTTAAAATGTTAGCTTTTAATAGTTAATATTTAAAACTTCTGAACATTCTATATCTCAAAATAGTGTTTCTATCTACAAATGACACATCTTGCATTTAATGCTCCCACTGCTGTCCCTTTCCAGTTTTGGATTCAGAGTTGGTGTTACAAACAGGATGTTTGCTTCTCTATCGGGGCAATGCTGCTGAAGGTGTTCCACGCTCAGACTGGGTCCCAGGGAAGCAAGGCTTCCCCGGCCACTTGGCAGTCACCTTCAGCAGAACATGGTAAAATTGACACCTTAATTTAGAAACCACAGTAGTGACTAAAGGGGGGGTGGTTACACAGACTTCCTCACCTTCCTTCATTCTCTTGTTGGTGTTTTGATTGAGGCATAAGGGGAAAGCTTGCAGGTTTTGTGGCTGTGCAGGAAAATGGGAAGATGCTGTGTAATGCTGGATGCCCTGATCCTTGCTGTGCCCGAGGGAATGATGATTCTGAGCGAGCAGAGCCTGGAGCAGGGATAGATCTTTCTGCCTGCTTTGTTTTCTGTTGCATCAGTCAAAATATGAATGCTGTAAATAGATAAGAAGAGACCATGATTGAAACGTCTGCTGGGTGTAGCTCTAATGGCTTTTCTCACTTCTGGAAATGTGAGGCTGAACAGGAAGAAATTTAGCCATGTGTGGAAAAGCTTGGTTCTTTATAAATACTTGTCCTTTGGCAATGCAGTGGTTCCCTCTGCACAAGTGCTGTTGCAAGGAAGTCTGCAAAAACTCGTGATGTTCTTTGCCATCACCAAGCTGCTACACCAGAATTTTTTCTTAAAAATACGTGCAGTATTTAGGAACCACCAATAAGCTGGAAACAGAGTATTTATGTTTTCCCCTCAAATACAGGGAAATACATTTGGTTTCACCACAGAGCCATCGAGGCTGTGCTGTTTGGGTTGCTATGTGGCAGGTCTTCTGGGACGGCACAAAACCAGCCTTGTGTCAGTCCACAGGAAAGCGGAGAAGCCCCCACATCTGAATGTGAGGGACTTGGTACTTTACTGCCATGCTCTCCCAAAAGGATTGCAGAGGAATTTTGTTGCTCCTACACAGTTTCACTCCGGCATGTGGGTGCCAGTCATCACTTGCTGTGGTTTCGGATATTGCGTTGTACAGCTCGGAGATGAAAAGCATTTGACGCTGAAAGCCTTGCATCGGCATGAGCCAAGTAACAAGTGTTCATCAGAGCGAGTTGGCTGGGAAGCAGGATGGAGAGTTAACCAGAACACAGCTCCTTGACACTACAGTCAGTGCCAATTAGTAGATCAAATGGAGCGTTTTCCTTATCTGCTGTCAGCTCAGATTTTGTTCTGAAGGCTGATGCAGGAGCTGTTGTTTCTGTGGTGCAGGTACTTTGCTGTCTTGAACCCTGGCTTGGTTACCGGGACCCAGCTCCCCCACCACCCAGGCTCCTGTTTTGAGCTCTAGGAGCAACGAGCTTGTGCATGCACAAGAGCATTGGCACAAATAACCAGCCCTTTTCCTTCCCATATGGAGGGCTTTGACTGTGCCTGAGCAAAGCAGCCCTTTCCAGGTGAACAGATTGCCTGTGAGCATAAGCTCCCTCTTTAATCTCTGCCTAGTAGCAAAGGCATAAAACGGCATGTTTGCCTCCCCAAAGTTTACAGGTATTTAGAGCGGTATTTCCGCGGGTGGTGCTGCCCCAGAAAGGCACGTGGTACCTGCTGAGTGCCCTGCTTCACCCCAGTGGCCTGCGGGTACGAAGAGGGAAGCTGGGAGGCTGCAGGCGCTCTGGGGCCGCCGCTGTCCCTGCTGCGCTGGGATCAGCTGGAATGCCAGGAGCTGCTGCGATGCTCCGCCAGGACGGGGTGCTGGCACTGGTCTGGCAGCAGCAGGGCTGTGACACCCGCCTTACTCTGCCCCTCGGTGCAAGGCGTGCACTGCTGAGTGAAGCCCATGAACACGTAGAATCTGCTGGCCTTCAAGAGACAAAAATAAAGCTTCAGTTTAGGAAAGCGCTTGAGTCCAGGCTTGGACCTCCCTGTATGTAAGCCACCAACATCAGTTATCAGATATAACATCACATTGCAGGTGAAGTGCATCTTTCAGCATCCTACCTCATTTACAGAAGTTTGAGGGGTTTTGGTGCATTAGTGTGGGGATTAAATCAACTTGTTCCTGTTTAATACAAACAAAGCTAAATGCTTATCCTATGTAAGCCAGGAGAATCAATCTGCATGTTTATGGGGTCCTATATATCAATAACAGATGGTGCCTTCATGCTCACATGAATAAAGGCACAATAGGAAAACAAGAAAATTTAATTTTTGGATGCATATATTGAAAATACTGAGTACGTGTGTTGTAGTACAGCTCTGTTCAGCTCTACAGGCAGGTACATGAAGTAGAAAATCCTTTATGATTCATTAATCAGGCTGAGCTGTTCTGACTGTGGTGTGCATCGGTGTTGCAATGAGGAAACTGGGTTTAACACCAACACTTAAATTTAAGCGTGGGGGGTTTGCGTGCAAACCAACTCCCAGCACAAAGCAGCAGGTAAGAAACAAGGTTCTGGCTGGGAGAAGTTAATTAGTAAATGAGCAGAGGCCGTATTTCCTGGTGCATGCGTGCAGTGTCTGTAGAACAGAGCAGCACCGAGGGGCACGGCGGCTGGCAGACGTGTTCCCTGGTGCAGGCAGGGGCCCGCTCTGCTGCTGGGGCACATTGATCTGGCACCAGGGCCCAGGGGGTTTGGGTCCCCCCAGGGATGGGAGCAGACAGCGGGGAAGGGGCTGGTGCCCCCAGCCCCTGGAGCATTTGCAGCATCCCTGCTAGTGCATGCTGTGCCGATAGGTGACTTTACATCCCAGCACCTCGCCCTGGGTGAGGCTTTCACTGCTGAATTTTACGCATGGGCATCTGCGAGCTTTAATGTCTGCCGAGACACAGATCCTGCAGACACAGACCTGCTTTCCCTCATTGCCTCAGATGATCTCTGGCAGTAGAAGTTAAAGAGGTGTGTGTGTGTGTGTTCAGGATCAGCACATAATAAGCAAGTCCCAAGAACAGATTTCTTTCCATGTTTGCTGAATGCAAACTAAGCAATTTGCAGCGACAGCCAAATCACTAAATCAGTTTATTAGCACATTTCAGGCTCTTGAATTGTTGTCAGAGACTTGCTTTAGAAAACCTTATTGAGACACGGGATACTTTTTATTTTCCTGCTCTAGTAAGCTAAGTGGGATCTGATTGAATTGTCAGGACGCTGTCCAGAGCCTGGCGAGGGGATGAAAAGATCCTCTTGTTTCGCTGAGCCCGCATCAGCCTGAAGTGGGTGCAGTGGGAGGCAGCGCTCCTGCCCTGCCAGGTCTCCTGCCCCATGCTCTGTTCCCCTCTCCTGGCAGTGGTGACCTGACCACCACTCCATGCTGCTCCTTCAGCAGCTTCTTCCACCTTGCCAGGCATCTTAGCTCAGACACGCTTTCTTAAAAGAGGCTACGTGCTGCAGCATCGGAGACCTCATTATTTACCCCCCAAAATAAAACACAGGTTTGACAAGAATCCTGCCTCTGTTTCTGCTGTGCCCTGCAGCCCCAGCCCCTCCACCCGCCCCCCTCTGCCCCCACACCCGTCCCTGCAGCAGCTCCTTGCTGGGGCCGGGCCTCCCGGCTGCTGCTGGTGCCGGACACGTCCTTGCCCCAGCAGAGGCAGGGCTCGCCTGAGAACCACTTGTGCAGCTTGCGAAGCCTGGCGGCCCCTTGCTGGTTGCAGGTGGGCCTTCAGGGGGTGTGCTGGCTGGAGGAGGTCTTGCTCCATCAGTATTTGAGCTGCAGGTTGCTTTGGCAGCTGGTTCGCTGTGGATGGAGCCCCATTTGCCAGCACAGTGTTTATCAGCCCTGCTCTCGCTTGTCGTTTGTTAGGTTTTTGTTTTGTTTTGTTTTTTTGTCTTAATTTTCTGCGTGGTTTGGAGGATTTCGTATGTTAGTTTTGCAGGATTTCCTTGCTTTCAGGTCCCTGTGGAGCAGTGCTTTTAAAGACCAGCTTCCCTGGTCAAGTTCGTTTCGTGCAGCCATGGGTGCGGTGGCAGACTCGTGTCGAAGGGCGCGCAGCTCCCCGTGGCCACGGGCACGCTGGGCAGAGGCTGCTCGCTGTGGGGGCAGCTCCATGCCCTGCCCGGCCCCCCATCACCCACGGCCCCCGCTGCTCGGGCTGCCGTGCTGGTTGGCATCAGGGGACGCCTGGGTATAAAAACCTTTCCTGCTACCCGTCTGTGGGGTGCATGCAGGGCCAGCCTGGCTTCAGCCTCTGCACGGCCCAGGGTCAGCGCGGGCAGCCCCGCGTTTAATAAAGCAGTCCTTGTGGCACAGGTGCACGGCTCATGTTCTCCGTGCTCATCAACTGTTCTAAATCTCTGGAATCTCCATCTTATCTCCAAACACGGCTCAAACAATGCCCCCCGGATATTAATGTTTGTACAGCCGCCCTTGATTCCCGTGGCCCATTCTCTTATTGAGTCAGTGAAGAGGAGAAGTTCAGATGATAAACAGCATTAATGGGTTGTGTATGCTTTTTTCTCTGAGTTGACTCCTTCGTTAGAAATACGTCTCTTGTCTGCGTGGCTGCAGATCCAGAGAAGTGGGGGTTCTGCTTCTAGGGCTAATGAAGCCTTTTGAGGGCAGATTGTTCATCTTAAATGGGCAGTGGCCTTTAAAATTAATTATGCAGCTGCTGAGAAGTTTGCCACCAAGCAAGCTGAGTGCTAAGCAGTTTGTTCGCACCCCGCTGCCCCTGTTAGAGCCGGCTGGCAAGGCTGCAGTGGTGCTGGCAGGGCTGCTGGCAGGCGGGCGCTTCTGGTGAGCGGTTTCCTTCCACGAGGAAGAGGGGCTGTGCTGCTCCCACCCTGCTCCTGTACCTGTGCTCTGCTGTGGCCTGCTGCCTTCAGCAGCTGCCAGCCAGCCCCGTCCCTGGAGCTGCTCCTGCTGGTCCTCCCTCCTCTGCCTCCTGCACCAAGCCCGCAGAGTATCTCGGGGCTCCCTGGGCAGGCTTTGCACATTGCAGGCTGCCCTGTGCATCACACTGGGCATCACAGTGTCATGGGGACAGTGCTTTGAGCACGGGGGATGCTTTGTGGAGCTGCGTGGCAATCCATGAATGACTGCTGCTGCTTTTTCTCTCCTGCAGCTGATGACCAAGCACCCTGCCAAGCGGCTGGGCTGTGGCCCAGAAGGGGAGCGGGACATCAAGGAGCACGCCTTCTTCCGCTACATCGACTGGGACAAGCTGGAGCGCAAAGAGATTCAGCCTCCCTTCAAGCCAAAGGCTGTAAGTGTGACTGTGTTAAGTGTGCTCTGCCTCTCCCCCTCTCCCGCACGCTCTTTCTCTCCTGCACAGTCTCCCACTCACGCTGGTGGGTGCACATGCACACGGGCATATGTGCAGGCGCTGCTCATCTTATCCGCAGCGTGGAGGTATCACTTATTTATCCCTTCAGAAGATCACATATCCGTAGATTTGGCACATGGCAAACAACTGTTGTGAACGAATCACTTGCTGTACTGCCCGGATGCTTTGTCTCGCTCTGACTTACAGGGACAGCAGCACCACACGTTTCGCTCGCAGATGTAATCGCGTTGCAGTACTGTCACTTTGTTATCTCAGGGGTCAGTCTTTCCGTCTTCTTTTCTCCCTTTTTCTTAAGCTGAACAGGTTTCGCTCTCTGTCTTTTAAGTCTAAACTTTATTTTAACATCTAGCTCAGCAGCATCGTCTGCCCCTGTTGGTAACGAAGCTGTGTTTCACTCAACGCTTTCTCTCCAAGGTAAACTCGTGGAAGGCTGGAGCCTGACTTGGGTGTGAGCGCTAATGCGGAAATGCAGAGGAGCTCTGCAAGGAGAATGTGGCTGCTCCGTGTCGTGTCTGCCTCTCTCTAAGATGGGTGTCACTAGCGAGGGACGTGCTGTACGCGCTAGGGACTCGGGAGCTCTGGCTCTCTCAAGCCCTGCAGCGGCGTGGCACCACGTAGTTAAATGTCAGACAGATATTTTTGCAAACTTAACTCCTGCATAGCGATGCCTTCGCACAAAACTGGGGGGCTGCTGTCCTCAGGGGCTTTCACTGCAGTGCCCACAGCATTAGCAAAGAGAAACATGATCCTTCCTGCATCAGGAACACGGGGATCCACTTGCACACGCCCTGGTTTGTTTGCTTCAGGTGGGATCCAGCCTTTGTGCTAACGGTGCTCAGAGACCAGAGCAGAGTGGGTCTGAGCTCCAAGCAGGGTAGCAGCGCACTCCGGGGTGCAGGCTCCCAGGCTCCTGAGGCTTTTCCTCACCCTGTAAGAGTCTGTTTCTCCTGAAGGCTGCGGCTGCTGTTTCTCACCTCTGTGCTCATTTGCTGATGGAAGTGGTGCTGTGTCCCTCCCCTGCTGTCTGCCCCTCTCCTCCTGCGCAGCGCACTGTTGCGCTGTTTGCCGTGTGTTGTGACATGGTGTTACCTCTCGTTTGTCTTGTTGCAGCTGAAAACAATTGAATTCTGTCACAAATGCTTTCTCACTGTTCTTACGTTTTAAAATATGCAAATTTTATCTTGTTTTAAATGTCTCCTTTCTTTAAAACTCCTTTTGATCACGGACTGTGGAACAGGGACTGGTAAGCTGTTGCCTGTCGCCTCTCACCTAACGGCTGCTGTTGGGGAAAACTCCCTGTTTGATAGGGCAGGAAGATTAGCAGAAAGGTAGGCGCAGTTGATTTAGGATTTAGGTAGGATTAAGACAACTCAGGTACCTGCTGATAGCTGATATTCCAACAGCAGTGCATCTGTGCAGAAAAAGCTGCTGCTTTCATGCCATCTGTGAGCGCGGATCAGAGCAACACAGCAATGAAAATCTGGGTTTGGGCAACTTCAGAATGTATTGGGGTGGGAAAGGCCGTTCCTTGCTGCTTCTGACCTTTAGCTATTTGTGCAGGGGCCTGAGCACCTGCTAGAGCGGGCGCTTTGTGCTTTTACCTCAGCCTAGTCCTTTCCCCTTTAAATCAGCCTTTATAAAGGTGAGGTTACAGAGATTGCTGGCAAACCAAAGTTGGCAAATGCTGAATAACATGCAAATGCTGTGGGCTCGGTACCTGCCCACGAGCTGCAGGAAGCCCCCCGAGTGGCTCACCGCGTGGACACCAACCTGGCTTTGCAGAGGTCACACAGAGGTGTGCGAAGCACCATGCCAACACATTTTGCTTAGCAAAAGGTATCGCAGCTTAGTGCTTGCTCACTGCTCCAGTAATAAAAGCCCCCCTTGCATACACGGCTCCGTGCTGCCCCTGCATCGCTCCCTGGGGGATGGCCCCGGCTGTGGGCAGCTCGCTGCACAGACCTCCCTGCTCGGCAGTGCATTGGCAGCACCCGCATCTTCTTTTTTGCCACATTTCTCTGGTTTTGCAGCGGCTCTGTGGGCAGTGAGCGTGGGTGCACGTAGGGCTTTCCCTGCCTCCCCGGTGCCCAGCCACTAGGGAGGGTTTCACTGCCCCTCTCGCAAAGCTGCAGCCAAGAGAAAAGCGGCCGCTCAGCCCTCCGCCTGACTCGGGCGTTGCGTACCCTGAGCTGAAAATAAATTCCCAAGAGCTCGTGCGTTGCTTTGTGCTTGATTAACCTTTATCACAGAGACGGTAACGAGACAGATCAGGGTCTGGGTTGTCTTTGGCGTGCAGAAAGTCAGCGGTTTTGACATGGGGCTGTGCTTGGCTGCTCCTGAGTTTGGTTTGTGCATAACAATTCCTTTCATGGATCCGCATTTACCCTGGGAAGTGTATTTACACTTGCCTGCTCTCTCCATCTCTCATTGAGATAATTATTGTTTTTGGTATCTAATTACTCTTTTACTTTACATAAAGCCTAGTGATTTGAAAAGTCTTATTTTGAAAGCATTGAAATCACATGGCAGAGCACAGGATTGCTCACAACAGGACGGTGGTTTAAAAATTTGCTTTTAATAATTTTTAATAGCATAAATGAATATTCCTCTAATTACTTTGAATTAAATGATAGTGAAATGCCATTTATAGACCAGGATTTGAAAACACTCTGGTTCTCCTGCCTGTGCATCCTGGTGGCCGCGGTTTCAGTCCCTGGGGAAGAGACCCAGAGAAGTGGGCAGACGTGTGCTCGCCGGGTCATCTCCCCAGGGGCTGTGGCTGCAGCCATGGTCTGAGCCAAAAAACTGGGAAAACGAGGGCGTGTTCAGCCCACTGGGAATGCAGACTTCATCACAGCCCCAGAACAGCCATCCTTGGCTTTCTGTGATCTTTGATCGCATCTCAGGGATCAATGGAAAATATTTTATGATGCCTTTTGTCTCTATTTGAAATCAAGCTAGAAGCTGATAAAATAAAAAGGCTATCTTCTAAACTGACAGTTTTATTTCTGCTGCTAGGAAAAAAAAAAGTCATTTTCTGGTGGCTATAAATATTAGGCAGGACACATTGGGGATTTATGTAAGATAAATTCCCACCCTCCCCCTTTCTCCATTCAGGATGGAGTGATGCCTGCACATTAATAAAGCACTAAAGGCAATTTTTCACAGCGTGGCTTTAGATAAATGTAAAAATTCATACGGCATGTCTCCCATCCTTTAAAGAGGAACTTAATTTTAGAAGCTGTAAGGGATGGAGCTCCTGTGGGTGTCGGCCACGTGCAGCCCGGAGCAGTAGGACCGTTCTCCCAGCCCCTGTGAGCGGGCAGCCCTCGCCTCCGCACCGGGCAGCTGGCAGGACGCTGCCACGGAGCCACTGGGGTCGGGCAGGGTTTGTGTTGCACCGGGCACCTGGTGGCCTCGGTATGAGTGTGCTGAGCGGCACCTCTCCAAGGTAGTTTCAGACGCTGTTGCCTTAACAGGACGGCACAGATGCATGGTAACAGCCTTTAAAAGCTGTGTTTGGGGTTGGATGGAGCCTCTGTAAACCCAAAGACAATTTCCAGCCTTAAAGTATTTATTTTATTCATGAGAAAGCACACCCTCCTCTCTGGGAGCTATTTGTTCTGTTGACCAGGCGGTGTTGCACATCAGAACAGAAGGTCTGCAGGCATAAAACCAAACTTCACAAACCTGGACACAAAACACTATGGGTAGGTGCAAGTTCTAAAATTTTCCATCCACATAATCTTGCCTTATTGCATCATGGTGAGAATTATCATTTGCCAATATGCATATTAAAAGTATATTTGTAGCTTCTATCCCAATAACTGGCAGCACTTCACAAGGATTAGTTTTTAAATCTTTCTGATGGAGTTGCTTTTGTTGATTTTTTTTTTTTTTTTAAGACAGCACATTTCTCCTTAGCGAAAAGAAGGCTAGTGCTGTCAGACATTTCACATGAGCTGCCTCGCATGTCTCCACCACGATCTCGTGAAGCTAATGGGCAATGACAGCTATATTTTCAAAGCACTGTAAAGCTTTCAGTGTATATTGGATGTTGATAGAATCTGCAGGTGAGCTGCTTATTACCAGGTAAACCCTGCTATGTCGTGTGTTACCGCACTGATAACCTTAAGCACTGCAGACTGTCCCAGTAATCTCGCTCACAGTGTATTTTATCTCACTGCTGAGGGGGACGACCGGTGACAATGTGGCCTCGCAAAGCCCATGTCTTTTTGTTTCATGATGTTAGCTTCCAGCCTTTGTGGAACTGGCAACTTCAATTTTGGGAATTTATTTTCTATTTTGATGTTAATACGATGGCTTCCAGGAAGGCGTTGCGCTGATGCTGACTTGTCAAACATCTAAAACATGCTTTTGCAAGAATCCAGAGCTGTGCTTGATTGCGTGGTCTGCAGTCTACCAGCTCTCCCCAAAGAAACTGGAGCTGTGATGGGCATTGTTCCAGTTCCTTACGGTGAGAATTGCCAGCTTCTCAGGAGCCCACCTTGCGTTAGTTTCTGGGTATCTGTGAATTTTGCAGTAGCCCTGCATTAGAGAGGGGTTGCTTTCAGCATTTGAACCACCCAGAAATGAGGTGCACTGCCTCAGTAATGCCCGGGAGAGCTTCTGCAGGCGAGGCTCTTGAGGCTGTCGGTGCAGCCACACACCTGCCTTAGGGTGAGCTGCGACGTGGCCCTCGGACTGTCCCCAGCCTCAGCAGGGACAAGGGCTGGGATCGGACACGGGCTGCAGATGAGGACACTGGTATGGCTGGGAGGATAACCAGAGGTTGGTGCTGCTGCTTCATGGGCACATCCCCGCTGGTTTGTGTCCACCTGTGCCTCCTGGGGATGGAATTCAGAGAGAAGATGGGGAGAATTGCCTGCGGTAGGGTCTGTGCGCCTAGCAGGGCTCGGTAAGGTAGGACAGGAGCAGCTAACCAGCCGGGCCTGCCAGTCCAGTTGTTTTGCTTGTGCCTTGTGTCTTCATCATCCATCCCCTTACTGGCTTTCTGTGTTGTGTGTTGTCCCAGGCTGTGTTCTCTGGTGCGTGGCCTCTCACCCTGTCTTTGGAGAGGTCATTTTCTGCTTGGGTCTCTGTGCTTTCAGTGAGGGGCTTCCACAAGGTGGCTCCTGGAGGGCACCGTGTGGGCAGCATCATGCCAGGACCACGGCACGGACCGGCTGTGTCAGGCTGCCCCACGTAACCGCAGCGCTGACAAAAGGCCTCTTCGGAGGCTGCGTGAGCAGGCTGCTCAGGCTCCTTTGGGAAGCCCTCATTTTACTACCATTCCAGTAAACTGGCTTGCACTGCGTTTGCCTCTTCAGTTATAAGCATTTTGTTTGGATTTGGGGGTTTCTTTTTGCTTAACTCCTTCCCTGGGCAGCACCGACTCATTTTTGTATCAAAATCATTGAAAAAGAAGCTGTGTTTGCCTTGAGTGCTGCAGTTACATGGCCACAACAGCACAGGAGAGGGATAGGAAGGGGAAGGTGCTTCCAAAGTCTCTGAGTATAGAGTTAGAAACCGTGTCCAGCTCCGGGCCATGGCAGTGGATGCTCTTGGGAGCAGCAGCTTGCCAGAGGCAGGCCAGAAGTGGGCTGTGGACACGGACATGCAAAATAGGATGCAGTGCTGCGGAGGGCTGGGCTCAGAGGCTGGACATGCAGGTGTTCAGCACGGCTGTAGCTGGAGTTAAATCGACTCAAACATTACCTGTTGAACTTTTTTCAGAGACTAAGGAATAGTAAGTGTCGCACTTGTTGCTGTAAGAATGTAGTAAGAGCTGCCAAAAGAACACAGCAGTGGAGGCTGATGGATGTTCCTCTTGTCTTCCCTGAAACCTCCTCTCTAGCAGAGTAAGGCACTGGGAAATGTTGAAGTTTACATGTATTTGCTTTAATATTTTATTATATTTAGTCTGATGTTTATTAAAAATGTAAATCTGTTTCCTCAGCAAATGAAAGTTAAATACCAGGAGGAATTGTCTCAGCACTTTAGGCATGTGTTCTCTGTAGGGAAGTGGACGGGGAGAAGTGACGGGCTGAGTAGTGCTGCCTTCTGCATCTCCCCTGGGGAGGCAGGGCCAGGAGAGCACGGTTTGTGTGATGGCTCCGATACGAGGGGGAGTTCACCAACCCTTGACGCGGAGTCATTAGCTGCAGCTCACACAGGATGTGACATGCATGTGATAGGTGGTAATTGAGCGCAATTTGTGGCTGCTGCAGTAACCCAGCATCCACCTGTTTTTAGCTATTGCTATTATTATTATATTAAATAGTCACTTGCGGCACAGGAAGTTACAGGACCCTTGTTTTGATTGCTAAGAAAATTAAATAAAGCGTCTGGCACGTCGCCCTGCTCCCAACCTCCCCGGTCTGCTGCAGACGGAGGTGCAGCCAGCCAGGTCCTCGGCTGCTGCCTGGGCACTGGCTCCGAGGCAGCCGAGGGCAATGCTGGCTCCAGGGGCTCTGGCTGTCTCGGGTGGTTTTGCTGCCCCGCGGCGCAGTGCCAGCCAGGCTGTGCCACCCAGGCTCTGGCGATTTTGGGCTCTTCTGTCACCCGGTGATGCCGGGAGGGAGCTCGCCAGCCCTCCTGGCCTCCCGCCCTGTCTCTAGCAGTGTTAATAGCTGCCTTCAAGGGCAAGAGAGAAAATGGCTGTGAGAAGGTTTTTTAAAGAAAGCCAGCCTTGCGCAGGTGCTGTAGAGAGCTCTCGGGATGCTCTGTATGGAGAACTGCATGGCTGCCACGTGCACAAAGCTGCCGGCTTGAGCATCCCAGTGCCCCAGCTCCTGCCAAATAGCAGCCAGGCTCTGCCTGCTCCTGCTCCTGCCCGGCCCTGGCCAGCCCTCCATGCCCGGCAGCAGCCTGGGAGCAGCGGGGATGGGGCCGTGGTCATGGACAAGTGTCCAGCAGACACATCGGGAAGGGACAGAGCAGGCCTGGAAACTTCCAGCAGCACAGCTGCCTGCATCGAGCCTCCAGCCAGCACTGGTTTGCCCAGGAAGAGCTCTGCAGCAGGTGAGAGGCCCTCTCCTCGAGCAGGAACAGGGAGAATCATCTAAGCAGCCCAGGCATAATGAAAACTTGCAGTTCCCAGGGCAGGAGGAGTGATCAAGCGCAGGCACATATCTGGCTACAACCTAAAACTGCAGGGGTCTTTCAGAAGAGAAACTGCGTGTGCACGGCAGTGTGGGACAAGGTAGGGGACTGCATGCAGACAGGGGAAAGTCAGCAAGTAATTGCACTCCCATCTCATTCCTCTCTTGCAATTACTTCCCATGGCGCACCCAGCAGATTTGTGTCGGTCTCTGGCTATTCCATGAGATACCATCACCTGACAACTAACAAAACCCATGAGTGTTTTGCACCTTTTTCTTTTCTGCCATTTGCTGTGTTGAAATAACCCGCTCTGTGAGGTGTGGCTGGGAGGGGTTGCTGCAGACCCCATCCCGTTTGCGTTTGCTTTGTTTCTCCACCCACCATACGTTCTTTTCTTCCCCTCTCATAGTGTGGACGCAATGCTGAAAACTTCGACCGGTTTTTCACTCGCCATCCACCCGTGTTAACACCTCCTGACCAGGAAGTCATCAGGAACATTGACCAGTCAGAATTCGAAGGATTTTCCTTTGTTAACTCTGAGTTTTTTAAACCTGAAGCCAAGAGCTAAGTAGCTGTGCAGATCTCATTCCTGCATCTTTATCATCCAGTCCCAACTGCTGTTGTGGTGACATTTTCCATTGCAAAAGCTGCATTCATGGTTTTTCTTTAGTAATACTACTAGAGTGACCATATTTCAAAGCCAGAAGTGTCTTCACGTGATTTGGGGCATGCCTGAAGGTGATGTGCAGTAAGTAAAAACAATGTTTTTATGAAATTTATTTGTAAAAAATGAAAATAGTGTATTGGCTAACAGGTAAAATGGACAGGTGTCAGCCATGACAATTAGGAGGAATCTCTTAACCATGTGCTTTGATTCCCTCTCTACCCCTTTTTAACTCATTTAATATGATCACGAAATTTTAATCTGTCACTTTCTTAGCCTTAGTGGCAAGTAAGTGTTTTTTTACTAAGCCTTTCCCCTGGTGCAGGCACGCATCCTGCAGTGCAGGTGCTGCCATCTGAGCCTGTAAGCTCCTTGTAAGAGTGGAGAGTTGGTCAGGAGAGCTGAAATGCTGCAGATCCTTGCTTCTCTGGTAGTTCTACTACCTGTTGGCTTAACCCACCACGGAAACTCCTGCCTCCCCCCCCGGTAGACTTCTACACACGTGTGTGGGCAGGCACCGCTCTCCTTGTTGGGTCTTCAGTAGCAGTGATAAATTAAAGCCAGGTCTGCTGTTTACACAGATTTATCCTGATTGTGCAGTTTCTAAGGAGCATTTTTATCATCAAAAGAAACATATCCAGTTGTAAACAGGCAATATGAAAGAGCTGCTGTAGATGCTTTCAAATCCATGGTCACCCTAGTAAATATCACAGAACATTGGTTCTCATACCAAAACATTTTCTTTTTTTTTTTTTCTTTTAAATGCCAAAGCAATTGAGTTTGTTACCTGCGCTTTAAATGTGTCAAAAATGGTATTAACACAAATGAGATGCTATTTAACATTGAACAGTATTGTGAATTCTGATATGAAGCTTGTAAAGAAATTTGTTTCAACTAATATTCCTACTTTAAAAAATGCCGCTAGATATTTAAATTGCCTAAGTTTTGTTTCTGGCATCAAAGAAAAGTTTCAGGAAGGATGCATTTCTCTAGGAACAGTACCAAGCGTACAGCTTCCTTTTATACTGTTCTGCAGATGTTCGTGGGCTCTCACTGTGTATCGGTCTGCTTTCAGTTGTAACGTGCCAATTTTTTTTTCCCAGTACTGATGATAAAATAAAAAAATGTGAAATAATGTGAAAGAAACCTGCATTTGTTTGGAAGTAATGAAATTCTACAGGCCTGGGCTTAGGGATGCCAGGAGCACCGCGCTGCGGGCTGCCAGCCACTGAGCTGGGACCGTGCTCGCTCCGCAGTGTCCAGCAAGCAGAGCGGGCAGCAGCACCCAGCACAACGCTGCCCTGCACCTCCCTGCTCCGTCTGCCCAACGTGCAATGCCCTGGGAGCATCTTCCAAGCATGGAGGAAGCACAGAGGCTGCGCATCAGCAGCAGCAGCCAGCATCGGCCAGCGGCGAGCCTGCTGAGCTGCCTCACGTGCACGAGGAGAGGCGTTTTTTCTCTCTGCTGTCCCTCGGAGGAAGGACGACGCGGGTATCGGATGGCCCTCCCGTGGGTGCTGCCATTTGGGTATCTCTTTAAATGTCTTGAATGGAGACAATCGCAGTGTGCGCTTAGCATTTCTGGAAGCTGCAGTAGCAACTATCTCGGTGAGGCAGCATGCCGTGTGTCAGTGACTCATCGCCCTGCCTGCTCGCTCTCAAAGGAGCAGTTGTTAAAAGCAATTGGCAGTTTCAGCTAAAGAGGGATTACAGGTTCCTGCTAGCTTCCCTTCTCCTGAACACATGCAGAATTTCCTTTCCGTCTTTGGAAACTCACTTCTGCTGAATTACCGCAGTTGTGAGCTCTGCAGGATTTTTCTGAGCAGCACCGGACAGCAGCAGCGCTCGCACCAGCAGGAGCCAGCCCCAGCTGTGCCCGGCCTGCGGGAAGGGGCTCGGAGGCCACGGGGATCGAGGCTCGGGATGGGGACAAGCACGGCCCCACCAGCCCCCCCCAGGCTGCACGGGGCCAGGCGTACCCTGCAGGAGCCCAGGTGCTGCTGCCCTGCGGTGCCCTGCGCTGCTGTGCCCTGCTCATCTCTGTCCTGCCCCACACCTCCTGGAGCCCCCGAGCCCTTCACTGGAGGCGTTTTCAGCCTTGAGTTTCCTCGTCCTTCTCCTCTCTCTGTTTACCAGATCTGTGTAGCCATTCCCTACCTGCTTACAAGCTATTCGTCATCTTTGACAGAGGCCAAATTGCCAGCAATTTCAGACAAAACTCAAGGTAAGAAATCAGCAGAACCTGCTTTGCTGCACTCACAGCTGAGCTCTCCTGTTAATGCGTTTTCCTGCTAAGGCCCTGAGGCAGAAGCTGCAGGAGGAGGCTGTGCAGGGGGAACCGGCAGCCCCGAGCCCCTTCCCAGCACAGCGCCGCCAGTTCCAGAGTTTTCTGTAGCCAACAAGACACAGGTTTTGGTCACCCTGAGGGCTCCCAGGCTGAGCACTTGCTGCAGAGAAGCAGCCCCCGGCACCACCAGCACGGACTGCTCCGAAGGGCACATTGCACAGGTGCCAGATGTGCCCATCTTGTTCCCCTTCACAGCATTCCTGCTCGGGAAGCTGCTGGCTCGGTAGGACAGCATTGTCTGGGTGCTTGTTTGTTCAGGTTGATGTGGCCCTCAGGAACCATTTGACAGCTCAGCATCTCAAGAGCACGGCAGGAGCCTGGTGCCAGCACCACCTCCTTCCTTCTGCACGTGCTGGCGTCTGCCCCACACGTACATTTCTGCTGCTTCCTCCTTTGGCAGAGCTCTGCATCTGAAGTCTCCCCTTCCCCACTCCTGCTCTGTGCCCCCAGATTCTCCCCTTCTTCCTTCTTGGCATTTGGGAGGCGAGTGCAGGGCTGTGCGAGCTCCGAGCTGTCTTGTCCAAAGGCAGAGCTGCAGCCCCAGCTCCCACGGGGTGAGCAGGCTGGGACCGCCGGAGCCAGCAGGGCAAGCAGGGTTCAAGGCTTTGCTCACTTGGCTGTGCATCCACCTCCTGGCTTTTCTCCAGCTCCATCCTTGCTCCTTGAGCTCTGTTCCTGTTTTTCTTCCGACTTTGTCTCCTCTTGGCCATCCTTGGCTCTGTGTGCCCTCTTGTCTTCCTCACAAGGCTGGAGCTGCCTCAGAGCAATACTTCCCATGGGGAGCAGCATCCCCACGAGGCTGTGGTGGTCCTGGGCCACCACTCGAGTTGGGGCTCATCTCCAGAGGGTCAGTGCAGAACACGTTTGTGATGTGGTGCTCATGTGCAGCACTGTCAGGAGCCAGGGCTGGGTGGAGGGCAGGGGGCCAGGCTGTTTGCTCTATTTTGGCCATGCTCCTGCTCGGGGCTCAGAGGTATTGACATCTCTGCCCCACCACCAGCAGGTATCTGCAGCCCACAGCGTGGTTCGAGACTAAGAGGAGCTGCAGTTAAGGGGCAGCATATTGCCCGCTGGATGTTTCATCGTAAAGAGCCAGTGGATGGCCGTGGTGGGGAGGGCAGGGCAGGCTCCCCTGGCATGATCAAAGGCAGAAGATGGAAAATGATGATTTTGCAGGTTCCTTCGAGGCACCAAATTTGTAACCTGCAGGGCCACTTGTCCAGCCCAACAGCTGCTGGCACAGGGGGAGCTGGCTGTGGGGGGCTCCTGAAGTATCCCGGCCCTGGGGCTCCATGCAGGGCTCCTGCTCTTCTGCCTCAGCCTGGCCTTTGCCATAGCCCAGCCTTCAGCCAAAAGGGAGCCACAGCCGTGGTGCAGGCGTGCCCATGGGACCAGCACAGGTGCCCGGGAGAGGCTGCAGCGAGCCCCAGGGTTCTGCTGGTAATTAGAAATACAGTGAGAGGACTGCGAATGACCGAGTTTCCTCCTCATTTAAGCTCCTATATAGAGGCGCTGCTGGAAAGCCCTTTGTCCCTACTTGCTCTAACAGCAGCATGGAGCAGCGGTGGTTTCACAGCCCTGCATTACGCTGCTGGCTGCCGCTGCTGTGCAAGGAGCATCCTCCTCCTGTGTGCTGCCCTTACGGATGAAGGATCCTGGATGCTTGTGTGGGATCTTCAGCGCTTTGGTTTCCCCTTCAGCCCAGGCTCGGAAACGTCCTGCAGCCAGAATGCACCTTCACTAGGCAGAGGGACTGACTGATGTGCTAATAGTAGGTTATTGGTGCTAATTGAGACAATGACTTCTTTGTTTGTTTGTTTGTTTGCTTGGTTGTAGTTGCGAAGTTTTTCCTTTTATGAAATTAAAATGATAAAAGGTTGCTGATGTGGAATTTTAATTCTTTGAGGTTTTGAACTGCTGTGTATTTTGTATCTACAACCCTGGAGCAAATCACATCCTCACGTTAAATTAAATCAGTAAAACACCGCGTCGATCAATACCATATCATGATGTAATCTAAAAAAAATCAAGCTTAAAGTGAAAGGAGCTCTTACAGCTGATCATGGTGTGCAAATTCTGAAATCGTATTGAACGTTTACTTCCATCTCGAGGCGTGTTGCTTCCTCCAGGCTCCTCCTCGCGGGTGTGTGTGCAGTGCTGGGTTTGCATGCCGGGAGCTGCCGCTGTTCTCTCTCAGAGCCAGGTGCAGGGGTGCTCCCTCCTGCCCTGCACTCTCCAGTTGTGTGTCGGGGCGAGCCGGGCAGACTGTGCTGCCCTCGCCCATGGTGCCGGTTGTTTTGTTGCACAGGGGCTGCGGCCGCGTGCAGGGGACCTCAATGTCTGCTCCCAGTCTGCTCCCAGTCTGCTCCCAGTCGCGCAGCGGAGCCCAGCGCTGCCCCGCTCCCGCGCCCCGCGTTACCTGGTTTAACTCTGTGCTTTCCGTTTGACAGAAAGACAAACGAGACACTTCCAACTTCGACAAAGAGTTCACCAGGCAGCCTGTGGAGCTGACGCCCACCGACAAACTCTTCATCATGAACTTGGACCAGAACGAGTTTGCTGGATTCTCCTACACTAACCCGGAATTTGTCATTAACGTGTAGTCGCGGTGCAGACGCTGCCCTCCCTGCTCCCGCAGCCAGAAACTTCAGCTCGCCTTGTAAATACCGACACTAGTCTTCCGGGATCAGCAGTGCATACATACATACCCTCATCAAAACACGACGACCGCTTGTTTTAGGAGGCCTCTGTATGTGTGTGACACTTGCTAGCTTGGGTTCCCTAGCTGGAAATGTGCGGGGTTTTGAGTTAACAAGCAGTAATACTTCTAGGAACTGTAGTTGGTGGTGACTAATAGAGTTTTTAAACAGAAATATACCAAATTGCTACAGTCTTTGTAATTTTTGAAATCAGATGCTGAAATTCTGGTGAACCTAGGTATTCACAAGTTGTTTCTGTTGAATGCTAAGCATGGTTGATATTTTAAACCGTTGTGCTGAAGCTTGCAATGACTGTGAACGTGTCTTAGAAGAGCCTTTTGTTTGAGACATGGATACATTTGATCAGTGTGGAAAAGTCTGCTTGTAGACATACTTATATTTTTAAAGGCCTTGTACATACAGTCACACCGGCTCCCTGAAGCTGTCTTCCTCCTTAGCCTGCTGTAAGCGTGTGCGTTTCACCACATCCCTTCCTATTACTCAGGCATTAAGACTACAAAATGAATTTCATTCCGGTTCTTGTAAATCAGAGCAAATCTTTTTCTAAGTGAAAGGTGGGATTTTTTTTTTTTAACATCTGGAACAGTTTGCAGTTTTGATATACTATGTCAGCACTCCCATAAATCTTTCTCCTGTTTTTTCACAGACACTGTCAAAATTTAACAGCTCTGTAAAGGATATTAATATTCTACCAAAACAAAACACATTTATATTCTCGGTTTACAATTTACCAACTGAAAATACGCCCGCTACAGAAGGGCTGCACTGAGGGCTATTTATAAAGGTAACTTTTATACTTTATACCCTCTGCTATTATCTTAAAGGCTCAAAATCATGAATTTTACAGGCATCTTGGTTTACCTGATTTCAGCCAAAATTCCTGGGGATTTTATTCAGTAATCCAGGACCTTCTGCATCGTTTCAGAACCCCTGACTCCCAAGGGGAAGCCGACGCTTTGGCGGCGAAGCTCGCCGTGCGCGGGGCAGCGGGGCTGGGTGGTGGCTGCTGCACGCAGCAGGACGAGGGCTGAGCGCGTGCTCCCGTGACACTGCTGCCATTCCTCCCCTGGCACACACGAGTTCGGTTGGTTTGCAACGAAAGCACGTATGTTTTTTGAAATACAACCAATTTTAATGTAAATACACATTGCTTCATGAATATGGGGGGGAAAAAAATGAGGGTGGAATTTTCTGAATCATGAGGAATCCTACCGAGGAAATTCTGGTTTGTAGATGTTTTTTAAACATCAGCCTCTACCTTTTGAAATTCTTTTTTCAATGCCTCATTAAGTGAAAGGACTGCTGGAAGCTAACACTGGTGCCGTGGCTGCTGGCTCGGTGCCGCGAGCAGGTCTCCTCGTCCTGTGACCAAACGCAAGGCCGGCCCTGCCCTGTGCGTGTTGGGGTACGTGAGCTGTGGCCGTGGTCTCAGGTACTGAGCTGGGCTTGAGGAAACAAAACAAAACACAGAAAAACTGCAAATTGTGCCAGATGGACAAGGGAGCTTGTGGGCAACTTTGCATCAGACTAAGACCGGGAAAGTCGGAGTTAGTTTCTGATGAGAGTTCCCATAACCCCAGCACACGTCTCAGAAGACGTCTCGCCATCTTCTGCAGACCACAGTTGATGTTCAGAGCATGTATGTTACTGTAACTTTCAAATCTGTTGCTGCAGAATTAGTATAACTTCAATGGTGAATGTTTTTAATTTCTGTATCTTCAGACCCGAAGACGCTCCCGCGGTCCGGTCGCCCGTGGGTTACTGTGGTCCTGTAGTACCGCGATGCTCCTGGGGCCAGGAGGGCACCCGCGGCTGGACGGGGTCGATCCACGGGCACTGCTGTGGAGGGAGTTGCGTCTTTTTTGTCTGGGACTCGTGTGTGTGTTGGAGTGACACTTCTGCATGGAGCAGGCTTTGCTTAGGTGCGGGGCTGTGCCGGGAAGGCGTCCTGCCCACGGGTGGCTCAGCTCCGCCGCCGGGCAGCTGCGGTGGCACGCGCTGGGTCTGTGCACAGCCTCGGGATCCTCACAGTACAGACTGTGCTCCAGGGAGAGCTTAGTGAAGGCAAGGTCCGAAGCCCAGGGAAGTCTGCAGGATGGGATCATTTCTGGTATTTCCCATTCCGCTACTTTCAAAGCTCTTGGTTTGAGGCTTATTTCCAGATTACCTGTTTCTTCTGTGCAGAAATGTAAAATGGAATGTGCCTGGCCCCGCACAGATGCTGGGATTTATACAGACTCCTCCAAGGAAGGGCAGAGTGACAGTGGTTGACTCACTGTTTGCTGTAATTTGATGATTTAATCTTTACTGTTGGATGAGGAAAGCAGCGCTTCAGCAAGATGCTCAGATCTGAGCGGCTCAGGAGGCTCTGTTAGTCACTGGGGGCTCTGACGTGTGGCTGAAGCCCAGTAAGACGATACCGGGCAGTGCTGGCAGGCAGCTGCAGTGCACCCCAGCTGTGTGACAGTGTTGCAGCGGCAGGGGGACAAGGGGACGGCGTGCCTGTGCTGCTGGTGGGGCAGGAGAAGGGTGCTCACGGGGACAGAGGAGGCATCTCAGCCTGCAGCTACAGGCATGGGGGCTGTAGTACCCCATGGCCCTGCCTGCATGGCACAGGGCATTAGGGGCAAGCCCCACGTCCCCACAGGGCTGCGGTGGGACTGGCGGGGGTCTGGTGGTGGGACCCTGAGCTCCTCAGCTTCTGGTCCCAGGTGCAGGAGGAGGAGACTGGAGGAGGCGCGAGGTGCTCATGGCCTCCCGCTGCCAGCCGGGGACAAGGACAGCAGGTCCCCACCTCCACCAGGGCTGGTCGTGCCTGGACACCGCAGGTAAGTGTGGTGCAGGCATCTCGGGAGGTCTCAGCATGGGGTGGGGATGAATCCGTCCCCAGGGCTGTTTTTTTCAGCACCGATTTGGAATAGGCCAGGACTCCTTGGGGCAGGGGCAGATTCCCACTCCTGCCCGCTGGGATGTGCAGGCTGCTCAGTGCCTGCACCGCCCCGGCGTGCCTTGCCTTCCTCCTGGGAGTGTTACCTAAGGAAAGGTGAGAGGGCTGTGGCTTCGGTCCTGTCCTGCTGCAGCTCGAGGTGGGAGCAGGGGGAGGCTGCTGGGTGCTCGCATGGCCCTCGGGGACAGTGGGAGTGATGGGAGCAGGGCAGCAGGGATGGGGGACAAGCGGGGCTGGGTCTTAGCCAGAAACCGGCTGGTCCTGGCAGGCTCTGCAGCGGGCTCTGGGGGGCTGGGAGACCGCAGGCAGACCAGAGTCAGCTGGAAAGCCGAAGCTCTGACATCGGAGCAGTCGTCTTCTCTAGAAAAGAGAGCCATCACTGAAGGAGTTACTGACCCTTTCAATCCATGTAATACATGCGAGTTTGCATGGTGGCAAACCCCCATGGGTGGTCTCAGAGATGGGATGGTGAGAGCAGGTTCTAGGCAGCAGATACGCTCTGGTCATTTGGTCCCAGGAACTCTAACAGAAATGGTGATTTCTAGCACAGAGCGCAAGGATATAGCTGTTCAGCTGGCAGGGCTTACATCTGGAGTGTGGAGCTCACCCACACAAACAAGTGCTGCAGCTTGTCTGCTTTCACAATCACAGGTAGAGCCATTGAGCCTGCAATGGCAAAAGAAGCAACAAGCATCTTGCTCCATGCATGGACGTGTCATCCAAGCTGTTTATTTCTGATCACGTTCAAACTGGCAATTAAAACAAGGAAAAAAGGAAAAAAAAATGTTTATTGTTGAAACAGTTTGTGTTTGTGAATTTGATTTCACCTGCAAGTATTTGATGACTTTTCTACATCCTAGACTACCTGCTGTGTGTTTGTCAAAGGATTCTCATAAAGACCTCCTTTTAGATGGGCATATACTCTTTATTCTATTTGCTGCATGTATTAAAAAAAATAAAATAAAATATATAATTTTAAAGAAACTGTGAGAGCTTGGCTTCCTTTGCCTGCAGGACTCTGGTGGGTGTGAGGAGGGCCAGCAGGGACACCACAGGACCCCCTGGATGGACAGCTGCCTCTGGCGCAGCCACCCCGAGGGGCCCCGATGAGCAAATGCTGAAACGCTCAGCTTTTCTGTGAAGAAGGTGCGTATCCTCGTGGCTGGAGGGCATCACCAGATATACAGGAGTGCGATCCAGGCCTGGAAACCTTCAGCTGTGGGAACCTAAAGATACGCTTAGACCAAGGGGAAGGGAAGGTGTTGGTTGTTTGGCTCTTCGGTCATTTGCTACATGAGGTGGGTTATGGCAGATGCTCTGCCAAGCAGCCCATGAACACTTGTTCCCAGTCACCACACACCACGAAGGGGGCTCGGGGAGGCGGGCAGGATGTGCCCTGGCAGACCCTCTGCAGGCACTTTGCCACTTGGCTGCGGGCAGAGGACTGCACCTGAGGCCTGGGCTGGAGAAGTGCTGGGGAGGGAGCACACCTAAACAGGGGTGGAATGGAGCTGATGTGGAAGCCAGCAGTTCCCCTCTTCCTGACAACCAGGAGTCCTGCTGGCACGCGGGGCCAGCAGAGCCCTCCCAAACGGCCCCTGTTCTGCTGGGGTTGTATCAGGAGCTGGTGCCCACAGCGGTGTGTCAGCATCCCACCGCTCTGTGCTGGCCCCAGGCTGCCCTCGTGCCCCCAGGCCCATCTCCCCTTGGACCTGTGAACCCCTCTCTGCCACTGGCTCCTAGCTCAGCCCCTGCTGCCACCTCCACCATCACTGTCACCCTGTCCCCTGGGTGCGGGGCTGGCGCGGCGGCCAGGCAGGGCAGGGCGGTCAGCAGGGCTGCAATGATCTCCAGCAGCCCCAGTGCACGGTCACGGTGGGTCCAGTCGTGCCCCCTCCGGTTCAGTGGTCAGCATTGACGTGCCCATTCCCAGCATTTCGGAAACGCTTCTGAGCTTCAGTTGTTCTGGCTTCTGCAAGTGAAACATTTGGTTTTGTGACACTTTCCTTAATTATGGGAGCTAATGACAAAACCATTGTGACAAATGACTCAGCTTTTGATAGTGAAGTTAATTAATTCTGAAGTTAGAGTCTCCATCAGAGTATCTGGAGAAACCCGATTAAGAAGTCTGCTTACCCACTGTAATACGGGCAGCTAAATCCTCAGTCCTTACAACTTGCCAGGTAAAATTCTCCCCACCGCAGCAAGGGGGTGATCTGCTTGGAGCAGGGATAATAATGGCTAGACATTAGCACAGCAAATGCCTCCTGAGCCATCTCTCCATCCATCAAAGGCATCAGGAGGAACACAGCCTCATTAATGTTTGAATGAGTGACCAGAAGCAGCTTTGCGTTAGACTCTGACCTTCAAGAGCCGTCTCCCTGAAGCCATCTTTCATCTCTTTCATTTGCATTACAATCCTGTTTGCCTCATTATTCGTTATCCTCTTCTTCTTCAAAGAATTTAAATCAAATCAATTAAATTGTGGTAGGTTGGAGCAGCAGCAAAGCTTTTATGGGGGCTCAGCACAGTCCAGCTGGACTCAGACTACAAAGTATCTCTTAATCTACTGCTATTTGTTCTTTTATTACTTCTGTCATACAGTTGCCTTACAGAATCCCTGTGATAATCTTCCTCCTTTCCACCCATCCCATTGCACGGATGCTTCGTGCAGAGGCTGGTCTTCCTGAGACCTTGGCAATGGGATTCCCTCGGCTTCCCTCCCGTGGGATGGGATCGGGCTGTCCCTGGCAGGGCTGCTGCGATGGGAAGACGTGGAACTGCACACTGTTGGTACGCTCGGAGCCAGCACGGAGCAGCTGGGGAACCCTGGGGCCCTGGCATGGTGTTTGCTGCCCCGTGTCAGCCCCTCCCCTGTCCTGGACTTGTTTTGTGTACCCAGGGTATCAGAACGGGAGGAAAAAGCAGATGCAGTTGTGGTGTATGCCAGCGTGCGCAGGCAGTGCATGCAAAAGCAGACGTGTGGGCAAAGTAACATGGGCTTTAGCATGCAGCAGCTGCCAGCACATTCACCCAGCTCTCCCGAGAGCCTGGATGCTGTTTGTTTCCCCATGCATGGCCACTCCTGCGTAGCCTTTGCATGTTCCCATGATAAGGAGGCTTAACAAGAGTGGATTTCTGTTTCTCTTCCCTGCTATTTTTATTGCTACTAAACCGTAGGAAGCCCAGCAGGGAGCTGCAGAGCTGGTAGGCAGCCGCAGAGGCTCGCACCGAGCGAGCCAGCTTGGGTGCGGGCAGCGGGCTCGGGCTTGCCGTGGGTGCCCGTGCAGTGGGTAGCAGCCCCCTGCCCCCAGCCCTGCCCCTGTCTCAGGAGGCAAGACGTGGGTGCTGTGCAGCGCCTGCAGCGCCTCAGCTCTGTGCAGGGCTGCTGCAGCACCACGGACACGACTGCCGTGAGCCCCAGGGCAGGCCGGGCACAGGGCACTGCTCACCGGGGTCACAGCCGGGAGAAACGCCCCGAAGGCAGCTGCACGTCGTGTAAGGACACGGCAGCCTCACCGCTGGATTCCCGTTAGAGCAAGTAGATAGCAACCAGCATTCCCAAGGCACGTGCGGATATAAATAATCCACTCGTAGGAGTGGGGAAGGATGAACTCATGTGCCAAAGGCTCCGGAGTCCTTATCCCCTTGCAGCCCCCAGGAGCAGGGAAATGAAGTGAAGACCGGATGAGGCTGGAGCTCAGCATCTTGCTGCATTGCTAATGACCTAAACTCGCCTTGTATCAGCATCTCTCTTCCTTCAAGGAAAAAAAAAAAAAAAAACTAATCCAGCTAGGGATTATTTCTGACTACCTACTTTCTGTCACTTTGCCAATGTAAAAGCACCAGAGCTTTCACTGCTGGATTTGGAAGGACAAAGCCTAATAGATCTTGGTTTAGGACATTTCTGTCTGCAAGGACAGCTTGTTTTTTTTGTTGTTGTTTTTCATTTTGTTGTGTTTTGTTGTTGTTTTTGCACAAGTTGTCAAGTTTTTGCAGCAGGCTCTGGTTTCTGTTATTTGTTTCTCTTTTGCCCAGCTCAGAAGGGTGCATGTCCATGGGCAGGTGTCTGGTGATGGACACGTCATTGACCAGCAAGGGGTGACAGGAGCTGGAGGCTGAAGAGACCGGGCTGTGCAGGGCAGGGCGCCGGGCTGTGCTGCTGGAGCACACAGAGCTGGAGCTGCAGGTCGGGGTGGCAAGGTCGCCAAATTGTTGACTGCACATCTCAGTGAACCCCTTGCTTGTCCCCTTGTCCCCACATGTGGCTGCTCTGGGCAGAGCTCCAGGCTCACTCCTGGGACTGGCTTCTCCATGCAATGAGCGGTAGGAGGGGTGCAGAGGTGTCCCCGCCACCAAGGGGCCACCAGGATCCGAGGTGTGGACTTTGGTTCTGTTTGAGCTTGCTTTGTTAAAAGCCTAGGAAACGGTACATGTGCACTCTGCACACACCTACACACACGATGTTAAAATAACACAATTAAGGCTGCAAAATCCCCCACTCAGAATGCAATTTGCAGCCCCTTCGCTGTAGGTGTGAGATATCTTTGCTGCCTCCTCCCCGGGACGCCTGCCTCTGCGCAGGACGGGGGCCCGGGAGGCTGCTGCCAGGCTCTGCCCCACGCGCCACAGGGCTGGGGGCAGGCAGTGGGAACAGGGGGGGACAGGGGAGCGATGTGGGGCTGGGGCAGAGTCCTGGAGCCGCGCAGTCTGTCCCTGCGCCGTGTCCCAAGCCACCTGCGTGGCACCCCTCAGAGTCCTCAAAACAAGCCGCCAGGTGCCGTCACGCAAGGGGCTCATCTCGGTGTCACCAAGGTGTGGCCTGTGACCATCGTGTGCTGCTGCCAGTGCCAGTCGCAGATCTGGGCAACTATAACACCTAAAACAAACAAACAAAAAAAAAAAAGCACCACAGGAGAAAATTCTGTGATTCATCTTGGGTGGATGCGTCTGGCCATGATCCCTAAGTGCCTGTCCTCCTCCTCCTCTTCAGAGATCGATGTCCATCCTCCCATCCCGCTGAGGACTGCTGCTCTCCAGATGGAAATGCTGGAAGAGCATTAGCCGGAGCGATGGCCTTCGGCGTCAGCACAGGCAGCGAGCAGGGCAGAGGGCCCATGGCGGAGCAGAAGGAAGCCGGGCAGTCAGCACAGCCCCTGCGCTACATGCGCTGGGGAAAAATAGTGTCGCGTTGTAATTAAAATGCCCTACCTAATGAGTATGCACAAAGGAGGTAATTTCAGGTTGAGAAGGGTACTTAATTTCCACACTACTTAATTTCTCAGTACCTCATTTTTTGGTAACCTTCATAATTTTCTGTTTGCGTTTTGAGAGTAAATAACTAGTATTTACAAGTAAGTGCATACAAATGAGATCTGTAGGAGTGCACACTATCAGGTAAATCATATACTTTCCTGTCTCACCCGCAGCCCTTAAAAGAGTTTTAATTTAAGAGGTGGATATGTTATAGGGCTTATTGGAAAGGTCGCATGAGTCATAAGCTCATCCACTGCCTGCAAAAACGTCTGAGAGCGATGCGGAGCTAGCGGCGAGCCAGAGGGTTTAAGCGAAGCGAACCACCCCGGGGCGCGGTGTGGGGGCCCCCCGGGATGTGGCTGCTCACGGCCCCGGCTCCGCGCTGCCCCCGCCACGGCCCGGCCCGGCCCGGCGCTGGGAACCGGCCTCGGGCTGGGGCACCCCGGGGCGCCCGCGGCGGGGCCCCCGACGGGTGCGGGCGCCCCGGGGCTGTGCGGCCCCCAGCCCCTCCTGCCTCCCCCGGAGCTCCCAGCGCGGAGGGGCGAAGCG
>CM021744.1:948993-963168 GCA_011075105.1 Heteronetta atricapilla | reverse complement strand
CTCCCTCCATCTTTCGGGGACTGCGCCCCACGTCCCGCGTGGGCTGCCCCACGGCAGGGCTGCTCCGCCACGGCTGCCCCATGGCCGGGCTCCAGCCTGCCCGCCCTCGCAGCTTCGCCCCGCTGCTTTGCCCCTGCTGCAGCAGCACCCCGCCGGAGAGGCTGCTGCGGTGGTCCTGCAGCACATTGCTGTGCTCGGGGGGCGGTTGCAGCCCAAAGTTCCTGGCTGAGATTTACACGAGCAACAGCAGGCAGTGCTTAACCGCGAGCCTGAGTGGAGCCTGGGTGCTGGTACCTGTGCAGCAAAAAATGGCCGATGGAATCACCCTGGGCACTAAGTTTTAACATCAATGGCAGTAGTTGGTGGCCTGCAAGCTAGCGGGGAGCTGTGGCCCTGGTGGTGTCAGGCTCCCCCACCCCGGAGCAGTGCCTGACGGCGGGGGCCAGCGAGCCATGGCAGCTGAGCTGCGCCTGCCACATCGGAAAGTTCTCGGTGAGTCACGGCCACAGATGCAGAAATCTCCTGCCTGCTCCTGGTGCTCAATCCTAGACCCGGTGAAGTCAGTCGGGGCTTTCTTATTGATTCAAGGAGGTTTTGGATCATGCTCTAATTCCATAATAAATGATTGGAGATAATCTGTCACCCTTCTCAGGCTGAGGGAACAGAGGAGGCAGCAGACAGGGCTGTGAGAGATGGGATCACTGGAGGCATGAGTAATTTCCAAAATTCTTATTTTGCTGGCTGTGGGTTTTTTTCAGTGGATGCTTTATGTTTCCTTCACTGCCATAAATCACTGCTTTGGAAGAAGCTGGTGCAACCCTGGTCTCTCGGGCACAGCATGCTCAGAAAAGGCCTTAACGGTGCTGTGCCGGAGCTCGGAGCTGAATCACAGGTCAGTGCCCCGAGCCGGGCAGGGAGCAGTGGGGATGCACTTTCTGTGGGGCTCATCCGTGCCCACTGCTGGCTGTCCCTTGTGGGTCGGGCATGAGCGGGTGCAGAGCTCTGCACAGGGCCGTGCTGGCTCTACACACTGACATGGGCTCTGGCATCCCTTGCGTGTGGCTGCAGAGTGCAGGCGGGCAGTGGAGGTGACCAGTTGCAGTCTGGGCAGGATCCTGCCCGGAACCACCCCACACCATCCCATGCTCAGTGGAGTGCGTGGGGGCCACCTACTCTGGTGCTGGGGCTGCACGGTGCCGCTCATCGTCCCCAGGTGTTGCTGGAGAAGTGGCCGCCTGCATCAGGCCGTGAGCCGAGGTGGTGCTGGGGCAGCTGCCCTCCCTGCAGGACCGGGCTCCCCCCAGCAAGGGCTGTTCGTGCAGTGCCCTGCCGTGGGGAGTGGGCTCTGTGGGGCACTCACCAAAGGCCCTCAGAGCAGCGGGTCGTGGGCCTGCTGCTGGCTGGGCCCCGGATTGCTGCGTGCTCCTTGTATCTGGCTGGAGAAGCAGGAGGGTTGCACTCCATCCTCCCGAGCTGGGAGTGACTCTGATCAGTGGAGAGGGCCCGTTCTGCTGGGGTGCAGGCTGTGCTTTGAGCACTGAGCACAGCCTCTGCTCTTTGGGAAGCGCCTGGGCCTTGAGATTTCCACCCCCCACAGGGGTTTAACGTGTGCTGTGATGAAGGAATTAGGTGGAGAGCTCCGTTCCCTCGTCTGGCTGAGCGTTCAGAGCAGATTATTAAAATGACCGAAGCGAGCGTTGGGTGCTCGCTACGTGGCAGCTGCTCTTTAAATACATGTCAGTCACACACGCAGTGCCTGCGTGGGAGCGCCTCGCATCACGTGGCCCTACAAAGCCCATGGGCAAAAGCGGATAAATCTTGAATGGAGCCGCAGCACACCTCTGTAGGGACACCCACGTTGGAAAACACAAAGTGGTGATTGACTTGGTACCTGGAGTCGAGGCAGGTGTTCGCAGACTGCTGTGCTAGGACAGCCTTTGCTTTAAATTGCAGTGTTTGGATTGTAACGATCACTTCTCTGATAGGCAAATACTTCGCAGCCACCTTGCTGTCCTTCCCACCCAAATGGGACAGGGGCAGGTTGCTGGTGCCCTGTGGCTCTGTCACACAGTTTTCTTCTTTGGCTTCCTTTTTGGCACAGAAGGTAGGGAGCTCTGTGGAACTTTGGGGATGCTGAAGTTGAGAAATTGCTGTTTAGGGCTTGTGTTGTTTTAGGCAAATAAAAGAACTTTGGTTTTCATCAAACTTAATTAAATTCAGCATCATTAAACACTGGGAGCCTCCTCGGGCTCCCTGCTGCATGGTGCAGCTTGGGACTGGCTCCGCGGCACCATGTGGGCATGGAACAGGCAGAGGTAGCGGGAGGATCCAGCCGGGGCTGTGCGAAATGCGGGGTTTTGAAGACGACGTGGTGCTTTCTCTTTCCTCCTCCATCATAACTGGCAGGAATAAAGTGCTCCGTCATTTCTGGAGAACCACGAGCGCTGCTCAGCTGCCTCCCGGTGGATACTCCGGCATCCTTCTGTCCCATCTGTCCTGTCCTACCAGCCTGTCCCTGCTGCGTCCCCCTGGCCAGGGGCTTGGGGCATTTTAGGGGACGTGGCTACAGGGCTGTTCCTGAGCACGCTGTGCCTCAGGCCTGCACCATCCCCGGTCCCCGCAGCAGCAGGAGCACGGTGTGTGCCGGCGGTTCATTCCCTATGCTGGCCTCGGAGAACTTTTTCTGTGTTTTGTTTTGGTTTGGTTTGTTTGTTTGTTTGTTTTGTGAAACCTGTCTAGGCTTTAAATGTTATTGCAGGTGCTGTGAGTGGATGGCACAGTGCCGGGAACAAATGAGCTTCGCTCCTGCTCCCCCTGGCAAGGCTCACGGCTTCCTGCTCTGCCTTCTCCTCTTCTATGTAACTCCTACTAATTTTCCTAACTTTCTTTGAACATGAAGATTAATCTGTGATATTTAAGCCTCGCTTAGCCACACAAGCCATTTATCCTTATTTCTGCCTGTTCTTAATGGTTGTACACCGCTGGGTACATCTTCATCCCTTTTCGCTCCAGCATCCATCTCCCTGCAGCTCATGCTGGTGGTTAACCAGCACCACCCCAAGTCCTTTCCGTGCTGCTGCCTGTCAGGACATCATCTCCGACACTGGAACTGCAACTTGCTCTCCTAAATGGAAAGCCTTGGGCTTGGCTGTATAAAACCAGCCGTTGCTAAATGAGCCCACCGTACAGAGCTGACAGATTGCCCCGTGCACCTGACCCACCTCCATCGTTCACTGGTATCCCAGTCAGACTCTCCTTTGCCATTTGCACCTTTTATCCACAATTAATTCATGTTATCATTAATAAAGACATTGTTATAGCTCACCACTATTCTAGCAACAGATCCCACGTAGAAATATCCCACTGGAAAACAATTTATAATCTCTGCAATCAGCTTGCCAGTCTCTTTAGTAAAGTGATGTTGATTCTGCATAATACTATTCTTTTACTTTTTCAGGAGAGCTAAATCAAATAGCTTGTGGAGCTCTAAATGTAATATGATAATGGCTTCCTTTATCAACTAAATTGGTAACTGTAACAAGAAAAATGTGTGATGTTTGATGGATCTATTTTCCATGAGGCTGTTAGCCATTTATCACATCCCCTGGCTCCTCCCTGCTGCTGCCTCCGTGCACTAGCCCAGAGCTGACACTGAGTAATCCAGTTCCTACCATTGCCATCACTTGTGATGACCAGCACAGTCTAATTAAACATTCACCAGCTTTTCCCATCTTCCAGAAATTCACCAAAATGCCAAGATTTATTAAAACCCATTTTGGACCTATTGTTTTAGACCTTAGGCTGCTCTATTAGTACTCTTGGGACAAAGTTCCTTGGTCCTACCAATTTCATGTTTACACTTCTGGTGGCTGTTTAGCGTCCTCCCTAATCCCCGATGGGATACGGGAGCCTGTTTGTCTCCAAGTACAGGACAGAAGTACGCGATGAATAAATAATTGTGTGTCACTTCTGCTTCCTGACTGACAGTTGTACTGTCCTCCTCTAGCAGTGAATTGACACCAGTGGTGAGGCTCCTTTCTTCTAACACATCTAAAGAGTCCTTCTTCTTTTACTTACAGCTTTTGGTTGCAGATTTATTTTAACCGATCCCATTAGCTTCTACCGATACCAGAAGTCCTGACTTCTGATTGTTTAATTGCAATGTTCAGTTCCTCTCCTTGGCAGGTCTGACAGAGGCTTGGGGTGTCAGGAAGGCATCCTGCCACGGCTCCCAAGCCACAGGCGTGGCTCTGTGTTGACATTTTCCCCCAGTCAGTTGTGCCCATGTTTGCTTTTGGCTCCGCTGAGCTGAGCTGGTTCGCCGCGAAGGCGTTAAACTGGGCTGCAAGCAGCTGCGCCTGGACGGCCACCAGCTCTTTGCCTGCTTCCAGCTCCTCTCAGTCCCTCTGAATGAGGCCAAGCAGAGAATTTCCCCAAGGTGACAGCAATATTGTTTCTGTTAGAAAGTTATTATCTTTAATTTTTAAAAGCGCCAAGCAAATGTCCCTGAGATTGCAATCATCCATGATAGAGCACTTTTTCTCGCTACTCATTATAGGTGGGTATTTAAGGAGCTGCTCATCCTGTTCCTCTGTCTGGTTGGTGTCTGTAATAGATTCTCATCAACAACCCATCCTGCAATCTAACACTTTTCCGTGGCGCTCGCGGTCCGGCTGGCCACGCTGCCAGCAGTGCTGGTGCTGGTGTCTCCGGCGCAGCTCCCAGCTGTGCTCAGCCATGCTGGCATCCCCGGCACGCGGCGGCTCCGTGTCACCGCAGGGGCAGCCCCAGTGAGTGCGTGTCCCCTCTGCTCCACCCTGTGCAGGCAACGCATGGGGAGCCGGGAAAGCCAGCGGTGCGAGGAGGGAACGCACGGGTCAGGGAGCATGGGTTGGAAGTGATGGATGGGGACATGGGACAGCGTAAGGGCGTGAGGGCTGGGGAGGATGGGTGGAGTGACAGTGTCCTCTTGCCCACAGTATGAGGATGAGGAAACACTAAATTAAATTGTGTGATAGAAATTAAATAACAGAGGCACCTAAGATTATAGTGATGGGTGAAGGTGTGGAGGGCATGGTTACCCATCGGAGATGACCTGAGGAAATTGCCGTGCCACAGGCTTAGCCACCCTTCCCTCCTGCCTCCAGAAAGCCTCTTCGCACAGGTCAGCACTGAGCATGGGCAGGACACGCACCCGGCACTGGGGCCAGCTGTGGCACTGGGGTCAAAACAGGACTGGACAAAAGCATCAAGCATGGGGTCAGCAATCTGCCTGTGGTGCCCCAGGTGTCACCTCTGACTTGGAGAATCCCTAAAGTTTGGCTTGGTGGAGAATATGTTGAACAGGCATTAATTACTGTCCTATAATGGGGATGGAAATCAGGCTGCACCTCTGGCCGGCTCCAGCCCCATGTGCCTGTGGCATGTGGCCAAATGCCAAGAGCCATAAAAAATCCTCCTGGACGGAGCCGGGCCCACGCCGCCTGCCAGCCAGTGCTGCACTTTCAGGCAGCTGTGCAGCCGCATCTCACTGAGGGTTTGAAGGTACCCAGATCTGTGCCTCGGCTCGCTCCCACCAGCTCTGCTTTGAGGAATTGGCGCTTGGAACAGCGGGTGCAGAATTTACCCTTGTGGGATGCTGCGGCATTTGTCAGGACAAAAATCCCATCGTCCAGGGCAGTGTAGGGAGCTAGCTCCCACATTGCCTGTGAGCAGCACGTGATGAGTAAAATGTATGCTGCAAACAGCTCAGAAACAGGCATTTTACTGCTGCATAGGCGTGGTGCAGAGTCTGTCATCTCAAGAGCTGTTACTGTTTAATAGAGGTGGAAGTCTGAATCTGAATGAGGCTCAAGTGTTGTTTTTTTCCATGCAAGGTCACTATCTCCATTATGGCTGTAAATAATTAGGGGTGGCTAATGAAGGCTGAAAGCCCGAGCGCTGGGGCTGGTGGCTGGGGAGCAAAGCCGTGGCGGGGGGAGGCCGCCCCAATGGCCGGATCCTGCCCGCTGCCCGGGGTGGCCACACCAGCACCGCGTGCACGGGGACTGGGGAGAGCAGCGGCGATGCTTGGCTCCACCGCCCAGAGTTACACGGCTCTGGCAAATTGCTTCTCTTTGCAGGAGCTTTTTGCCTTTCATAGTGTGCAGGTCGGCATGGTCTGGGTGGATTCATTGGCGCTGGGCTCACACAGCTCCCGGGAGGCGCACAGCACCCTCACCGCTGGTCCCGGGGGTGCAGACCCCTCCCCAGCCACCGGCACAGCCTGGCCACGCTCCCTGGCACCATCAGCACCCCTCAGCAGTGCAGGGTGAGGGGCCAGGCACGAAGATCTGTGAGCTCCCCCTCCGTGCTGTCTGGGATGGGCTAGGGGAACCAGGCACAAAGTTAAACTTGCTCGGTGCTTCTTGCATCTTGGTGGTTAGTTTTCCCTTGGATCTCACCATGGATTTTTAACGAACACGAGGCACACTTCATAAATAGACATCAGCCTCCTTTTCCAGGAAGATCAGAATTGCTCTTATGATTCTATAGATGGATTAACCCGTAAATACGGGGTGCCACGCGGCAGGCCGGGCTGCATCCCTGGCTCACCTTGCCGATGAGGTCTGCGGCTGACAGAGGCGCACTGGCAGGGTGCAGTTGTGGCGTATCCACTGCTAGGAATGCACACCCGCACCTGAGGGTGCCTCCGAGGTGCCCAAGGGGAGGCGCCCCCCACTCACGGAGCCACTGGGATGTGCCACAGGCAGCCAGCAGGGACGTGCCTCAGGGTGCGAGCGGCAGGTATGCAATCGGTGAGGGGTTCCCCGCACCCATGGGTGCTGGGAAGAACTGGGGGACTCTGCCTGCCTGCTCCCCTGCTCCGACCTTGGTAAGGGCTGGAACTGTGCTACGGCACCTAAAAGTCACTTTAATTGTTTACATGACCCTTGGAAGAAGACTGCAGTTGGTGCTTGGCTGCACTTTGGCTTGAGGCTTGGCGTTGAGATGGAGGCTCCCGCGTCCCCTTCTAGGGGCTCGCTGGGGGCTCCGCTCTGGCTTGCACTTGAGCTGAGCACCACGAGGTTTTGTTGCTTTTTTTCTGAAGGATAAGCACCCTGGGGAGCACCGCCGTGTTGCCATTCATTTCATGCAGTCCTCCAGCACGGTCTGTAATGAGCCACGGCTCGCTCCGGGGGAACGCAGCAGCGGGCGTCTCGAGATATTTCTTTGATTAAGAAGACACCTGCTGTGGTAAAGAATGACAGTGCCTGGGTGACAACTGGTGTCTTCTCTTGGCTCGTGTGCCTCGGCGAGGCTCTGCACAGCTCCGCAGAGAGGAGAGGTTTCGGAGCAGTGCTGAGGAGCGAGCACGAGCACGCTGCCTTGCCGTGCCAGGGATCTGTTACACAACCATGAGTGCAAACACTGCTCGTGTCACGGGCTGCCAGGCTCAGCCCTGGTGACTCAGGGGCGCTTCATACGTTTTCTTATTTGGCATTTGTGTTACCTTTTAACCATCTGCTTTCAGCAGTTACTTAACAGAATTTTACAAAGTAGGAAGTTGAGGCCAGGTATGCTCCATGTTTGAGCTGTCTGACGTCCTTTGGACTGGTTATGTCGGAGACAGGCTGCAGAACATCAACTTCTCTTGGACGTTTTCTGAATCAGAGGCACATCGTGTGACAGCAGTGCACCAGTGCTCGGGCACAGGATTTCCTAGCCAAAACTATTGAGCACTGGCTGCCCTTGCCAGCTGTGGGCCCTCGTCTGTCCGAGGCAGGAGGGGATGCAAGGCAGCAGCCGCCTGAGGAGCGCTCCCGTGCGTGAATGCCTGCTCGTTCATCACCACAGCAGCACGGTGACTGAGTGCTGGTATGGCAACTCGGCATTCTGCATTTCCCTACGTGCCACTGGCCGCCAGGCTCGCAGGGCCTGGTGCACGCTGCAGTCAAGGTGCACGCGTGGCTGTGGCTGCCAGGAATACTAATCCTGGAACTGCCGCGGTCCCTCCTCCACCCCTGCTGCTCTGGCCATGCTCTGGGGCTGCCCCCCTGTGCCGGGGCTGCGCCGTGCCATGGTCAGCTCGCCAGACGGAGCCCAGGTGGAGCAGTCCCATCGCAACGGGGCTTTGCTGCTGTTTGAAATGTGTGGTGCGACAGCTGAGATGTGCTTGCCTTCCTAGCACTTGCAAAATTCACTTGCACACCGGATGACTGCATTTGTCAGGCTTGAAAATATCCTTTTTTTTCATAGTCATCATGGAGAGAGGAAGGAGAAATTATTATGGCTGCTGAACAGGTAATATCACATGATGATGTTCTCAGATATTGCCTGTTTCTTATCTCCTGACACCACAATCTACAGACAAACCTGGCGCTGTCGGGCTGCAGGGGATGCTCAGTTGTCACCACGTCGGGTTACTGGGAGCCGCGTTGCTTTATCATACAGAGAACAGGGCCACACTGCGATGGCAAGGCAGGCAGGGAAAGGTGGAGAGCAGGCAAGGAAAGCAGCCGTGAGGTGCAGGAGCAGGAGTAGCACCGCACCAGTGGTCCTGCTGCCTCACAGCGGGCTCTGGGCATTGCTTTGTGCCACGAGGTTTGTGTTCCAAGAGCAGGGTTGGGCTGGGAGCAGGAGCCACGGCTGCGGGGCAGGAGGGGGCAGCGAGCAGATCCCTGAGCTCCGGGATGGTGAATGAGCAGCACGAAGGCGTGACTCAGCCTGCAGAAAGCACTAACAAAAGGCAGCATTTGAGGGTGACATTTGGGCTCGTGCCTTGCAAATGCTCGCTCTTCCAGTTTATTTGGTGATTTGGTAATTGTCCCATAATTGTATCTTTACTCTCAATTCGTGCCTGGAACCATAAAGGGAGGGGAAAGCAAGCCCCAAAGAGGTTACCAACAAGTGACTACCCTTTTAAAGTGTTCCTGATTTTAACTTCTTAAAATCAGCATTGGCTTATGCTGCTGGGACCTTGGTCATACCGTTTGTGTCCTCCACACCCAACCCGTGGGCCCCGGGCTGCCCCCTCCTTCCCTCCCCACAGGGCTGCTCCTTGGTCAGGAGGGAGCCCGGAGCAGACCTCCCGTGCCAGGCTGGCCGGTGTTTGTCCCAGTTTTGGCAGCTGTCAGTGCCCCAGTGCAGCAGCAGCAGCTCTCGCCCCCGCCAGCCCGAGGTGCTGCCGTGAGTCGGTGGGCTGAGGATGGGCTGGCTGCCTCATGCAGCCTCCTTCGATCCGCTCCTGGGGAATTTCTTCTCATTCCTCAGAATGCTCCAGCCCAGGAAGAGAGTGTTTTATCTGCGTTAGTCTTTGGCCTCCCCTTCAACAGGAAAAGCTGAAGGACAAGAGTGATCCTGCCTTTAGTAGGGTAGGAAAATGGCAGTCGGAGGTGTGAGATCCCTTCGCCTGGGGGAGAGACAGGACCCGTATCTTCTGCCTCTGTCACCAAGCAATTGAAGAACACTCCAGTGAGGGCATGGGGATGGCGATGAGACCCTGAGGGAGGTGGTGTGCATGCTCATCACATTCATTTTCAATGATACCTACTCTGCACATCGCCCAGCCTGCCCCAGTCCCCATTGCTGCTGTGCTGAGTGCCCCGCAGCTCAGCCAGGAGGATGCGGTGGGAAGGTCCCCGCAGGGGCTGCTGCAAGAGGGGCTCTCCTGGCTGAGCCCCAGCACCCGTGTAGACGTGTGCCGTGTGGCTTCTGTGTTTGTCCCAGCTCTCTGACGGCTTAAGTGACAGACAGACGTGTCAGCGCCTCCGCCGGGAGATGCGTTCTCGCAGCCGCAGCCTGTCGGCACCGAGCGGGAGCTCTGCTCCCCGGGGAGCGAACGGCGTGCTGGGGTGCGCAGGGGGTGGCACTCTGCCTGCTGAAACGTGCGGTGCCCGCATCTGTCACCTGCTCTTGGTACGTCCGAGCTGGTGTCCGTCACCCTGCGGTTTGGTGCCAGCTCGGTGCTCACATGGTGTGCTGCGTGCTGCACCACAAGGGTCTCAGGAGCGGTCCCGTCTCTTAAGCAAGGGGGTTCAGGATACATGAGAGCAGACACTCACTTAGAAATCATCTGCATTGTCAGTATCTTAGGGATATGGTTTAGTGGGGACTGTTACGGTTAGGTTAGAGGTTGGACTCGATGATCTTGAGGTCTCTTCCAACCTAGAAATTCTGTGATTCTGTGATTCTGTTTGGACCCCCCCCAAGAATGAGCAACAAAGTAGGAAAAGTGCCTGGTTCTGGGTTTCATCTTAGCTAGCTCCTCTCAGGCTGTAGCAGTGCCTGTCTGCGTGTTGTTTCAGCTCCTCTCATGCAGAACTTATTTCCAGGGCCGTGGTGAGGGCTCTGACACCCAGCACAGACACCGGGGCTGGCCCCAAGCTGCACGGACCACCCCAGCCCTGCCCTCGGGTGCAGCCTGGTGGCCTTCTCCGGCCCCAACCACCACGGGTGCATCAGCAGGAGCGAGAGCAGGTGTGTGCCATGAGCATAAAGCAACACCCGGGCTGCTGAGCTGCAGCTGTGACAGACCCATTAAAAGTGCTGCCACAGGGCACTGCTCTCCCTGGAGGATGTGTGCCATGAGCTGAACGAGGCTGGGGGCAAAGCTGTGCTCCCTGTGCGAGCCTGAGCCGAGGGCTCCGGGACCTGCAGGAGCAGCGCAGGTGGGGATGGCTGCATCGGTGGGGGGCACAGCCCTGCTGTGCTCAGAGCCGATGGCAAAACACCTCCTAGCTTCAACAGCAGTAGGGTGGGCTCTGGTGCATGAATTAAGGCAAAGTAGGAAGGAAATGGAAAGCTCTGGCACCAGCTGCGGAGCTGTCTGCTTGCCTGGGCTTCTCAGGGTCTTTTACATTTTTTTTTTTTTCTCTTCCCCCCCCCTCCTCAAATCTATATCGGGTTGCTGCCTCTGAAAAGGGAAGAGCCGTGTGGGAGCTGGAATTGCTTCAAAGCCCTGCAGTTTCTCTAGCAAAATGTGCTGTGCTTTGAGGCAGTGGGGGAAGCTGAGGCCTGCTTGCAGTCAAGGTGAGTGCAGGAGCTCGGGGGGCTCTGACTGCAGCGCTGGCCTGCAGGTGGGCAGAGCAGGAGGCTGAGGCAGCAAAATCCCACGTGCAGGCAGGAGAGGGAGGTGAGCACCCAGGGCGGCTCAGGAAAGGTGCCTGTGGTGCCCTGGTGCCCCTCGTGTAACAGGCACAGCACCCCCTGCTCCCGTGGCCGTCCCTGTCCCCACTCCCCAGGCACCAAGCACGCTGCTGCTCACACAGCTCAGAGGAATGTTCCCAGTGGCAAAGTCTTCCAGGTTTTGGTGGGCTGGCAAAGTGCTATTCAAAGGAAAGTGCTCTGAATTTTTGGGGACCTGGCCGTGCACAGGGAGGTGCTTCTTTGTAGGCATCTTTCCTTTCCCTGGCCCTGGGTGAAGGGACCAGCAGAGCCTCTGCTGCCCTTCATGAGCATTCCTGCTCCTGTGCCAGCAGCCAGGCAGCATGATGCCCCCTGAGCTCCCTGAAACAAATAGGTTTTGATGGATGCAGTCCCTTTTAGTGCATCAGCTGAAAACTTCAAATATTTATATTGTTAGGGAGATGTGACAAGAAGTATATAAAAAAAGCAGGTGTTTGAGTGGCAATCCCATATTTGAAGTTCAAGTACTTAGCTTCAAATCAGCACTATAAGAGAAAGAAAAAAGAAACTTAATAACATTTTTGCAAGGAAAACAACCTGCCAAGCCTCCTCCCAGGCTAAATGTGCTTTAAAGATTGACTGTGTGGCTGTAAAAACTATTGATGAACTGTAAACATGAAAAGATCGCCCTGCTCGTGGCCTGTCAGAAGCATTAGGTTGGAAATGCTCTGTGCTCCGCTCCAGCATGACTCACCGAGTCCTGAGCAAATGTGTTTATTTGTAAAGATCCTTATTTCAGAAATAGTGACCTTTTTAATGCCTCGTGCAGTGAGCTCAAAAATTCTAAATTGCCTTTTGGCATCTTCCTAGTCTCGCTGAAGCTCTGACAGCGCTTTCCATGGCGATTTACATATTTTTAGCCTTGATAGTCTGTACTGTGTGACTCCTTTGAAAACTGATTTACTTTTCACAGCCCTCAAAATGCAATTGGGCATCAGTGGCATGGGGCTGGGACCAGAGCTTGCAGGAGGGCAGGTGGGGAGCCGCAGTCCTGCCTGTGCTGGGAGGTGCCAGAGCCTGGGGCCGTGATCCCTGGTGAGCTGACTGCTTGCTCTCACCCTGAAAACTGCCCACCTCAGCCCCGTGTTTGTGGTCCTTGTTTTGGGTGTCCTGTCATCGCTCGCCACGTGTGATGATGGGAAGCACCATCCAAAGGAGGTCTGACTGCAGCGACCTCCGGGTACTGGGCTGGGGACCCCCTTGTGAGGCTGGGGCAGGACCCCTGGCAGAGCTGATCCCCCCTCAGCACTGCACGAGCCTCGGTGCTAATTGCTCGCTCGGTTTTGGTATCTCTGAGTGCTGGGATGTGACTGTGCTGCATATGAAATGTCGCACTTGTTATAACAGTTATTTAACGTTTCTCCGTCCTGTGACTAACGCTTCTGCCGTTTTTGTCTAGGAACAGGAGATAGCATTGCTCCTTTTTGTTGTTGTTGTTCATCCTAATGCATCAGGGGAAGATGTTTTGATGGTTTTTGTACTGTTTGTTTGTGTCCTTTATCAGCGCTCTACAATTTTGAGTTGCTGATTTAAATTCAGAGTTATGAATATCTCCTTTCTTCTTTTTGTTGAGCATGTTTTTATTTTTACGGCTGTTTACATATTAACCAGGCAGCTTTTAAACCGGTGCAAACCCACAGCTCTGTTATGAATTTGGGGGTAAAACGCTCTTAAATCATTCTCTATTCACAGCTGTGCTTTTATGTTTAAGTCTATTCTCCGAACTGATTTGGCTTATAATTGTTTTCTGCTCTGTGAATTGGCCTTTAAAGCAATGAGAATATATGTTAGTGCCTTGAACTTCACTCTGTTTGCCCATAAGAAGTGTAATCAAGCCACGATTCCCTGGACCTGAGCAGCAACTGGTTTTTAATTTTTTGATCCATTCCCCTTCAGCTGTCAACACAGTCTAAAATAGCGCTCCCTGTGTGAGATGCCATGCTTCAGAGCTATGAAATTGTCATTTATAGGTTTTTAGAAATTCAGAGGACATTTTAATACTGGCGAAGTGAAACCTCCAGCTTCCCATCATAATGCAGCTTTCTCTCCTACTTATTATAAATAGGTACTTAAGCAGCCTCTGGTATAATCTGTCCTCTGGTACAGCTCAGGGGGCTGAAGCAGACACCAGAGCACCACAGCTTGTTCCTTCTCTGTATATTAATACTGGTTAAACAAGTGGCCATTAATTCAAACAGGATCCCTTTAGTTCTTTTTAAAATATATATTTTATATATATATATATATATTTGATCCTTGTTTTTCCCACCTTGTCCTTTGAGTGTTTTTTTTTTCATTGATTTTTTTAGCATTCTGGTTGTACAGATCTCTCCATAGGGTTCAGAAACGCTACGTGGGTCAAACGTGCTCCAATAAACGAGCCAGTCCTGTCCCTTTGGTTTGTTATCCCAGCTTGCAGCCATGATGTGCAGGCAATTAAAGGTCTGCCCTTTGCTTTCCTGACAAATTTTGTTCTCACCGCCTCAGTTTCATGCTGGAGGAGGACTTGGTTTTGCCCTGGTTCCTCCCTCCTGTTCTGCTGCTGGCTTCGTGCCCTCAGCGGGGCCGGTCCCAGCTCGTGCCTTGGCACTGAGTGCGGGTGGCTGGGCAGCAGCCGCACCAGGGGCAGGGTCTGGGCATAGTCCCGAGTCCTGCACGCAGCCCTGTGACGGCCACGAGGGGAGAAACGGCTGCGAACGTGGTGGAGCTGGGTTGGAGATGTGCAGCTATGAGCACCAAAAAGCATCCCAGTGGAAGACCAAGGGAAAGAAAACGTGACTTGATGTGTGGAATTTGTGTCCGAATAAGAACAGGAGAGGGGGTGAGTTTCAGTAAGTTAAATGAGAGGCCATTAAGGCAGCATAGATGATTGTGAGGAGCAGGACGGGGCGTGGGGAAGCAGAGCCCGGCATTAAGAGGAGCTGCAGGGCTGCCTGGGAGCGGTGGGTGGGTGCTGAGTCCGGTGGGTGCTGAGTCCGGTGGGTGCTGAGTCCGGTGGGTGCTGAGTCC
>CM021744.1:911885-948983 GCA_011075105.1 Heteronetta atricapilla | reverse complement strand
GTGGGTGCTGAGTCCGGTGGGTGCTGAGTCCGGTGGGTGCTGAGTCCAACCTTCACACTGGGCAGAGGGGCAGAGGCTCCATGAAGCATTGCAGTAATGGTGCCTGGTCCCATCCGTGGGGCTGGCGGGACTGTGCAGCTCTTGGAGGTGGAAGCTGGACCCCAAGCCCTTGGCAGAGACCAGAGGAGCGTGGGGCAGGCTGCAGAGCTGTGCTGGGCCCCGAGGGCGCTCAGCAAGCCCCCGGCCTGGGCGGGCATGTGGCTGGGCAGGGGGTGGCGTGGTTAAAGGATGAGGATGGAGCCTGGGGGTACATGGCTGGATTGGGGGGGGGTCAGATGGGGCAGTTCCCTGCAGCAGCTGGGAAGGGAAATGAGGGGTAAGGGGGCTGAGACCAGCCCTCCCCACCCCAGGTCAGTGCACAGATTCCTCCACTGCCAGGTGTAAATGCCTTCCCCAGTCCTGTTTGCTGAGCTGGCCACCCCAGCTACTGACAGCCAAAGACCATGCTGGAAGGCAAACCCTTCCCTGGAGCTCTTCGGTTCACCCTCCCAGACCTGGTGCTTGTGAAACAAATGAGGGCTGGATCCTGTCCTGGTGGCCTGTGCCTTGGGCAGACCTAGCTCTGACTCCTGCCTGTCTCTTGCCATCAGTATCTCTGAGCTGGCAAATGAAAAATTATTTTTAAAAGAATCCTAGAGTTGTATTAATTTAAAAGGATAAACTCAATCAGCAAAGCTCATTACTTCCTAGCACATGGCTCAGTTATGCTGATTCTGGTTGCACCAGCCCTCACTTTGCTATCATAGCAATGTCAATTACATTTCAAAATAAAAATCAATGTTTATTTGCTGTTAAAGACTAAACAAGACATGGCTTCCTCAGGAGTGCTGGGAGCTCCCCCAGCCTGCTCTCGGTGCTGGTGCCGCCAGGGGCCTCCCCAGCTGCCACGGGGGCTTCGTGCCCCTGGTCCCCATCTCGCCCCTTCCCTGCTGCGCTGGCACGGCTGTAGGATGGGGCCCCTACCTCTGGAGGGGAAGGCCCCCAGCCCCCAGCAGCTGCCTCCATCGCTGGGCATCTGCGGTCCTTGGCGAGCACAACTGATGGGAAGGAAACCCGGGGGAGCGTGGGGGTGACCTGAAAGGCAGCTCCGCTGCATTACCTGATTACTTTTAAAATGAGAAAACCAAAGCTGAACCCTTGAAGAGTGCTAGAAATTACCCATCCTTTTCAAACTTTTTTTTTCCTCTATTATTCAGAATTGTTTTGCTTTTCTGAAGTGCCTTGTGTAGGTTGTAGCAACCCCACAGATTCCAGAATGGGAGATGATGAGTCACTGTCAAAATGTAGATTTTTTTTTTTTTTTTCCCTTTTAGCAATGCTGAGGGAGTAAAGTCTGTGACATGCTGAGCGCTGGAGCATCCCTGGCTAAAACTGGCAGAAGTTCCCAGTCCACCCGTTGGTGCGAGAGCCTGGCCGTGCCCACGGCTGCCCCCGTGGGGATGCCTGGGCTCCCCCAGCCCTGCCGCAGAGCTAGGGGTGCACCCCTTGGCAGGGTCTGTGCCAGGACGGCTGCTCTCCAGCTGGCGGGGGGGGTCTTGCAGTTTGTCCTCAGGGTGTCCCCAGCAGGGAGGGAGGGGAGGACTCTCCCCTGAAGAGTCCTGCTGTGGGAGGCCCGGTAGGGGCTGCAGCATGTGGCAGAGCGGGTCTCAGTGTGTACCCCCAGCCCCGGAGCACCCACGTGTGCCTCGCTGAGCTTCCCATGGCAGCGGGCACCAGGCCAGAGCGTCCCACGGGCAGCCTTGGCCGGGGGGTGTGAGCCTGGACACTGCTCCCTGCCCCCCGAGCCGTGGGTTGTCACCACCCAGGGCTGGGTCCTGCTGCACTTGTGCTGCACATGTTCCAGCTCCCGTCTGAAGCGACAGCAGCGCCCGGCTGGTGCTGTAACTGCAGAGCCCGCCTCTGCCACCTCCTTGCTGTTGCACTTGTTTAATTTGACTTGGGGTTTTTCCACTGTTTTTTTTTTTTTACCAGGAAAAAAAAAAATATATCCTTCAGAAAATGCATATCTGTGTAGGTGACTCTGCTGAGACACCAACCACCACCACAGAGAGGGGGAGAGGGTGTGAAAGAGATGGAGCCAGGTTCTGCGCCACCGCCCCGGTGGGGACCTGGTGCAGGGCCACCATGGGAAGCGGGGAGGTGCTGGGGGGAAGCTGGTCCTGGGGAGAGCTGTGTCCTGGGAGGTGCCCTGCTGCTGGGACAGCCGTCAGGGAACCCATCCCAACCTGCAAGGAGCAGAGGGAGTTTTACAGCCATCGTACGTGCTTCATCTTAATTTAACTTCTTGCCAGCTAAGTTTGTGCAAGTAGATGCGTTGTAAAGAGGTGACAGCCTGTGATCCGAGGGACCACAAAGCTGGTCTCATGGTGGGTCAGGTTGCTCACCTGAGTCCCCAAGGCTGCCGTGGCTCTGGGAGCAGAGCAAGCTCTAGCTGAGCCAACACCTTCCCAAGGCAGCTGCATTTGGCAGCATCCTCGGATCAAGCAGCTCTTCCAGCTGGTTTGCCCTTGCCACTGGTTTGAGGAGCCCGTAACAGCCCCACAGCCTTCCCTTCACTTCCCCAAGCCGCTTGTGTTGCGTTTGAAACCCGTCTGTGCTGCAGAGGTGGCGGTGAGGAGGCGAGCGCTGTGCTGGGCTTTGTTTCAGAGGGGCTGGGGGCGGCAGGCTGCCTGCGGGCGCCGTTGCTCGCATCCAGCTATCGGGGAGTGGGGAGCAGCCCGGGGTGCCCCCAGGCTTGGGGTGACCGACACTGGCAGCAAGGGCTGGGAGAGCTCTGTGGTGCTGAGGCATTACCTGACGTGAGAGGGCAGCGGCCCCAACCTCGGTCTGTCCCCACCGCTTAAATCAGGAGCCCTGGGTGGTTTGCAGGGAGCTGCTTTCGGGCAGATGGTGCGGGCTCAGCCCGCTCTGGCAGCAGCCCCGGGGGGCTGAGAGCCCCTTGCCAGGACAGGAGCGGTGCCCTGCGGTAGCTGCTCGGTGCCGCCGTCCCTGTGCTGGGGCTGCTTGTCCCTGCGGTGGTGGCCGGGTCCCACGCAGCCCTGAGCGCCCAAGGTTTGCAGCTCCACAGCAGGGACCTTGTGCAAACACCCTCGGGATCCCTTGCAGATCGGGAAGCTGGGGAAGGATAAAGATGAATTTCCTTCCAACTCTCCAGGCATCTGGGAGGTAGGCGGAAGGTAAAAAAAAGATGAGCCTAGAAGTTTTAATTCCTTAGAGATATTTAGGTACCTTGCTCTTGATACTCAAGGGAGCTGTGTGCCTGAGCTCATAACTTTGTAGCCGAGCTTTGACCTCTGTTTCTCCAGTGGATGTTATATTTCAGAGAGCTTTGGGCACAGTGGCCACGCCACTGGCTCCATGCCGATTAGGCCCAATAAGTTGTCTTTGGGACAGCCATTCCTGTAGACCACGACTCATGAGACAACTTGCCTGAGCTTACCAGGACGTGCCAAGAGCCGAGGTCTGAAATTTGACCTTGCAGGAGGGCTGAACCCACAGCTGGGGATGGCAGGAATGCTGCTGTCATCCAGGAAAGGCGTTAGCTCATCTCCCCGGGTCTTAGTTCCCACATTGAGTGAGCAGCAACAGCCAGAGCAGTGCCTGAAAAGTGTTTCACTGGATGAGAAGTAATGAGATTTTTAGAACCCAAGCTAGAGCCTTTTAGTCTTTTGGCTTTCCAGGTTGCGATCAATATTCTTGGCCGTATTTCCACCATCAGCACCGTGAAAATCATAGTTCTGTCGCAAACCCCTCCTTCCCCCACCCTCCCCCCGCTCCAGTAACCCTCCCTGGGGGAAAGTGCTTTGAGGGGAAAAAGACCTGAGATAAAATCAATTAATTGCCTTTGCATTCTCTGATAAATGCAGTGCAGAGAGTACGTCCTTCGCCATACAAATGAACTAAAGCAGCAGCAACAAAAGCCTGCTGAAAGGAAACATTACCCCATAAGTGCAGCCCGCTCCGGGCACCAGGCAGGTGCTGGTGGTGCTCAGGGGCTGCTCGGGGTGCTCCGACCTGGTGGGGTGAGAGGGATGCAGGAATCCTGCAGAGCATGGGGTGAACAGGACCCCAGCGGGAGATGGATGCCTTTTTAAAATGAGTGAATGCAAAATATGTTACGTGAGTTCATCTCCTCCATATTAAACTGTTACCCAAAAGGCGGGGCTGTAGTGAGGCTGGAGTGATCAGGCAGATCCGCTCTGCACAGCTGGTGATCCAGTCCTCACATACTGTGTTTTCACATGAGGTGTCCAGCAAGGTTCCTCAACCGGAGAGGGCTGTCCTGCCCTGCCCGGGGACACTGGGGGCACCCCTGCAGCTGACCACCCAAGGGTGCCCCTGGATTAAAGCAGTGCCATTAAATCAAGACCATGAACCGAAGCTCACTGGTGGTGCAGAACATGGACGAATGCTTCTTGCGGACTTCCAAGGGCTTTCCGTGAGGCTGAGCAGAGAGGGGAGGAGCAGACAACTCGGGGCAGGTGGCACCCGGCCAGCAGCGAGGCTGGAGATGCTCGTGCTGCCCTGAGCCCCTGCAGGTTGCCCAAAGAGATGCATCCTCCCGGGCCCAGCGGAGCAGGAGCAGGAGGGCAGGACCTGCTCAGGTGCCCCCCACCCCGGCTGCTCCCCTGACTCCTGCAGCTGCCGCCCCCCCCCCTGCGCCGCTCACCCATCACTTCCAGGGGTGGCTGGGCTCCTCCAGCACCACGGAGGGGCAGGGAGCTGCTTTGTGCCCTCTTACATGGCAGAGGTTTCAAAACAGCCTGCACGGGGAGCACGGAGCCGAGCTGCTGAAGGACACGCTCCTGGGGGCCGGCCTGGCCCAGCGCCGCGGTGAACTCATCCGCAGAGGGCATGATTCATCCGGAGCTCGCCCTGCTCAGTACATCTCGGACTCTCCGTGCCAGAGTATTTTACTGCTGCTGGCTGCTGTGAGGCTTCCATGTGCCCAGCCCTGGGGGATGCTCCTCCTGCCCTCGGTGCGGCCGTGGGGCTCTGCAGCCGGTGTCTGGCTGCTGCGGGGCTGTGCGCGGGGTGGGTGCAGGGGAGCAGCGAGCTGTGCAGCCGTGACTCCCTCCTGCAGGAGGGACTGAAGGAGAGCAAAAAGCCGGCAGCAGGGAGGGCAATGTAATACGACAAAGGGTTAGCTTGCTGGCTTCACGGCTGGCTCTCCTCCAGCTGCCTCAAACCTTTTTTCCCCAGGCTCCTCACCGCTGCCTGTTGGCTGGGCACTGTCCACATGTGTTTGCACATCTGGGGGGCGCAGAGCATGCACTTGCATGGGGCGAGTTGGACTTGCTCACAGTCCTGTGTGATGGATGTGTCCCAGGGGTTAGTGAGAAGGGAATGAGGATCTGGTTATTCTGCACGGAAAATGCAATGGGAGAAGCTGGCCAGTGCCAGGGCGGGCAAGTGGAGGCTCTGGAGCAGGGCTGTGCAAGTCACAGTGAGAGGAGCCAGCTGCCAAACAGCCCAGGCTCTGGGCAGGGAAGCGCAGCGATAAGCTAAGTTGGCTAATCGGGATTCACACTGACAGGGAGAGAAAATTACCCAGATCCACCACAGAGGCAGCTAAGCGGGGAATGGATAACCACAGCAGTGTTCTGCCTTTGCTCCGGCTCTCCCAGCCAGCAGATGAATTAAAGCCCAGGTGGTGTGACTCAAACACGTGGAGCAGGGTCATTTTGCCAGCATGAGCATCAGCTGTGGATATGCCAGGCCAGCGGGCTGGGCTGAGCCCAGCACCCCCAGAGCAGCCCCTGCCCAGCAGCAGCTCGCCTGTCCTCCTGCAGCGAGAGAGGAGCCCAGCCACAGGGAACGTGGGCAGTGCTGGGGAAGCAGCTGTACCCCGAGCAGCCCCTCGGACAGCATCACTGTGCTGGGTGCATGGGCTGGGGCTGCCCTGGGTGCTGGCCGTGGCACGGGGCTGAGCCCGTAGCAATCCAGGAGAGTGTCCCGGTGAGTCCTGGGCTGGTCCTGCCTCTGTGCTCTGGCAGGGGCTGGAGGTTTCTGGGGGTGGGTGCCCCAGCACTGCCCTCGACTGCAGCCCTGCCAAAGGAAAAGTGGGCAGGGGGCTCCGGAGGTCTGACAAAACCCAAACCCTCTTCCTTTACACCTGCGGTGCTCTCACTAGTAGGGCTCCAGCTGTAAAACCAGGAGAAAGCCCCGAATTTGGAGATGTCTCCAGATGGGCTCAGGGTGCGTGGAACATCGCAGCGCGAGCAGCCCCCCCCGGACCCCCTCCTGCAGCCCCCGGCCGGGAGCGCGCTGGGGCTGCAGCAGGGCTCGCTGCGGTGTAAGGCCCGGCGGTGTGTGTGTCTGTGTGTGTGTCTGTGTCTGTGTGTGCTGTGTCTGTGTGTGCTGTGTCTGTGTGTGCATGCTTGGAGCCGGGGCATTTGTTCGGAGCTGGGGCGTTCTCCGCACGCCAGGTGACCGCGCGGTCGCCGTGGAAACGAGCATCGGTCAGGAGCATCGGGAGCAAAGGGCCGAGATAAATGTCGGGGCGTGAGAGGGATGCGGCGGGGCCGGGCTCCCCGTGGCCCTCGTTATGCGGGCCCCGAGGGCAGCGCCCGGGGTCGCGGGGGTGCTGCCCCTGCTGGGCGGGGGGTTCCCTTGGCCCCAGGGTGGGGGGATTTTGGCGAACCTGCTGCGGGGTGAGGGGCTGGCAGGCCAGGAGCATCGCGAGTCCCGTGAGCACTGCCTCTTAACAAGCCTCTAGACGTGCAGGTTGCAGGCAGGAGCTGCCGTTCAGTCCTGCAGCTGAGAAGAGGCTCTGTTCCTCTGCTGGGGAAGTCACTTCTCAAAAATATATATATTTTTTATGTCTGTGGCAATCAAAGTGTTTCTCTGCTGAAGCAGGGGTTGCACGTCCCAGCCGGGAGCAGCAGACGTAGCTCCCTGCACGTACTTCGCATCCCGGGCTGGGCAGCTCGACCCCTGCCATGGCATCCTGCAGCTGGGGGGCTGCACCCGAGACTTGGTCTCTGAACTCCTTTCCCACGTGGCACCAAGGGAAAGTTTTTTCCTGTAAATCAGATGATCACCATACTCAGAAGGTTATTTCTGAGGGAAATGTCCCCGTCTTGCGAGCCTGTGCGCTTGGAGGAGATCCTGTACCACCCTGTGTGGGGCTTCTCTTGCTAAAGGGAGCTTTGCAAGCACTGCAGGTCAGGGACAGCAAACTGGCACGGCACAGTGCAGGCGGTGGGCTTGGCTGGTGCCGAGACAGAGCAAGGACCTGCCCCTGGCTGGGTGACAGCCGAGGAGGAAAGGGGGAGATCTGGGGGTGTAGCTTGGGGTGCCTGGGGCAGAGCCTGGTGGGTACAGGGACAGGGTTGGAGAAAGTGAGTGGAAAGCCTGGAGCAGGGGAGGAAGAGGAGGGAGGCTGTGCTGAGGCTGCTGTCCTCGCTGTGCCTGGTGCCTCCCCACCCGTTCGTGCCGCCCGTTCTCAGCCTCCCCAGCGCCCGCAGTTCCCAAAGCAACGGGAGCAGGCGCTTCTCCCCCCGATGCCGCGTCTCCGCTTGGATGACAGCTTGCCACCTCCAGAGCTTCATCTCCAGGCTTTAATTGATGCCTGTCACGATGCTCAGCTCCCCCGAGCTGGTGCTGGAGAGCAGACTGACGGTGTGCTGCCGGCGATGCTGTGCAGGATGGCTTCTCTCACCCAGCGCCCTGTCCCCCAGCAGCACATCCCACGAGAAAGGGGACGCAGCCAGCGTGGCCTGACCACGTGGCCTGGCGCTGCTGTCACATAGAGCTGCTCCCATCGAGCTGCTGTGGGCTGGAAAAGCCACCACCAAAGGTGGACACAGCCCTTCTGAGAGGGATGGGGCACGGGAGAGGAGCAGTGCATCTTGCAATGGCTTTTGGCAAGCCAGAAGTAGGTGGCACACCAGTATGGGCAGGGGACAAGTCCTTGGAACCTGCACCACTGCCGTGCGCGGGTGCGAGATGTTTGCTGGCAGGGCCACTGCTGCCATCTGTCCTACACCAAGCTCTGTGTGAGTGTTGGCAGCTTTGTGGAAGAGCCACAACCCTAATGGGATGGCAAGAGGGATCCCTCCCACCTCAGCCTGCCCTGACACCTCAGGGAGGTTATGCTCTGTGCCCCTGTTTACCCATTTATAACGTCAAGGACAACATTTGTCAACGCTGCAGAGAAAGCACCGTGCATACCCATGCGCTTGTTTGCTGCTTTCTCTGGAGAAGGCAGCTCTGAGAGTGCTGCAGACAGGAACCACCGCAGCTGCCCAGACCCTGGAGGCACTGCGGTCCCCCCCAGCCCTGTGTGCACCGAGCCCTGAGCTGTCCCCAGCAGCGCTCGGTGCCTTGGAGGGCTGCAGGGAGCAGGATCTCAGCATCCACAGGCAGGGGAGGGCTGCATCCATCAAAACAAATCCATAAGCGCAACTGGGCGTAGCCAGATTTTTTTTGTTGTTTTAATGCCTTTAATTTCCCTCTGACTGCACATTGGTAGCACATGGACCAGGCTGCTGGATGGATGAGCAGAAACAGGAAAGGAGAGAGACTGTACGCAGCCGGTCCCTTCTGCAGGCTGCCCCGCCAACACGTGCGACCTGTCAGGATCTCCCCCCTGTGCACACCCCCGTGCTGCCCCCATTCTCTTCCTGCAGTGTGACCGAGTCCCCAGTGCATCACCTGGCTGAGCTGGGCTCATCCTTGGCTTTCTCCTGTCATGGCACAACTGCACCACTTTGGCACAGGAGAGCCAGGCCCTAAAGCACAGCGAAGAGAAAGCCAAAGCAAACAGGCGTTCAAAGGCAAAATGCTTTTGTTTTGCTTCAGAGCCAGGAGGGGGGAAAATCAGGAAAAAAAAAAAAAAAAAAAAAAAAAAAAAGCCTTTTTTTCCCAAATGCTAAGTGGGAGGCCATCAGATGCCAGAGCATCTGTCTCCTTCCCCGGGGCTTCCAGGCAGCGCTGCCGGTGCCCACCACAGCGGGGCTGTGCCCGGCCCCCGCTCTGGGTTTTGGGTGCGGGAGGAGGGGGCAGCAGGCGTGGGGGTGTGGGGGTGCGGGGCTGTGCCGTGGGGTGGGTGGCTCAGCCTTGGCACTCGCCTGTGCTGCTGGTGCTTACCCATGGTGTGCGTGCGCACACACATGTGCCTGCACTGCAGGGGCTGCATGAAGCGGGCTGGAGCTGGGTAAGGCCAGGTCTCCTCAAGCAACTCTGCCTTCTCCAGCATCTGCTGCGGTTGCCAGCGTCCCAGGCACAAAGCAGAGCTGAGAAGCAGCAAAGAACGGAAAGCAGGCAAGAAACCTGTTATTGTAATTTAAATGAAGTCATCCATGCCTCCAAAAATCCCATCTCAAGATTGACAAGAGTCAATCTGTGCCCCAGGTGTTGCTGGGCGCAGAGGGGCAGGCAGCCGCTGCTGATGGGTGCTGCTGGTGAGGGTCGTGCTGCCCTTCGCAGGCTGCCCCTGCGCACCCCCTGCCAGCAGCCCTGGCTCTGCAGGGAGGATTGCAGCGGGAGGGCGACCCCGAGGCTCGCAGGTACCCCCAGGGCAGGGGGGCTGTGGCTGGGGTCACTGGGCAGCCCCGTGCAGTGCTGCCCCCGGTGCAGAGGGATCTGAAGACTTCCTGGCTTGTGTCTCCTCAGGAACCTTCCGAGGAGTGTGCAAGAAAATCGACCACTTCCCCGAGGACGCGGATTACGAGCAGGACACGGCCGAGTATCTCCTCCGTGAGTCCGCTTCTGCGCGCTGCCCCCGAGCCCCGTCCCCAGCAGCCCCCCGCAGCCCCCGGCTGGCAGGAGGCCGAGGAGTGGCAGCCCCGGCACGCACCCGAGCACACGCACGAAGGGACACGGGCACTGCCCAGCCTGCCAGCAAACACGGTGACAGGCTGAGAGGTCTGCATGGCAGAAGGGTGCCTGCACCGCCTACATTTCCAAGTAAGCAGGAATATGAGGCAGCACAGGGCAGCAGTCTCGGAGGCATTCACGTCTCTGGGCTGGCTCAGCTGCTGACACCCCAAGGGAAGGGACCCCGGCACCCCCTGCCCCTCGTGCCGGGGGTGCTGCTGGTCCGGACGCTGTGCTGAGCTCCCCGTTTTGTAGCGCTCCACGGGGAGCCGTCAGCTCTGCTCACCCATCCAGGAGGGGAGTGTGCCGAACGGAATGGGTTTGCAATTTTAGGAGCTGAGCATTTAAGATCTTCTCCCACCCCCTCCCACTGTTAAAACAAAAAGTCTATTTTAAAGCCCCCAGAATGGCATTTTAATGGGGCTTCTGTATCGCTGTGCTTTTAATAAGGGCCCTAAGAGAGGGATGAGAGCCCAAACCAAGGCACGCTGTATTTTAGGTGCCTTTGCTCTAGCAGCAGGTAGTGATTTGCTGCATTAATTGTTCTTTGCAGTCAATTTGGAAGCTGAACTTCTGATAGGGCAAGTAGGAAACACCCTTCCCTGTGTAGCTCTGGTAAGTGACCCCCGAGCATGCAGACAAGCCCTGCCCGAGCTAATCCTGCTGGTTTAGGGATGGAGCCCAGCCTGGGGCTACAGCACCAGCCCTGCTGTGCTTTGGGTCTTGGGCTTTTTGTTCGTTTAGATAATGTTCCTCCCTGACGTCAGAGAACTATTTTAATAAGTAAGTAAATGCAGCTGCGGTGGTTTGGGGACCCAGGTGACAGGTTCCTGACCCCTGTGGCTGGCAGTACAGTGCCTGTGGCTTCATTGGCAGCCCCTTGAGATCTGGGAGGCTTTCTGAAATCCTGAGGATCCGGTCGTACCCACAGCCAAAACCCAGAGGTGCCGTGCTTTGTAGTGAGGAGGGAAATTGCTAGTGCTAGCTGCATGACAAGGCTCAAGAGGTAATTCCTTAAAATAGTGTAGGAGAAAAAAAAGAAAGGAAAACATCAGCGTTTTAAAGGTTTTGTGCCTGGAGGGCTGAATCACAGGTCTTGTGTGGTGGATGCAGGACTCCAGAGCAGCTCAGGAGAAAGAGGAGCAGAGGACACCCAAGGGGAGCAGTGCCGGGCTGCTCCCAGAATCACACCTGTGAGGCCTGCGAGGGCTTGTGGGGCTGGGACCTGGCCTGTGGCTGCCAGACCCCGCAGGACGAGCCGGGCTGTGTCCCGCAGAGCAAGGGGGTCCCTCCCCAGCAGGGTCCCCAAATCCAACCCGGCCCGGGGCTGCCATCGGGCTGGGGGTGCCAGCACCTGACCGTGTTCCCCTCCTCGCCCCGCAGGTGCGGTGAGAGCCTCCAGCATCTTCCCCATCCTCAGCGTGGGTCTGCTCTTCTTCGGCGGCCTGTGCGTGGCGGCCAGCGAGTTCTACAAGAGCAAACACAACGTCATCCTCAGCGCCGGCATCTTCTTCGTCTCGGCAGGTAGGAGCAGCCCCGCGGGCAGGAGCAGGGGCCCTCCGGGCATGCTGCAGGTGTGCACGTGGGGACTTGAGGGCGGACAAGGGAACTGGTGGCAGGCTGGGGGTTCTCCCAGGCACAGGGGGACCCAGCCTTGTGAGCTGTCCCATCCTGGGTGAAAAGTCCTCAGGGACAGTGAGGAAGACCCAGAGCGATCCTTGTCCAAAGGGTCCACCTTGCCAGAACGTCCTTTAAACCCCACAGGGTGCCTCTGGGGGAGCCCAGCATGGGTCAGGTTTTGGGGGGATCTGCCCTCAGCCACCGGAGCACCCAGCCCTGGGCAGCAGGTGGAGGGGCTGCCACAGCCCTACAGGGAAAACAACTCTGCCTTGAGAGGCCGTTCCTTCAGGATTGCTCATTTCTCTGCGCACTGTTCCCCAACGCTTCATCTGATTATTTTATGACAATGTCTTTGTCTCAAGGAACTGCTCTATTTTGTGGTTTTCTTCTCCCCACAAAGAGACAAATTACTCTCCCTCCTTCGGCTGGCAGGAGCCGCTGATGCAGATGAGAAAACAACAGAAAGAACATAATCGATTCATTAAGTAAATACAGGAATGCATCAGCCGCTCCTCAGCCTTACGACACAGCCCCACGGCTCTGCTGGCAGTGCAAAAATTGCCCAAATCCCAAACAAAGTCTCCAGGCTCTGCCAGAAATTAAGAGATGGAGCTGCTTTACTTCCTGGAGCTCTCAGCCCTGAAGAAATGGGGCTGGCACCCCCCGGGGCACGGGGACACTCGAGTCCCCCCCATCCCTCTCCCGCTGCTGGAGCGAGCGCCTCTCCCTCTCCTCCCCAAAGGTCTCAGTAACATCATCGGGATCATCGTCTACATCTCAGCAAACGCAGGGGACCCAGGGCAGAGCGACTCCAAGAAGAGCTACTCCTACGGCTGGTCCTTCTACTTCGGCGCGCTGTCCTTCATCATCGCCGAGATGGTGGGGGTGATCGCCGTGCACATGTACATCGAGAAGCACCGCCAGATCCGCGCCAAGTCGCACTCGGAGCTGCTGAAGAGGTCGGCCTTCACGCGCCTCCCCACCTACCGGTACCGCTTCCGCCGGCGGTCCAGCTCCCGCTCCACCGAGCCGCGGTCCCGGGACATGTCGCCCGTCAGCAAGGGCTTCGGCACCATCCCCTCCACCGACATCTCCATGTTCACCCTCTCCAGGGATCCCTCCAAGGTCACCATGGGGACGCTGCTCAACTCCGAACGGGACCACGGTTTTTTACAGGTCCATAACTCCATCCCCAAGGAGTTCAAGGAGTCTTTGCACAACAACCCGGCCAACAGACGAACCACGCCGGTCTGAGCAGGGCCCCGCCGGGCAGCGTGCAGAGGCGCTTTGTCAGGCTGCATGACATGATCCTCGTGACGGTGTAACCTGTGAAACCCCGTTTTTAAGGACAATCCCAGCAGGCTCCCCGTGCCCCTGCCCCGGAGGGGCTGGGTTTCTCTCCCGAGCCACCCACCCGGCTGCCCCATGGCCGGGCTGGGACTGCCGCCCGCCCCCGGCACCGAGGGCACCGCGCTGCGCCGCGTCCCTGGCCACGGCGCCCCCGAAGACTGGCTGGGGGCTTCCCAAAGTCACCATCGTTAATGTTGATAATAACCGCAGTGTTACCTTAGCTGTATGTCCCCATGGAAATGCTGGCGACAGCCCTGTCTGTGAGAATCCCCATCCGGTAGTTACATTTAAGCGAAACTGCCTGGAAGTCCGGAGTGTGAAGCACTGAGTGGGTAACGTAACGATGCTCGTGTTCCTGAAACCATGTCCCCTGTTGTGATGGATGGAGTGCTCGAGCTGGGTTTCTTTATGGCGTTTCGTGCATGCATTAAATAGCTTGGAATTCAATTTTGTCATGTCGGGTTGGAAGAAACATCCTTTTGCAATTTTCTGTGGTCTTGAAAGGGCTTCTTTCTTTCATTCCTTCCTTCCTTCTGTCTTTCTTTCTTTCCTCCCTCCTTTTGGTGCATTCTGACCATGAAAGGACTCAGGAGCAGAATTCCTCTAATGACTGGTAGCAATTAGCCAGCATTTAATTAATCTCTAATGTTGCAAGAAAATGAAATAACTCCCTAAAATCAATACACATGCAGCCACAGGATACTGTCTGGGCAAATCGAGAGGCAACGCTTGACCCGGTGGTACTTTGGGAGAAGCTGAGTTGTGGCTGGGCCTCTGGCTATGGTTTGTATGCTGATGGTGTATGATTCTATAATCAACATGACCACGAGATTGATGAGAAAAATAACAATAAAATTGTCCAAGTTTGGCAAGCAAGTTACTTGGCTGAATGGGCCACGTGTGCTGACCCTGCTGTGGGCACCAGGAAACTGCAGCATGTCTCGTGGGCGTTCCTCCCACGGCTGCGTGGAGGGGCTGAGATGGGGAGGGGGAGGTGCTCAGTGTCCCTCCATACCAGACGTTTTTGGCACCCACACTGGCGGGGGGAACACATCTCCCACCCCGTGGGGAGCTGCTGGCACAGGCAGAGGGGAGGGCGCAGGGCTGGCACTGTGCTTGTGGCCGCGGGTCTGTCTGGAGCAGAGCTCGGCTGCACGAGGCAGCGCATGAGCAGCAGGTCTTGGCACGACGTGTCACTTAATTGAGGTCTTATTTAGCTGTCTGACAAAACCCATGGATTTCTGGGGGGATTCGTTAGGTGACCGCAGGCACTGGGGGCCACATGAGCCCCGTTTCATCTGTGCAATGGAAGCACCGGGCGCTGCTCTGTGCTCTTGGCAGCCCGCGGCCCCGCGGCATGGCCACGCATGGCTTTGGGCTCCGGGCGGGTGCCTTGGCTTCATCAGGGCTTATTTGCTACTATTGCAAGGGGGTGGTGGCAAGGAGCCCTATTCAGATGCTAATTAGGCCTCTTAATTGCCACAGTCGCTGATTGCATGTATTAAAAACAGCCGAGGAAGTGTAGCATTCTGATCCTAGGGAAATATTTAAAAACAAAGTAGTGAAAGGGCTCACTGTGTAAAATGCAGAAGCAGCAGCATTTTAATTTACCTGGCAAGCAATCATCAGCCTTGCGAGGGCTCTCTGCAGCATGCAGCCTCTTTCATCAGGTGGTTGCCCTGCTAGAAGGCCACCTGAGCACATGCCAGGGTTGTTTCAGGGAACTATCCCAGTGCTCCTCACCTCTGACAGCAGCTTCGGGCTCACCCAGGAGCCTGCTCCCCTCAGACCCCTGAGCAAACTGCCCAACCTGCCCCATCTGATAGATACGGTCAGCGTAGTGCCAGGATCGGTGTGTGCTGAGGACTGCCCTTCGGCAGACCTCTGGGAACTCTGCTAACAGAAACCCCGGTGCTGTGCGGGCTGAATGCCACGGTGAGACCAGCACTGAGCCCACACCAGATCCGGCCACGGGGGCATGGAGGTGCTGACCCCACGTAGTGTTACCGGTGCAGGGGCAGGAACCTGCCCTGAAGCGTCCCTGCCTGCTCACGGGGACACCCCTGGGCTGTGCACATCCACGTGCATGCTTTGTGGCTTACAGGAACATATTTTTCAGACTTAAATCTTCAGAAAACATTCTCCAGCTGAGTCACCAAATACTGCGGCTAAGAAACCCTGTTTGTCCTTATCAGGAACAGCGAGGCGTGTGAACAGGGTGCGTTTTTCATTAAAACCAAGCCCCACGCCAGCGGAGCAGCGCAGCCCGTGCTGGCCTGGAGGCTCGGCAGCGGGGCTTGCCCACGAGCAGCAGAGCGGCGCGCCGGGAGCCCGCGTGGGACCAGCGGGTCCGGGGCAGGCTCGGCACGGCAGGAGGCATCAATGGCCAGGAAAATGCCTGGCCAGCTGCCGATGGATTAGCTCCCAGTTCATGGCAATTGTTAATAATATAACCCAACGTGCTGTTATAATTATCGATACTGTTGTCACCGTGTGGTTGCCACCAGGAGCAGCCGTTTGTCAGGGGCAGGAACGCTGCGTGCCACCTCCTGGGCAAGCACAGGACTCCCGGTACCTCAGGTGTCATTAAAGCCACGTTCAGGGCAATTTGTGTTGCTGCTGTTTGTCTTGAGGGCCAGTGAGCCAGGAGATGGGTCGGCAAAGGACTATGCTTTGTTTCAGAGAGAGGATCGATTTTCTAAAGTTAATTAAGTTATCCCCTAAGTCACGGAACCGAAGCAGGAGGTGCCCCCAGTACATGGTCTTCTTGCGGGGTGGCCAAGAGGCAGGTGGTGCAGGAGCAGCCAGACAGCACAGGTTTGCCTTCCTTGAGGCTGAATTTGTGACCTGAAACATTTTTTTGTTTGTTTCTGAGGCACCCTATCTCCAGCTGTTGTTCTTTCTGATGTCGTCGTCCTTTTGTTTCACACCAGCAGGAGCCTGCCCCCGGCACGGAGCAGACACGGGGGTCCCGGGCTGGCAGCCCCTCTGCCCTGCCGACGGGCACCGCCGTGCCGCTGCCCTCGTGCCGCAGGGGCTGGGCCGAGCCGCAGCCTCCCCCTGCGAGACCGAGCCGCTTGTTTATGAAGGGAGGCCGGGCAGGCGGTGATTGAAGGTGTTTACTGCCACGTGTAATATCTTTCCTTCGTACCGATGTCTTTCCCCTGAAAGAGAAAATCAATACCCAGGCTAAATCTGGAGGCTTCAATATTTTTCACAGAAGTGCAAATCAATATGGATTTCTTAACAAGTTTAATTTCAATACCTGAAAGTGCACATTCTGCCTATTTCCTGACCTTTCCAATCCTTTGGGGAGAAAGATTAAAAAGATTTGTTCAAATTCAAGAAATTGAATCAGCAATTGCCCCATTACCGTTTTCTTCCTGCCAGACCTTGATAAACAGCCTGATAGCCCGTCATAGCCGCGTGGCCCGCGGCACCTCGCCCGGTGCCACTGCTGCCACAGCTGTCCCTGACCCACGAGGCTCACACCCGTACCCCGGCACCCGGAGCTGCGGCCACCGCAGGAGCAGCAGCCCCCATGGCAATGAAGGGACAGGAGCCAGCCTCGGACAGATGTCCCCACTGCCCCTTCTCACGTCACACAAACCAACCCAAGCCTACACTCGCTTTTGAGCAGCTTGATTTAAGGGTGCTGCAGTGCTCTGGAACAGCTCTATATTTATCGTGCAAAGCCTTTGTGCAGTTTTAGATCATCGTGTAATCACTGTAAATACTGCAAAATGAGCGCAGGCTGTAGGCTCGTCTCACCTGAGCTAAAGGCTTCAGGTAATGTGGTTGCCCTTGGAGTGATCCCCGCTGAAAAAGACCAACTGACATTACTAAAGCGAATGTGTCTGCGAAGGTCAGCACCTGCTATTTCAATGTCACACCCAGCAGTGGCTGTTGCCATGGGTGACTCGCCTCTCATCCTGCACAGCAGGGAGCTGCACGGCGGGTGCACGGCGCAGCCCTGGGGTGCGCGGGGCCGGCCCAGGACAGCGGGGCAGAGGGACGGGGACGGGGACGCTGCGGCCCTGGCAGTCAGCAGGGCTCACTGTGGGCTTACGTTCCTGCTCGCTCAACTCAAAAACTCAAGGGAGTTTTTTAATTGCTGCGTTTGTGCTGTGGTAGACAGAAGACCCAGCTACAAGCTGCCTGCTGCCGGCCGGTAGAAGTTGGCACCAATACAGATGTGGAGGGAAGATGTCACCTGTGTGGTGGGTGCAGCCAGGAGATCTTCTTCTGAGCCTTTTTTCCAAGTCCAGGTCTGCAGGTACCTCCGATAAACGTGCAGGCTTCCCCATGGCTTGCTCTAAGGGAAAGCTCCTCAGCTCAGTTCCTCTCAGCTCCTCCAGAGCCTCTTTGGACCTCTTGGTTGTTCCTTTCTCGACATTGTCCTTTGCCCTCTCTTGCTGTGATTTGTTTGTGTGTTTTATTTTTTTACTGTTAGAAATAGCTCATGAAAGCCTAGGTAAGTCCAAGCAATTTACATCATGTGTTCATTATTTACTTGATGGACAGTAATGGCTTCTGTGGTGCCATTACTATCTGTCATCTAAATCCAAATGCTGAGGAGCTTTAAAGGGCAGCCTTTCATTCTGGGGCTGCAGTAGCTGCTCCGGCATCGTTATCATCTGCTGTGAGAGCCTGCGCGCCGTAAATCTTTGGCTGGCCATGGCCACTAACCCCAGCTCTTAAAAGTTCCCCAGAAAATTTTCAATGAACAAGACTTTCACCCGCTTTTAGAGTGAAATCTCATTGCTAATAAACTTGTCACTCTCCCATGAACCTCCAGTCACTAGAGAAGAAAAACCTCCTTGGCGCACCCGCGCTTGCATTAGAAGGGGGTGTCGGGAGCGGGGGTGCTGGGGGGGAGCTGGCCCAGCCCCCTCAGTGGGCACCATAGCCCTGGGAAGCAGTGATGCAGGTAAGTGCAATTAGACATTAATTAGTGCTGGGTTTCATTGCCTGCTCCTCCAGTGGCTGCAGCCTTGCATTGATGGTAGCCGAGGTGGTGTTTTCTAAATCAAGCATATCCTTCCCTTTTCCTTGATAAACTGGTTTCTATCAGCAGTCCGAAGGAGCTTGCCAAGAGCATGAATTATTTCAGGCCTGCTCTCACCCTGCCCAGTGCAGGACAGGTCTGACAGTGAATAGTGCCAGGATTGCACAAGCCGTCCTCCCTTTCTGTCTCTTCTGGGCTTTGTCACCACAGTTTTGGGGCTGTTGGTTCAGCACAGCAGCCTCCTTCCATCAGTCAGCATCCCATGGCATCAGCCTAAAACAATTGCAGACCGAGCTGTAGGTGCAAGGCAGGGCAGGAATTTGTGTTGTTAGTCCAGGTTATCTGATTCACAAAGTTAGTGCCTCAGTTAAGGGAGGGTCAAATTTAGCAGTAACTGAAGGGAACGGAGGCGCCTTGTCCTCACTCGCACACACCTCCACCTAGGGCCAACCGGCTGCACCTTTTTGTTCTGTTTTTGTCCATTTACAGCATTTTTTTAGCCTCTTATCAAGCAACTTTCTCTCCATCCTCTTTGGTTTCCTTAGTTACTCCGTTCCTTGCAGCACCGTCAGTACTCACAGTGCTGCCACAACACCGGCGTCTCCTGTGCCGCCGGGAGCCGCGGAGCCGGAGCCGGCCCCAGCCAGGAGCTGCCCGGTGCTGGCACTGCGGGGCTGACTGCGGGCACACGGCCACGTCTGCCTCGTGGCAAAACCCTCCGAGGGATGCAGCACTGGGAAGCGCTCGCAAACACACGCGGAGGGCTGCAGCCAGGCTGCTGGGGTATTCCAGGAGTGCTGCACCGGCGCCTGGTGTGCCAGCACCGTGGCTGCTCGCTTCTAACCGCAGCGGTGGCCCTGTCCTGTGAAGAAGGCACTGTCCCGGGGGGTTCAGAGCCGGCAGGAATGCCGATGCCTCCCTCTGGGGCCGTGCTCCACAGCCGTGCCTGGCCCAGCCCAGCAGCACCCCGCGTGGCACTGCCAGCTGTGCCATTCTGGTGGCGCGGGCTCTCCTTGGAGAACCCAAGTTTCTGCTTTCTTTAATAACCCCTAGGTCCACTGGAAAACTGCAACGAGTAGCATTAAGAAGCAACTTGGTAAGTTTATTTTGATGAAATACAATAATTATCATGCTTAGCAGCTGTTGCTATTTAAAATAAGAAAAAACGGGGCTTGCATTGAAAATGTTTTGTAAACCATGTGCACCAACAATCTGTTCCAATGAAACCAGCCATTATGGAAACCGTATAATAGCAGGAGCTCATTATGGAAAGTTAAATTGCAAATCATATTTTGTTTCAAATGAGCTAGATGAATGCATAATTTGCCTCAAAGAAATAGTTTTGCAGTTCTCATCCTCCTGCCAAGAGCTGAAGCTCTCGGGCTGCAGCTGCTGGAGCGGCCTGATTGTCCATTTCAGACTACAGGAAGTTTTGGTTTCAAAGGAAGATTTGAAGTGAGAAGGGGAGGAACAAAAGCAAAGGAAAAAAAAGGCAGAACGCCACCACCGCTTTCATAGCAGAGCAGTTGCAAGTGCTCAGCAAGTTTCCTGCAGAGACCCCAGCGCCTGAGGGGCTGCGCAGGTTGGATTTGAGGGCAAACGAGCCAGGACCCACACAGCTGGGGCTGTCCCGCTGTGACCCACGGGCAGCAGCCACCGCGCCTGGCACCGCGGGGTCTGGGTGCTGGCTCGGGGGGGCACCGCAGGGTGACCGAGGGGCCCTGGCCCTTCCCACTCCAAAGCTCACAGCACCAACTTCCAGCCTGAAAATATTCTCCTTCCCTAGCAAGGGCATCGTTCATGAAGATGGAAGTGGTTATTAATTATCCTTTAATCACTGGCTCTGTCCCAGTGACTCCTCACAGTCCCTGTGCTGGTAGGAGGCGCACAATAAACGTCGTCAGAGCTCTGTATTTAGGCTCATCCATTTTCATCAATCAAAAGCAATAGTAAATATTCCAGTGAGACTCTGAAGGCTCGCCTGCTCCTCCCCGAGGCCCAGGGGCTGGTGAGCACCCGCAGCCCATTGTTCCCTATGGGAGCAGAGCACTTTGGTGGCTCTGGGGACGCGGGTGCTGCGTGTCCCCAGCCTGCTGGCCCCAGCTGCCCGGCCTGGCTGCCAGCACCGAGGGGCAGACAGCGGCTGAGAGCCTCCCTGGGAGCCCAGCTCGGTGTGCTGGGGACGTCAACCCCCGCCTGTCGGTGTAAACTGTGACCGCTGTGCTTTACTGCCAGCCTTAAAAGAGAGCATGTGTAGTAATGAAACTTGGCGGGGGATCCTGACATGCCCCTATAAATCCTGCAGCTGATGGGGAGTGGAGCAGCGATCCCGCAGCCCCTGGGAGCCCTCACCCTCCTGCAACGAGGCAGTGGCCAGGATGGGGGGGTGAGCTCGGGGTGGCCATCACCCATGGGACGGGGGCTGCAGGGCTGGGTTTGCCCCACACCACGCTGCCAGCGTGGCCGTGGGCTGCAGGACGGGGGCGTTTGCCCCCCAGGAAAAGGCCACGCTAAGGGGGGAACCCCTGGGTGCAGTGTTCGAGCAGCCAAAGCATGACAGCAGCCTGTCCTAAAGACACCACCCGGGCATCCCCCTCCCCGTTCCTGCCCCCTGATGCTGCACAGGCTCTCCGAGGAGCGTGGAGGTGCAGCACAACGGGGCTAATTGGGGCAGCACTGACTGCAGCTGCACCAGGGGCTGGGGCAGCTGGGGGCGGGACTGAGGTAATTTAGCCAGGGCTGCAGGACCTGCTGCCATCCCTGGGCTAAGCTGAGCTCGCTGCAACCCCTGGGGTGTCCCTGTGCTGGAGGAGCGGGAGGGCTGCGGTGCCAGGTAAGCTGCTCATCCCTGTCGTCAGCCCTGCAAGCGCTGCCGGTGTCAGGGACGTGGCTGAGCAGAGGGTGCTGGTTTAAATCATTCAGGCTTGCAGCAAATGAAAAAGCAAGAAATTGGCAGCAGGTAAATTGTTGCTATTTGAACCTATAAAATAATGGAGAAAGAACAAGCACAATGAGCAGTACCATCGCGAGCCAGGATGGATAAGGAGCGCAGTCTCCCCATGCTCCAGGGAAGGCAGGCAAGCTTTGCGGAGTCCTTAAATGCGTCGTATATCTTCACAGAGCATTTCAAGCCAGTTAACCTAGCAGCAAACTGGCAAAAATAATTGAAAAGGGTAACGAGCGTTCTGTAACCTTCAAGTAAATAGCAAATATTTAAAACTTCAGGCTATCTTTTTATTTTTATTATTTTTTTTTAATTTATTATGGGCCCTTTTATCTTGTGCAGCCTGGAGCTCACAGAAGATAGGTGATTTCCTTTTGCTTCACAGTCTTAATTAGCCTCTATTTCCTGCACCTTGTCAGCAATATGCAGCAAGCTAATTACTTCTTGCTGCTGCCAGGTGCCCTCCCTGCAGCAGCAAGGCTGGTACTCCCTGGCTGGTACTGAGAGCAGCCCCTTCCTCCTGCCCTTTGCCTTCATGGCTTTGGTGACATCCCCGCTCTTGATGCCAGAGCAGCCACGTGTCCAGCTCCAGCTGCAAGGCTCAGCTCCCTGTCCCAGCACCCTGTGGTCCCAGGGATTCATGCAAGGTCTGGCAGCACCCAACACGTGCAATGCTCAGGGCTGGGCTTGTGAGGAGCGCTGAGGGTGCCCAGCGCAGGCTGCGTGAGCTCTAGGAGCAAGATATGGCATTAACCCCACACATCTGCGTCCCTCGCCCTTTGGGTGCACAGGGTTTGGGCCCAGAGGGGCTGGGTGCCACGGGATGCAGATCAGGGCACAGATTCCCCTGCTGCAGCCTGGACAGTCCGTTCTCTGTACGCCCCGGGGCCGATGCGGTGGGGACAGCCTGTGCCCTGTCCCTCCGTGCCACAGCCCAGCCCAGGAACACCAACTCCCGGCCCTGCAGGCAGAGCGGAGCTGCAGCGGCACCGAGCCCATCCCAGAGACAATTTCATTAAACATTAAAAACAACAGCTGCTCACAGTATTAGGGAACGCTTAAAGACGGCAGAAGCACTTTGCAATTAAAATGTGTTTATCTTAGGAAAGAAATCCCGGAAACTTGTAATTAAAATGTTTATACAAAGGGCAAGATTTCAGAGCCTGCATCTTTACAAACTTCCTTTCTGGAAGCAGCAGGAGCTCGGGTTAGGCTGTCCCTGGGCAGACACCAGCCTCAGCTCTCTGCCAGGTCTGGTGACAGCACGATGGGACACCATGTCCTGGGGCATCGGAGCAACCAGAGCAGCCCCAGTACTGCAGCCGTGGAAGCCCTCACCCATCATGTCCCAGAAGGTGCAGCTCAGCATCAGCCGAGGCAGCTCCTCCCGAGGCCCGGGCGCTGCCAGGCACAGCCTGGACGGCCGGGACACCTCCTGGCTCTGCAGATGCTGCACAGGCAGAAATAACCCATCCCCAGAGTGATCTGGGGTGTGCCCGGGCTCAGACCTTCACTTCCACCGCCGTGGGGCTGGAGGTTTCTCCAAAAGCTCTCGCAGAGCTGGCAGGCTGCTGGAGCTGGCTCTGAGGGCAGCCAGCATGCCTCAGCAGCTCGGCCCTGGGCGGGGGGCTCGGTGCCAGGGATGCTGACCTGCCCCACACTTCAGGGGGCTCTCTGGGCACTCAGGGCAGGTTCTCACGTGAGCAGCAGTAAATATGCAGTGGCAGATCTCCGTGGCTCCTCCAATGAGGTACAGCACTCCCTCGGGTTCCCAGAGGAGACAGGGCTGGGCTGAAGGCCAGCGATGTGAACTTGGCCAGTTCAAAGTGCTTCGAGTGCTGCTTTGATTTGTACATGCTCTGCTCCTCTGCACACTCACTGCAGTGCTTCTCCCCTGTGCAGGCAATTCGTCTGGCTGCTCTTACAGGATTTTTCTCTTTTGTTGCCTTTTTTTTTTTTTTCCAGTTCTCCTTTTGCTGCCGTTGGGGTTTTGCTGGTGGCTCTCCCACCCTGCCAGGCACACAGGACTGCAGGGCTGGGGTGAGACCGAAAGGACCCGGGACTGCAGAGCCCAGCCCTGGGTGAGTTTTGGGGTGCTGGGACTGCTGTGTGGGGCTGGCACTCACTGGGAGGCAGCACCCAGCAGCCTCCCCCTACCCACACGGCTGTCCTTCCCCCCCTCTGTGTCTCGTCCCCCACAGGGGGTCTGCGCCCCCACATGCCATGATGCCACCCCGTGAGCAGAAGTGGCAGCAGAGCCACCAGCCTTGCCAGGCTTGGAAAAGAAAAATCTGGGCTGTTTTCCTTCCCTCTGCCCCACCACCGGTCTTTGTGGTGTGTTTTGGTGTGTTCCCAAGCTTTTTGTGCCTCCAGTTATGGCAGGTAGGAACCTCCGTTAGAGAGCAGACTATGAAAATGTTATCTGGAGAGCTGTAAAACTGTGGGCCCTTACAGCCCATGCTTTGAGGCTTGTCCCGAGGCAGGAAGGTCTTCAGCGAGCGTGCAGCCCCTGCTAGGACCTGAATGTTAAAGCCTTTTCATGTTTATTCCAAAGTTATAACAGAAAATAGAAAGAAAAAATAAAACGAGAACTATGGAAGCAAGCTGGTTGTGGGCTGCTGCAGAAGCCATAAATCACTTTCAGAATGCATCCCAGAGGCTCTCACCTCGGGGTTCAAGTGCCTTTTAACCTCTCAGATCATTGAAACCCGGCAGGAACTCTTTGTCTTGCTTTTGTGAGCTTTGTAAGCACCTGACAGTCCCAAACAAGCTGCAAACCCTAAACGCAGGCTGCTTGGGGATACACGATCACCTTTGGAGATGGTTAAACATCCTAACAGAAGGGATGAAAAGTGTTTTATAAAGCATGATCTTTTCAGACAGCATGGAAATCACAGGTCCCAGTTCTCTTACAGACAGCGCATGGCCTTTGAACAGCGAGTTGGAGCTGCAGCCTGCGTCCCTGGGCACAGAAAGAGGCATCCAAGGCACGTCTCTCAGCTGATGAAGGGAAGATGGGGAAAGACGTGGGTCGTGGCAAACCTTCGGATGTGGGGGCAGGCCCCGCAGAGCACGGCTGCAGGCACCCAGAGGCTGTGGCAGGCTCGGGGCAGGTGGGAGAGGGACCCCATGGACAGGAGGCACCCCATCCCCTGCCCAAATCACCTCCTCTTTCCCTGGAGCATGCCAGGGGGCCTGGCAGCTGCACAGGGGCTGCCCCCAGCCCAGGCTGAGCTGAGCCCCTCGGACCCAGGCCAGCTGCGATGTGCCACGATGGTGCCAGCAGCACATGGGGGCACAAAGCTGGCTGCACCGGGCAGGGAGCACCTGGAGCAGGCGGGGGTCTGGCTTTGCCTGCAGAGACAGGGGCAGAAAATTTGCAAATCCCATCATGTCTTTACCTTGCTCTCTCATAGAGCATGAGATTGATTTCCCACACTGGGTGTATTTAGGCTGTTTGTTCTGTGAGAAGGCAAATTTGGGAAGACTTACTATTGTGCCGGGCCTGATGAGAAAACCTTGTCAGACGCGGCAGAGCTTCCCTCGGCTCGCGCCCTGACGGCCGATAATTGGGCATTCAGCGCAGTGCCCGCTGCAGATCTGCTCTGCACCCAGCCTGCACAGCCCAGCTCGCTCTGACTCGAGTCACAGCTTAATCCGAGGCTGCATCTGGAGAGTGTGACAGCGGCTTCCTGGAGCGCGCAGGGGAACGCGCTGGGGGATTTGGCTGAGATGCTCGCCTGCAAAGCAATTAAAAGCTGCCGCACTGGAAGCCTGTATTGATTGTGGTTGCAACTTCTGCAACCAGAACAATTTGCCTGTGCACGTTGTGGCAAACCTGGCGGACAAGGAGAGGCTGCACACAACTGGCTGGGCCCGCAGAGGGGCAGTGGACAGAGCCTGCCAGGCCCCTAATCCTTCCCCAGTGCCACAGCTGGCTCAGGCCATCCCTTTTGGGTGCTCTTACACTGCAGTGGCCCCCACGGCCACCCCAAGGGTCCTCTCCTTCTGCAGGAGGGCTCCAGCAGTGATCAGCCAAGGAGGAAGGCTCCGAGCACCCCTGCCTGCTGCCAGGCAGCCGCAGCGAGCGGTTGAGGAGTGTGGAGCAGCCCGGGACACCCACAAGCAGTGTGGAGACACCCTCATGTCCAAGCTGCACTGCTCCTGGGGGAGCTGCAGTCCCCTCCACAGGACGTCCCGGCTCGGCACTGGGGTGTCCTTGAAGCTCACCACCTCTGCGCCTCCTGGAGCCGGTGGTGTGGCCGAGAGGGGCTCAGGGGTCAAGAAGCTCATCTGCAGCACAGGACCCAGAGCTGCTGGGGCAGCACCGAGGAGCCTGGAGCAGCCCCGGCCGGGGCAGCCTCAGCCTGGCTCGGCTCAGCCCAGCCTCCCCATTCCCACCCCCAGCAGCACCCGCCCTCAGGTGCTCCTTCGGCTGCTCTGGCAACACTTACCCGCTCCAAAACTCTTGTGGACAACCATGAGCCCTGTTGTTACGGCCAGCAATTAACATCTGTGGTCTGAGGCAGGGCTCCTCTAACTGCTGTTTTGCAGCCTGCACGTTTCCCGTGGTTTTATTCCAGTCACCCCAGCAGAGCTCTTTCACAGGGCATTGGCAAACATCCGTCCGGCACGTTGCTGCCTGTGATTCCCTGAACGCTCCTACAAAGAACAGTTTCCCAGGGAAACAAGACAAGAAACAGACCAAAGGAACACGAGTCCCGCTTCCTTCCACCACCAGAATTACAGATCAGCGGTTTATTCTGTTCCTTCCCTCTCAAAGCACCAACTCACCTGCTAATTGGCATCAGACCTCAAAGCAGCGACCATTTGCTCTTCTTTTTTTCCCATCAGTTCTTAAACCACGTTTGGTCCCACGGAGAGGACAAATAATGTATGAGGAACCTGTGCTCTTGGCTGGCAGCTAGGGTAGTCCTGCAGAAACAAGCAGCCTGTTTTGCCCTAAGCAGCAGTGGCTGCTTCCCCCAGCACCGCTTTTGCAGCCTGGGCCAAGGCTCGGAGGTACGCGTGGCCTCACAGCCCAGCACGGGGCAAACGCCCAGGGCTGCACACACGTGAGGGCAGGAGGGTGCTCCGAGTGGCCTCGGGAGGAGCAGGAGCATGACCAAGGCACAGCATCACCACGTGTCTGTGTGCTTCCAGCTCACCTCGCCATCCGTAATGATAACGCGTTTCCGTCCTTGTTGGCACCATACCGAGAGGCTCTGAAGGTGTCACTACAGCCCAGGAAAGACAGACCTCAGGGAGGTGGTGGGAAAGCTCAGTGGGAGCCACTGCTCAGACTCAGGCAGAGATCTGGGGCTGTTTCTCACATCCCAGTGCCCTGGGCCGTGGCTCAGTAGCACCTGGCTCCGTGCAAGTCTGCCCTGAAGCAGAAAGTGTGAGAAGGGGCATGGAGACAGGCAGAGGGAAGGGCCAGGGCCAAGGATGGGGAGAGCCCTGGGGTCTCAGGTCTGCACCCCCCCCATGGGGATTGATGTGGCCCCGAGGTGAACGCTGTTTTTTGCCCTCCCCCGGGCCCCGGCACAGAGGCTCCTGGAGCTGTGTGAGGGCAGGAGGCAGCGCGGGAGCCGCTCGCCCCAGCAGCTCAGCACGTTCCAGCTGGCAGGGGAAGCGGTGACGTGTCTGTGAGCTTGGCACGTGTCGGCGGAGACGTACCCGGGAGAGCAGTGCCCCAGTGGAGAGCCTTCTCCTGCACTGCTGAAGTGCACTTGAATCCTGAAGAGCCCAGGCGCCCTGTCTGGGTGCCATAGCCAGCCTTCCTCCAAGCCTCTTTGACTTTCTATAACACGTTTGCATCTCTCTTGCACGTTTTTATTTCCCCACAGCCACTAGCTCAGCAGTCAGCGGTGTCTGGCTCTCCTCTGTCATCGCGGTCTCAGTTGCACAGAGGGGAAGGAGCACCCTGCTGAAGGCAGCCTGGGCTGTGCGGCCGAGCTGGAGGTACGGTGCTGCCCTCCTCCCCAAAGCCACAGGAGGGGACCCCAAAGGACAACCGGCCTCCGGCCCTGCCATGGGGGTGGGTACTGGGGACCGAGCTGGTACCGGACCCCCCCAAACCGTCCACGGGAGAGAAATGGGGTGACCGTGCCTGGACAGGCGACGTGCGTGGAGGTGGCTGGTCCTGCGTACACCTCGCCGGTACTCAGCACGGTGCCCAGCACCAGGTCCAGACCTGCAGGGGCAGGAGCGCTTCGGTAACAGAAATTCTGAGTGCTGAGCGAGAGCCCAAGTCTCTCTGTGAAATCTACATGACAAATACGGGACTTGCTGCAGCTGCTGTTCATCGCCTGTGTCCTACTCCGAGGTCTGATCATTATTTTAATGAGCTGCAGCATCTCGTAAAATGCAGCACAGAGAAAATTATATTAAACAACTGTGAAAATAAATCATTTATTTCCATAATGTCTATGTTTTGGATTGAAGGGGAAAAAAAGACCCCAGCAGTACGACTTTTCCTGCCGAGCCACAAAGTGGCAGGTTGCTCATTAGCTTAGATCATTGCTGCTCAAAATGTAATCATCTTTAAAAATGATTAAAAATGTAAACCTCACCAATAAAAAGTATGGATGCCAAAGCAGCAAAGGGCTTTGCATTTCCAGAGCCCTGGGGGTTTCACCATGATCTCTGCTCTGTCCAACCTGCAGACCCCGGTAGCGTTAGGGGTAACAGCTTGCAGCCTCGGATCCTGAGACGTGACGGAGTCCCCAGACCTCGGCCAGCTCTTTCCATCTGCTCTGTTCTGAGCTCTCCAGAAACGCAGCCCCAAGGAGGGGCAGTGCTCCTGGCTTTGTGGGGCCCTGTCCTCATCCCCTCCTCCTCCTGCCTCCAGTGCTGTGGCTGCAGCACCCAGAGCCCCTGCAGGGAGGGAAACTGCCCTTGGGACATGTGGAAAAAGAAGCAGCATCCATGTCTATGATGGTTTTTCAGGAAAAAAAAAAAAAAAAAGAAAAAAAAAAAGGATTTTTGGACAAGGACATGGCTGTGTGTCATGGTTATGGTTAAAGCCAGGTTGGACCCTTCCAGTCGGAGTTACTGTGTGATCCTGTGCTGCATCCCACACGTGCATCCTACCAAACCAGGGCTGGACGGAGATCAGAGGTCGGATGGGACCCGGGGCGGCCGCGAATCCACAGGAGCAGAGCAGAGAGTGCAGCTCGGCTCCCTCCCAGGGCTCATTAGTGGAGCCCATTAAAGCTTATGCTACACAGCCAATGCATGAACCAAGAAGGGAAATGAGCATGAAATCTGATTGCAGGGTTCATCAGAGTTGATGGACCTGGGCAGCCGGAACAGCTGTACCTCGAAGGAAGCTGGGGCACGAGTCGTCAGGCTCTTCCAAGCATTGTTAAATGATCATCTATAGGCAATGATTATTCATGAGCACAATGATGATTATCATTTAGAATCCTTAACAATTCAGCACAGCTCCTGTTTGAGGTGGCGAGGCTCTAGCAGTGCATTTGCATTAGAGAAAGTATTACTACTTTTGATGGAGGAGAAGGATTACAGGAGAAATCTGCATAAATTTATTGGTAAATGTCATTCAGCATATGTCCAAATGTAATTTATCACTGTTTTGTAGTGCAGACTGTCTGACTCACACAGGGCTATTTTTTTTTTTTCAATAAATAACCCCTGGGACAGAATTACCTCACTGGAAGGAAGGGGATATTAAATCACCAGTGCTGCAGGTGACCAGCGGCTGCCCGGGGCAGGCCCTGATGTGCTGCTGCCTGGCTGAGAGGGCAGAACGCCCTCGGTGCCGGGGGCTCTCCTCCTGCCCCAGCCTTGGCACTGGCAGCCCCCCAAGGCTCCCCTGGGGACACGGGCACACACTGCCCCCCAGGGTCACCGCCCAGGCCCGGCACCGAGCTGCAGCCCCGTGTCCTCCCCCAGACTGCCACCTCCACCTCGGCCCCACAGTCCTGGCAGCCCCGGTCCATCCACTCGGGAAGGGTTTCCTCGCAAATCCAACAGTTTTCCTTTCCCATGGGCCCTTTCAAGCTTTCTGTTTGGGTTAATTTCACAGCTGTTTGGGCTCATTCTGTCCTCAATTAAATCTCCGGAGGCATGTTCTTATCCACAGAGGCTTTTCCAGCTGCCTTGGCTCTGATGTTTGTTTTCCCCTGATCTGCTTGGTGTTCCCTGCGGGACACGAGGTGGTTTGACACACTGGCTGTGACGGGGTGAGGGCTTTCTGAGGAGTAGGAGCAGCTTCTGGGGCAGGCTGGGAGCCGGTCCCACAAAGCATGCTTTCTGTAAGTGCACCAAGGGGCACACAGCGCCCTGAGGCAGGAGGGCCCCTGCACTGACAGCAGAACCAGCCCGTGGCTGCGTACCACGGGACCTTGCAGCCTGTTCCCTGAAGAAATCAAGCCCAAGAACCACAGATTTCCACCCGCTTGGAGATGCAGCCTGGGAAGGCTGAGGATTGACGCAGACCCCGTGCTGGGGCTGGCGATGTCCCACGCTGTCGGACGTCCACACCCGCAGCGATCGCCGCGTCTGACCACCGCCACCCCGCTTCCACACCTCTCCCGAGCAAAGACAGGCTCCATCATGACTGCCTGATACGCCTTATCATCTTGTTAGCAATTAATAATAGCACGGTAGAAATCGCTAATATGCGATATACAATAATTAGAATTCAATTTAATTGCTGAGTAGCTCTTAAACTCCGCATACAAATGCGGCTCGCCCTCCCTGGATGAGAGAGCGGTGCATGGGGACGAGGCCATCCCGGGAGCTGGGTGAGGCCAACGCAGCCCAGCTGAGCCCAGTGCAGGGCAGGATCTGGCCTCCCTCCAGCCTCCTGGGGCTGGCAGCGCACCACAGCTGGGCTGGATTTGGCTCTTGGTTCTCTGATGTGCCTTACTGCAGGAGCACACGGCCTCTTCTCCTCTGGGTCTTGGATGAGGGAGGGAAATGCCTCCCCCAGAAACAGCAGAGCACTTCACGTGTGGCTGCAGGTACCCCCCAGATGAAAAAGGAAACAGAGGGCTTTGCAGGGGCTGCCCCACCTGCACCGGCGCTGGGTGCAAGCCAGGGGCTGTTCCGTGGGTGTGCAGGGGGCTGAGGGCACGGGGCTGGCAGAGCAGCGGGGTTTTGCTGTCCCTGGGGTGGGAGCATGGCCTGGGAAGGGGTGGCTCTGCAGAAGGTTTGGGGTCATGGCAGGTGATCAGCGGCACCAGCACGGTGCTGCAGCTAATGGGATTGTGGAGTACCAGTACTTGGGAAATGCCTGAGTAGTATCCACAGAGAGGATGTTATCTGCATGTAGCACCAGTGGGACCAGCACACTGTTGTGTCCTGTGCTGGCATCCGTGCTGTCAGCGAGATGTTAAGAAACTGGAGAGTTCTGGCAGGAGCTACAAGAGCTATTCAAGGTCTGAAAAGGTGGCATGGAGTGAGAGATTTAAGAGATCAGCCTATGCCTCTTGTCACAGAGAAGGTTAAAAGCTCGCTTGACTGTGGTCTCCAAGTACCTCTGTGTGGAAATCTGTGAGAATGGATGGCAGAAAAGGTGCTTATCTGAGACTGACTTAAGCTGGAAATAAAGCACACAATCAACAAAGGGTGAAATTAATCTGGGGATAGTTGACCCAAGGATGCCCAGCAGGCTTTGAAATCGAGGTTACGAATAACACTTGATTTTGGATTGCTGGTACTGAGGGCAGTGCAGCAATCGCAAGCGAAGCTCGTGGGTCAGCATGGTCCCAGAGGCCTGGCAGAGGCAGGCCCTGTGGATGGCTGGTTGTCCGCGGGGCTGTTGTCACCTTGTCACCGAGGGCAGGAGCCCAGGGCCCACCGAGAGCCCTGCCCCAGGAGGAGCCAGCTCCGCGAGGCCATGTCCAGAGACCCAGCAGCGTGCCCAGGAAGGCCCCGGCCAGGAGCTCGCCTTGCGCAGTATTTCTTCCTTTTTCTGAAGTGTAAGCACGGAGGCAAAAGTACCTGCGTAGCAGGGGCTGGATGCGGACGTTATCTCTAAGGGATTAGCGGCTGCTGGTGACTCAGAACTGAGATGACTCAAAGCAAGGCAGCATCCGAGGGATAAAGCCAGCCACCGCGGCCCCCATTGTCAGCCGATTCCACAGACTCAGCACCGTCTCCTGAGTGATTAACGCAACTGCACAGGGAGTTTGCAGAGCAGCACTGCTCCGTTTTGGCACTCCGTCTCCTGAAAGTCGGTGTCTGTGTCCTGTGATAGCAGCCGCACAGCCAGCCAGGCCCGGTCAGGGCTGGGAAAGGAGGGCTCTAGAGGCTGTAAAGAAGGTGCCTTTGATCCCCGTAATTAACTTTGATTTAAAATGTATTGTGAAGCTAAGAATTAGGAGGAAAGCTGGGGTTGCTTTGATGTGTGTGTGGGGATGCGGCCAAATTTGTCCAAGTTCAGGCACACCATGTGCCAACAGGAGGCCCTGGGCTCCCTGTGGCCAGGAGAAGATCCAGCCTCTGCAGAGACCGTCCAGGCTGGCACAGTGCCACCAAGGTGTCCGAGTCTGTACCCACCACGGGTCTCTTGCAAGCAAGCAGGGAGAGCCCACGAGCTCCTGCAGCCAAGGCAGCACGAGAAGCTGAAAAGTCCTTGACTTAGTGTAAGCACTGCCCTGTAACAGCGGAAACATCGGCATGTTATCAGCATTATTCTTATCCTAAATCCAAAACACGGCACCATACTAGCCACTGTGAAGGAAATTAAAACATCCAAGCCAAAACCAGGACATCCCTGAAGCAGGTGCAGATTTCCAGTGCCAGTGGCAGATGCAGGTGCTGGAGCTGCGAGGCTGGCTGAGCACCATGCAGTGGGCAGGCAGGGTCCTGCCATCCTCTGCCCTTTTCCAAAATCCCACAGGGATGAAACGTTCCTTCAATGAGAACTAAATCCTCCTGGGTTCCAAGTGAGCAAAAGCACACACTTTAGGAGCCCACTTTGCAGGCTGAGGAGGATCCTGGAACCCTCTGAAGCTGCCTGGTTGTGTGCTTACGGCTGCACTTCTCTCAGCAGCTCTGCAGTCACAGGCTTTCCTGCCCACTAGTGCACTTCAAGGCTTAATTAATGTTTGAGAAGCAATTTACAGATGAAAATTGCAGACATACAACAATCCCAAAAGACAGGTTGGTCAGGAAGAGGCCTGACCCATAACGATGCTTTGCTAAATGTCTTCTGGTGACACGGACTCATTAGAAAACAAATTTCTGTTGCAGGGGTTCTTGAGCAGGACAGAACCCTGGCAAACCCAGCTGGATGGAGCTGCTGCTGCCCTGTGAGCCTCTGCAACAGGACAAAAGCCACATGAAATTTTCTTCCCCATTGCCCGGGTTGCCAGGTTTCCACAGAGGCATTGCACTTTTGGTCACAGGCAACTTTGCAAAGGAACTGTAGGGACAAGCGATTCCAAAACCTCTGAGCATTTCTGGTGATTTAGACCACTGTGAGAACAGCACTAAACCTGTGGGGGGAGTTAAATCCCTCATTAATCTCAGGAAATGTATGTGACATTGCCAAAAAACTGTAGGTGGTCCTGTGAAATCAAACTGTTCCTCCGTGTCTTAGGCTCTCTAGGTCCCTTTCATTTGGCTGTTCATTATTGCTCCTTCTTTTCACTTCGTAAACCGCAGCACAGTCTCTCGCAGATATCTGTAATATTTATTAGCAAAATAAATAAATAAATAAAATAACACCTCACTTGGGCCCCTGGGCCCATTCTTCCCAGCCGGTGCTACCCCAGCAGCCGTATATCAGCAGAGCAATGGAAGCACGGTAATGTGCAGTGCTGCTGGATGGGTGGTGTGGCCCTGACCATGGGGAACGAGTCACACAGACCCTAATCTTTAAGGAATCATCCCAGAACTGTAATGGATTTTTCATGAAAAAGTAACTGGACAGTTTACAGGAGAGCATGCAGACACTAATGGGCAAGAAGGCTCCCAGGAGCTTTAACAAAGCCAGCTTCCACCTCTGGGTTTTGAATAGAGATGAGCAGATAATGGCCGAGCTGGGAAAACCCCAGGGCAGCCATGGGATGCTGGAACTCTGGGGAGTAAAACGAACTTGTGGTATTTCTCCAGTTCTCAGGCACGGGTACAAATGTCACAGCTAAGCTTCTCCCTAACTATTCCAGCAGAAGGGTCAGTGATTCAGTTAGGGATGTTGGCAGGGCACAAAATAAAAGAATTCTGCGTCTTCATCCCATAGTTATTCAGTGTTGTTCTGGGAATAATTGGAGGATTCACAGCTCCCCAGCTGGACTATCAATCCAGCACATTTCACGTGCGTTCATCAGGCAGTGCCCAAATCACCATTTTTCAGTCTTGAACTCAGAACAATGGAACGGGATATTTATTAAAAACAAGAGGATGTATTCTGATTAGCTTTGGTCTGTTTCTGACAAGGCTCCTTGTATTTACAGTGGCAAAGATAAGGAAAAGTGTGTACTTCTTTCTCAGCTGATACCATTGTCTTAGGAAAGAAAGCTGGAGGGGCAGAGAGCCGAGGATTGCTGACACCAGGCGTGCATCTCCCCTCCTTCATGCTGCCCTGACGTTTGGGATTCTCCATCTGGCCTTGCAAAGGCGTTCTCATCTTGGGAAGCTTTCGGAATCATGAAACCAGAAATTTGAAAGCCTCAGTGAAAATTCCTGGGAAATATCCCAGGGATTAAAAAATGCCCATTGGGAACCCCAGCCTCTTTTCTAACCCAGAAATGTGCCCAAGTGAAGTGTAGGTGGGTGATCAGAGCTCTGCAGCACTCAGAGCAAGCGTGGTCTTTAGTCCCTTTGCACACAGATTATCATTCCTCCTGTTTTTGTTGGCAGAATGTGGCTCAGCATTAACAGCCCCGTGCCTTATATTTGACAAAATCCCCTTCTTTTTCTCTCCTCAGAAAGCAGTTTTGTAAAGCCCTATACACAGACAGGGAGCTCCAACTCTCTCAGCTTTTACGCTTAGCAGCTGGAAAGGTGTGCTGCACAGACAGCTGCGGACTGCCACCGCATAAGGAATATCCTGCCTGCGAAAGGCTGGCTTCGATCCAGGGTGATCAGAGTTTTAAGCTTGTGGCTAAGAGGGAAAATCAATAGAATTGTACAGAAATCAGGTCCCACAGGTATAATATGGAACCGGAACCAGCAAAGGGTCGATACGGCTCAAGTGAGGACCTCCCTGCAGAAAACCGCAGTGCCATTTCCACCTGTGAGCTTTGGTTTCAGGAGGAAATAGCAAAGAAAACCTTCTGGAGACTTTGAAGTATCCTCAGAGCTGGAAGAATACAATCAAGATCACCCGTGGTTCATCCACTGCTCTGGGTTTTAATGCAGTGTACGGAGGGTTATACTACAGGATGGCACTTTTCTCCTTACCCTGAAATTTTGAGAGCATTTGAGTGAAGAGAGCAACTGTGGATGTGTCACACTTGGGAAGTATGCTGGTTTCTGGCACTGACCATGAGTGGTTTGTGGATATAAAGGTTAAGACGGGAGCTTGGTGAATGTGGTGCGCTGCCACCTCTAATGTGGTTCCTGGCCAGGTACAGATGTGGGCGTGCTGGTTCAACACCTGCTTTCTCCCTTTGGTCAGCAAGGTGGAAGAGCAGATGTCTGCATGATGCTGCTCTTGGATGGCCAGATGCCTTCATTTACCACCCCATGGGTTCCAAGTTTTGATCACTGTGCTCAAAATGTATTAAGTTACCAATGGTAACAAGTTGGTGTGATGTAGTTGTGAGTCACAGTTTGGTGTATGTGTGGTGTACACACACGAGCTGTATACAGAGCAGATGAACAGAAGGGAGCAGGAGAAGAAAAGAACTAGAGGTTGGTTTGTTGGTTTTTGTTCATGCTTTTTTTTCTTTTCTTTTTTTTTTTCTTAGTGTACTAATGGTATTGTCATCCTTAATTAAAGCTTAGCTTTAACCAGTGCCTGCTCACAGCATGTTACCTCAGAAGCTGCACTGATGACACCGAGCTGTGGAACTGTGACATTACAGAGCCACGTGGATATTCCAGCAAAACTGGCCCGTGTGGGCCGTCAGCTCTGCAGGTGCTGGTTTGGGCTCTCAGATGGCTGGAGAGCCCCAAATGCTCACGGCAATGCAAGTTTCACTTTTCTTGTGTAGAGCTCACAGCTAAAGTTAAATACATAATTAAATATATATATATATAAAAAAAAAAAAAAAAGGAAGAAAAAAGGAGGGGGAGTCTTTGCTCCCAACAAAACAAACTGAAGAAAGAAATGCAAACACAGACCATCCCACTCTGCCAACCTGCTTATTTACAAGTCTTTTTCCAACAGACTTACTACCATGGCTTTGAAGTTATTAGAAATAGTTTGCCCTTTCTGGTTTCCAGAGTTTTTTTGCTTGTTTGCTTTTATACAGTTCAGCTGTACAGCAGACATTCGGGAACAGTTTTGTCACAGGCAGCGCTCAGTCCAAACGCTCTGGTGTCTCAGAAGGAAGCAGCACAGACAGCAGCATGGCAGAAATGTGCAGAGAAATAAGCTGCTTCCAAATCAATAAAGTAGTAAACGAGAGGAAATTTCCTACACAGCTCCTGATAATCTGTAATGGAAAAAATATGAAGCAACATTTTAACTCAAATACCTTCTTTATTGCTCTTTTTCAAGCTAATCTGTGAGTCTGATCTTAAACAGTGACAGCAAACCTTGGGTAACTTATTCTTTAGGTTGTTCTGCAGAATGTGGAGGACAATTCACTGCTGAATGTATCTGAAAGCAAAAGGGTTAAAAGTTGCAGAAGTAACTTAGAGCTACAGAAAATAGTGGTGATTCCAGCAGGTGTACAGAGAACACCGAGCCACAATGCTGCTGTCATATTTGCCTAGACTTTCAGAACCTAAACCAGCTCTCTCTGAAAGCCACACAAGTGATTTCTCATCTTCCTATGAGGTTCCTTACGTACCTTTTAAAGTTATAAATGAATAATTCTTCATCTGCTGTAACAACAAACTGATATGACACAAACATTTCTGTTGAGCGTGGTTAAACATCATTTAACAGGCATGTCAGGTCTGGTCCTTATGTGGAAGCTAGTTTAAAAAAAACAGTAGTACGGATGTGCTGACATTCTTTCATGGAGTTATTAAAACCTAAAACAATCGAGTGGAGACAAGCTGTTTGAAGCACAGCCTGTGTAGGCTGCAGACCCCACATACTTCACAGCCCAGTCCCCTCGCACACGCAGGTCCTTTTTCCCTGCCGTGCACAAACCCCCCAAATGTAATATGTTTAGATACCAAAAGATTCCTAGCCTGGCAATTTAGATGAGAAATGTTTGTTTGCCTTTCCCAAGCCCGTTAGTCTTCCCTATTTTTACTTCAGAAATGTACCCGTTTTTAGGTTGGTTTGTTTCGGAGGGCACTGATACCCTGAAGGTTTTATCTGCACACTTGGGTCCAGAGGATTAGGAACAAACACCTACAGCGAAGGACTGCACTCCCAAAGTTTGTGTAGTGATAACCGGCTTGGTTCCCGAGCAGCACACAACTATAAACAGGCGTTTAAGCGTGACGATAATAAAAGTACGACATCCACGGGAAGCTGTCTGGTATCAGTTCTGTATTTTAATTTATTAGTAGGGAAAGGAAAAAGGTGGGCGGGGGACGTGAGGGGAGGGACACGGCGCTGTGGGGGCTGGAGTGAGGTGGCACGGGGGGGAACACGGGAGGTGGCTCCGTGTGGTGACTCGGGAGGTGACACCGGGGGAGGGCTCCGTGAGGTGGCTCCGTGAGGTGGCTCCGTGAGAGGACACCGCAGCCGCCGCCATGGCTGCCCCCGGCCGCCAACGGCCGCTCCGCTGGGGGGCGCGCGCAGCCCGCCGGGGAGGGCGTGGCGGCACCGCCCACGTGACGCGGGCCGCGCGGCCGCTTTGTCATAGTGCGCTGCGTCACGTGAGGTGGGCGCGGCGTGCCGTTGCGCACGCGCAGTTCGGCACCCGCGGCGGCCCGTGCGGTTGGCGGCCGGGAAACCCCTCGGAGGAGCGCCGAGGCGGGGGCGCCGCAGCCGCCATAGCGACCGGGCCGAGCCGGGCCAAGCAGGGCTGGGAGGTGCCGCCGCGCGGGGCCGGGAGCGGAGCGCAGCGGGACCGGACCGGACCGGGCCGAGCCGAGCGGCCGGGAGCAGCCGGGGACGCGCCGCCGCCACCGCGGCCTAGCTCGATCGCGAGGGCCGGAGTCGTCGCGGGGCGGGGGCGGGGGCCGGGGCCTGGCGGCGCCGCCGCCGCCGCCATGGAGCGCTGAGGCCTCCGCCCGCCCA
>CM021744.1:882153-911485 GCA_011075105.1 Heteronetta atricapilla | reverse complement strand
CCGCACCCGGCGCCGAGGCCGTGCCGCCGCCGCCGTCCCGCAGCGGGCGCCGCCCGGCCCCAGCCATGTCGTGCGTGCACTACAAGTTCTCGTCCAAGCTCAACTATGACACGGTCACCTTCGACGGCCTCCACATCTCCCTGTGCGACCTCAAGCGCCAGATCATGGCCCGCGAGAAGCTGAAGGCGGCCGACTGCGACCTGCAGATCACCAACGCCCAGACCAAAGAAGGTGCGTGGGGCGCCGGGGCTCGGCACGGGGCACGGCCCGGGGCTCGGCGGGGGACGAGTGGAGCGCGGCAGGGCCCAGCTCGGCAGCCGCGGCCTGGATGGAGGCCGCTGCCCTGACAGCTCCGTGCTGGGCGTGGGGGGACGTGGGGTTGGTGCGCCCGCGTAGCGCCCAAACGAGTTCTGGGGTCTCGGGGTCCCTCGAACTCTTCAGCCTCAAACGATTGGGAAACGCGGGAGGGCAACTCCTCGTGGGAAATTTGCAAGGTTTATTTGAAATTTGATAGAGAAAGCTGAAAGCGATAAAAATAGGACAGATGGGTACTGTATTTGAAGAAAAAAAAACTGGGTTTGCTGACTTCCATATACTCCAACGTATTGGAAAGTCGGCGTTGTGGCCGTTGTGGAAACGGCTCTCTCCCAGTGTCTTCTGTTAAGAGGGTACCTGTGACCATCAGCTTCACAGACCTTTAAAAACCATTTCACCCACAAGCGTTCTCTGTATGTAAACTATGCTTTGGAATTTCCTGTTAACGCAACCTGCTTTTTCACCAAGTACATTGTCATTCAAATGCTATTGAGCGTGGTGTCATCCTTCGCTTGTAACTTTGTTTTCCTGGTTCCACACGCTAACCGTGCTGGGACACTGGTGAAGGGTGATGGCACAGCACTTACAGAGAGCATAATAAGAAATTCTTGGAAATGTCATAAATTCTAATATGGTGCTTAATTGTCAGTGATGATAAAGCTTTTATATGGCCTAGTATGATACTTTAGTTTATAGTGGTGATCTGCCATCTCGGTAAGTTTGGGTGCGATTAAAGGCTTTGGGATGTCACTTTCCAGAAATAGAAATAATTCTGGAGTGCTTTCACTTCTCAAAAATGTGTATTAGTTATTTTCCTTCTCCTGTTTCACAGAGTAAAATTCAAGTTGGGTAATACGTATATACACTGCAGTAACTGTAACTTCAACCCCAGCCTTTAAAATGATTGGACTTAAAGCTCGCTGATTGTCGACAAATATTTAAAAAATATATGTTTTCAGGAGGGTGTCTGTAAATGGACTTCACAGCACAGTGTTCAGGGGCTGCTGATGGATTTTGTGGTATTCCATGACACGTAGGTAGATACATTTCAGAAGTCTTGATTTTTTTTTTATAGTAGTATTGACTAAAATTGTCAAACCTTGTTAAAAATGTTTAATTTGTTTTAAGGGCTTTGCTGCAGGAGGGTCTCTAAACTTTGTCTGCAGTTGCTAAAGTATTGTCAGTTTCACAGATATTAGCGGGCAGATTGGCCAGCGGCCTGAAGTCAGGGTGTAAACGGCAGGCCTGTGTAAACCAGCCTTAAAGCCAGGATGTTGGATGGTAACATTGTGATGGAGCCCAATTACTACCAGGGAGAGGGGGGGAGAAGCCTGTTTAAAAAGTTTGTTTTTAGAGCCTTGTTCTCATGCATGCCAGAAACCAGGGAAGAAAAAGTATCTGTCTCAGTAGGTTACAATGTTAAGTGCAGTGTTGCCTAAAGATGGAGGTAAAGCGTATCTCTTACAGAGCATCACTCATTGAAAGGCAGTAAGATCCTCTTCTGGGTGCCTTGTGTTGCTCTTAGACTGTTGCGATTTTTTTTAATAAGTTCTAGATCTGGTGTATTAGCAGCACAGATACTTACTGAAGTTCTTGTAAGGGTGATTTCCACTTTAAAAAAAGAAAAAGGAAGTTGGAAATTTCATTTTTTACGAATTGGATGTAGCTATTTAAACACGTTCAGAGATAAAGGAAAAATTAAATTAGGACTTCTGCCTAAATGACACGTCTGGAGTTCTTACATCTGGATGTAAAGCACTGGTTTCTTACGACTCCTGTGTAGGAGTTCTGACATGTTAAACTGATATTGGAAAGAACAAAGTGAAACTTACGAATTGTCTACTTGGTCGGGTGTTTCAGAATACTCCGAGCTTTCAAAATGCAGTAACTGTTACTTCTCATAATGGAATTAATTGAAGGAATGACAGTATAAACTGGAAGTAAACAGGAACTTAAATAGCAGTGGAAAAAATAAGACCTGATGAACTCTTTCAGAGGCTGGGAAGGCAAAAAGGATGGTGGGGACCCATTAAAAAAAAAAAGGCCATTCTCAAGAATGAGTATTTAAATGTGACTCCTCTTTGATTTAAATTTGATCACCATCTTTCACAGTAGATATTCTCACGATATCTGCACTTTTTGGGGAAAAACTGCAAACTTTAGAACTCTTGGTTCTTGAAGAGTCTTTTTCTGCCCTAAAGCATTCTGACTCAAAAACACTTGGAGAGGATATAAGGAAAGCATTCGTAACTGGCAGAATAAATTTAAAAAATGATTAACTCTCAACTGGTCATGGTGAGGTGAATAGTTTTAAGGAAGAATACTGTTTTTAAACAACTGTCTTGAACAGGGAACTTGCATGAGTTCGTTGTTGCAGCCTGCACTTGACTGCTTTAGTAATGCCCAGTGTGATGTCTTAGAGCTCATGCTAACTCCAACATCACTTGGTCTCGCTGCTGATGTTTCTGCTGAAAGGTCAACAATATGCAAACTTAGCAAGTCAGATAAGACATTTAAGCAACTTTTAAACCTTGTCCTTCACTGTACAAGTTTACATTGCAGTGCTAGTATCAGGGATTGCTTTGGTTACACCTCAGTGCAATTAATCCTTGGGCTGCCACGCAGTGTTATTATGCAGAGCCTTCAGAGAGGATGTGGAGTTCCCGGTTTCCCTGGTGAAGCTGAGAGTAAGTCATGTACCTATTCAAAAACTGTGGTGGAGCTTGGATGCAGTGCCAGTCTGGGAGTCAGCTGCTTGAACTCTGTCACCAGCAGCTTTGGGATCCATCCTCCTTGGGAGCGTGGAGGCAGCTAGATTATTGTCCCTTTGCCAAGCGCTTAAGGCAGGCTCAGTCTGGTCGATCTTCACCTCGTCTCCAGCATTGCTTCCACTTCCACCAGTCACAGGCCGAGGTGGCACCTGATGCCACCAAGGCATTAAGGCTTCACACAGTCAGTATGGTCAGGGTAGTGACTGAAAGTTTGTTAGATTTGATCAGTTCATTATTAAGCAAAGCTTAGATGCCTAGCAAAGGTGGTTTCACCTATTGGGTTGCTTTCTGCTGATGTTTTTGAAGAACAGGTGAAAATTCTTCTCTATGTAGCGCTCACAAAGATGCTTTTTGCAGTCCTGCCAGACTCAACATGGTGGATTAAAACAGGCCATAAAATCCAGAATGAACTTTGTAGAGTAACTTCTTCATAGTATACATTTGATGCACATAATTAAAACCATCAGATTTTCAGAATTTTATACTATTTTTGCAGGAAGGTCGCAGACGTGCAGGTTTTGAAATGAGATTTCTACACAGGTATGAGGCAGCAAATCAGTTACTTTTTTTAACTTGTTTGCCTCCGTTCCTTGAAACTTTTCTTTCCCTTGTCTCTTTCAAGTATACTATTTTCTTACAAAAGATACAGCAATTTTTACACTGTTACACCTCTCCTGCTTAATTTCACGTCCATTTTTTTCCTTTGTTTTTACAAGCTTTCTGTACTAATCGAATCCATATTTTTAATCACAGGTCAGGCTGACGAAAGCCCACTCGCCAGTTACTGGCTGGCACCATCAGTAGAGCAAGTTTTGTACCGTAAGAATAGGAAGCAACAGAACGGTCACCTCCTGCTTTGCTGAACGCTTCTGCTTGAGCTCTGCTTGGACAAGTGTGAAAAGTGGCCTTGTTGAGTGTGACCTCACCGCTCCTTTTGCAGATGTCCCGTCACGTGGGGGGCAGGGTCTGCAGAGTGACACCATTTTGCAGATCTTTGGACTTGCCAAGTCCCTGCTCGGGGATATTTTGCTGCCCATGGGGAACAAGCTTCTGCTGGGAGATGCCAGTTTAGTCTTAGAGCTGTTAGACTAAGCTGGCATCTGTTAAATTCAAATTAGGCGAACAAGTTTCCAGAGACTTCAAGAATAGTCCTTCAGCCTTAGCCCTCGTCCGATTTTAAAATAAATTAAGTTTTTACTTTGCATCGTTTTACTTCACTTTTATTAAAATTTCATAACCAAAATGCATTCAAATAGTTAAGGCAAAGGAAAAATACATGTACTAGAGCCAACTGGAATGGGGTCCTCTCACGGAAGTTACTCAGCTGTTCACTCTCCTGTATGTAATCACTTCCACAAATTCTCTGTCACCAGCAAACTGGATAATTTTAATTACTAAATACCAGTAAGTGTCCTATACAAATAAAGTCTGTCCTTCACGAGGAATTATCGCTCTTCTGTTGATCAGTGTAAATATGTAATAAAAGCACAGATTAACGTGTAAGGTAAATTCATTCTTACATCATTTTGTTCCCAGGTGGCTGGAGCTTTCTGCAATGCACACTTAACATACAGACTGAAAGCAAGGCAATTTATGTACGCACATGAGGATAGCTCATTCAGAAGGCAAATGTTAATGCATCTCTTCTAAGGGGCAATAGATTTTCACAAAATACTAAAAGACGGCTTGTTCATCTGTCCCATACACATTTTATGCTTGTTTGAATTGCCCTGTCTGCAAGCTTGTTTAATTTGTGAATAAATCCCTTGGCTATAGGAGGCAATAGTTTACAGACCCAACAGACTTAGAGTGGGAATAGAAATGAAGCATATTTTCACTGTTAAGGAAGAACAGACATTTTAAAAATGCACAAGTTTTCTAATAAAAGCGTAAGTTCTCAAAGGAAGAATGTGTCTTTTTTTGCAAGTTACGGCTGTCATAATCTAGTATGAAAGTGCAACAATTTTACTATTTTTTACTTGTGAGCCTGAGAATAGTAGATAAAAACTTCAAAAACAGCTCCTTGTAATATTCCTTGTCTACAGTTGTGTCATGCACAGACAAACAGTATCTTTCCTGTGTTTCTTTCAGCTGATGTCCAGGCAGATGCAGCTGGGCTAGTCAGCTGTTCTCATGTTTACAGCGTAGGAGAGGTGCCAGTTGTAATCTTCTGCAGAACTTCCAAATTCTGCATGTGGTGCAGGCATAGCAAACCCCGATGTTCTTGTGGAGCTGCTGTTGCTTATCCTGGAGTTGTGAAGTCTTCATCCAGTGGCTTGTTTTCTAGAGCAGCAAGAATGCTGTACATGACATCGTTCAGCAGGTAGAAACGGCTACTTTGGGAGCTGCAGCTCACCTGACCTCTCGGTTGTTTATCTAGGTCTCAGTATTCCTTGAACATCTCTAGAAAGTCCTATTGCAGGCCCTTCTTGACAGCTAGCTTCGTAATGGTTAGATTTGCCTTTTGAGAAGAGCTCTAGGGCTTGTTTTAGGATTTATGACTTCTGTAAAAGCTCCTGTTTGCATGGATTTCATTAGGAACTGTTTTCTCGCACAGTTCTAAACTGCTGTGAAGTTCAGAGGAAGTCTGCTGTTTGGTTCCCTTGGGGAAGATCAGGAATTAGTTTCAGCTAAAAGATTTCTCAGTTTTCTGTAGAAGCCTTTTGTCATCTGGAAATAGAAGTAACATTTTGATTTCAGTGTTGAAATGATTCTCTGGTAGGTGTGTTTCAGTCTAAAGGAGACTTGTCTGTAGAAAACATTCTGGAAAATGGAGCATAAATTATGAAATATTCTTATTTTGTGTTTGATCACTGGGAAAACGACCCTGACAGTGCGTGACTAGATATATGGTGTCTTTGGTTTTCACACCAAGGTTCTGATTCGGTCTGCGAAGGTAAGGGCTTTTAGTATTTAAAACTGTAGGTAGGTTATAGGGAAGGGCTGCTGATAGTGCTTCAGAATGGTCATATCTGACGTGTGTAAGCACAATAGAAAAGCCATGCTAATAGAGAGATCTGTGTGGTTCAAGCTTTACTCGGTGTCTCGGGTAGTTGGGGGACACCCCATGTAAAAGGTCAAAAGGTTTTTTCCTTTTCAAAAGAGCAACATGATGTGAACCCAGGCAAAGAATGGTTAGCCTCTGACACGCTGTTTTCTAAAAGCTTTTTGAAATCTGCCTTTGTATGTAATTTTGAGTTATTTTCTTCTGCAAAAAGTGACTGGAAAGATTTCACCCCTTTGTAGTTAATTCAAGCCAGGTAATTAGCTTAAGAGGAGTTGTGCTACTTTCATTTGAGCCAATTCTGGCCTGTTTGTAAAAGCAAGCTAAAGAAAAACCACAAAGATTGTGTGAGAAAGTTTCTAGCAATGCCAGTTTAGTTTCCACTTACATGTAAAGCCCCGAGTAGCTGAAAAGCCTGGTGGCTGTTGATTAATTGAGCTCCAAGAAATGGACAGAGTTGGCAGGTTCTCTTCTCCTGTGTTCTGTCTCAACCACTAGCAGCAGAAGTGAATTGGGTTTAGTTATCAACTGTGAAAGCAATGGCTGAAAGTTTTCAAGCTTTAGTTAAGTCCCTGGGCCGTTACAGGGCAAGCTAATTGGGCTTAAGAATCTGGTTTATGAGTGTGCTGTGGTTTCTTTTTCTCCAAAACTCTGTTGGTGATATAGCCTAATAGAAGGAAAAGCAATTTAATCAAGAACAGGAAAGAACCTTATGCATTAGCAGGGACTCCCCTTAAGTGACCTTTGAGACCATTCGCTGTTGGCATTCAGACTAGTTAAAAACAAAACAAAACGATCTTGCTGCTTATATTTGATTATAAATGTAGAGACATTTTGTGGACTGTTACTTCAAGACAATGAAAGTACAATGTTATGTGTAAAATTCCACTTTTATATCTGTAAAAAGGGTGCTCAGAAGTGCTGCCTAATTACAGATTAATATACATTCTTATTCCTAATCTTTTTCTGTTTGTGGTGTGTTTGGTTTTTTTAGAATACACAGACGATAATGCCCTGATTCCTAAGAACTCGTCAGTAATTGTTAGAAGAATCCCTATTGGAGGAGTTAAAGCTACCAGCAAAACATACGTTATGTAAGTATCCACGAAGCATTGCATTCTTTTTGAGGGTTTTCTTAACTTATTTTTTGATTGATCTTAGTTTGTGAGAGGCATTCAGGTTGTGTATTTCTTGTAAAAGCTGCTGTTAGTTGCTGTTGTAACAGGGTAGATTTTCATATATCTGTCCCAAACTAGACTAATACTCTTAGACCTACCAGGCTCATGGGTTCCAACTCCAGCAGTGGTAACTTTTACCATCTATTCTATTGGCTTTTTAGGGGGGAGGTCATTTTCTGAGACCTAAGATCTGAATGGGTTTAGATCCCGTTTCCTCTACAAGAGGAGATCCCTTATTATATACATATTGCTCTTCTTTATTTTACAGTTGACACAAATATGCACGGTGCTGTAAATTTATAATGTGCTCCCATCACAGTAGAGTCTGCTTCTCAGTGTGTGACTTTCTTGCATTTTTGGTTTTGGGATGTGGCAGGTGTTCTTATGGCCCACACCTGCTAGTTTTGCATACTAGCAATAGAGGAAGGAGCAAGGTTTGCCATTTGGTGAGCCATGCAAACAAGAAGTCTCATATATAAGTGATTTTTGTTAGCTTCTTAAAGACAATGGTTGTTTAAGGCAAGGGAAAAAAGAACAGTGTCCTTAAGTTTATTGCCTTTTGTGTCTGTACTGTGAAGGCATAGCTAAAGCTTCCTTACTTGAAACTCAGTAAGCAGTTCAGCATGCTACCCTTACCAGTGACCTTTCTGTTTCACTCTAAGCTGGTATCTGTGCTCCAGGTTTTTGTCTGTATTCCTAGCGTTCATGAAGAACAGAGAATCACGTTTAATCACATTAATTAATATAATTAAAATTAGACATTCAAATGCATTCCTGACTACAGGATTAGTGCTACCATTCATTTATTCGTACAATCCAGTTCTGCCTCAGCCACATTAGTATTGTTTGAACGGCTGTCTTTTCCAACCTCCTTAAAGTTATGCCCCTCCACCACAACTGGTAAATGCTATTGGTTTGTGGTTTTGCTATGCCTTTTTAATGTTGGTTCTCAATAAGTAAGGTATACCGATGAGTTACAGTATGCCTCTAACAAACAGTACAGCAGCATCCTGGTACCCATGAAGCATTTGCATGCAAAAAAGTTGAATTTGTGTGGCTCTGCACATGAACTTAAGCACATTTCTGCTGTAAGTAGTTGTAGTGCTTTCAGGCTCTACCTAGCAATTCTAGACCCCACGTTTTGTGCTGATAAGCATTGCCTTGTCGTAGGGCTTTATTTAAGTATGTATGGTTAGTGCTGCCTTGTCAGTGCATCCTCCGTCTCTGGTTGGATGGCACCCTCTCCTGGTATTGTAATGTGGTTGTAAAATTAGAGGATAGATGCTGCTAGCATCAGAGATCAATTCAACACCTGTGTGTGGGGATAAAGAATTGCACTGCTGTTCTAATGTTGAAAACATCAGGCAGATGTGCTTTCTGGCCCTAGCTGGAAATATTACAGTGATGGAGTAGTTAACGCTTAGGAATTATGCATGTATGCTGCAACGGTGGAAAGGCCTCCAAAAATGTGTTAACTCCTCTTGTAGCATGTTCCTCAAGGTAAACATATGAAGAAACCATTGTGTGGTAATCTAAAGCGTTTCCTTATACCTCCTCACCTTCAGGGAGTATGTGGCTCTAACTGTGAGCCTAGTGGTTTTCTAGCAGTGGCAGGAAACACGAGCCTTTCCACGTGTACGTAAATTCCACAGCAGCCTTTAATTGCCTCTGCTCATGGGACCCTTCGGATGATGGATGAATTGTTTGTTAACTCTATCAGTGGTTGCATGCCTGATTCAGAAGTAGCATGCAGATACAGATCAATCAGTATGTGGAATCTCAGCAAGTTTTCAAATGTACTAAAGAAATAGTTCCTAAAATATTGTAGCATTTTCAAGATTATTTTAAAGCAAATTATGGCAATTAAGACCTTTTTTTTTGTCACAGGACTCCTAAATCGCACAAAATCCTAGAAACTGCTTTCAGGTGACATTTCTACTACTATTTTTAGTCAATGTAGCATATGTAACACGTTTAATATTTTGGCACTTTCATGGCTAAATATAGTAGATATCTGAACACAGTGCTTGGGCTTCCACAAAGAAACACAGCTCTAAAGACTATGCTGCTGTCATTTTTATTTTATTCCGTCCTTTATCAGATGACTGTTTTTTGTTTTGTTTTCCCACTTGAATAAACTTGTACTTCAGAGTGTTTAGACTATCACTGTTCTTTCTTAGAAATTAAAGTATTGCATCTGGTACCTAATTGTAATGCTAAGGATATACAGATTGGCTAAAGCGAGCTTCATGCTTAGAACATTGATTAAGAACACAAAACTGTAGAACAGACTTTGTATTTTTACTCCTGATACAGCAGAGACAAAATACCTGACTTGTGCTTGCACTGTTATGTTCTATATCTGTAAATCTTAAAATAATATTTAACAAAGTAGAAATGAGATTTTTTTTTAGTTGCACTGAATGTACCAAGGGAGAACAGTTTATGTATGTGAATAAATTTCTGCATTCACTAGACTACCAGAACAGAATGTGTCCATGCTCAGTTTTTATAACCTGTTTTCACTGCTATATGTTGGATGCAAGTGCTTTCTATTAAATTCTGATCACCTTTATTTCTTCTTTTAGAAGTCGAACTGAACCAGTGAGTGGAACATCAAAAGCAGTATGTAAAAACACAATCTCACACTTTTTTCTACACACTGCACTTAATTATAAACAATGTAGCCTTGCATTAATTTTCCAAGTATTAACTTATTTTCCAGCAAAACGTAGTATATTTTGTAAATACAATGTATTTGATTCAGCATAGTAAAAACTGAGTAATGCCATCATTTGCACAGTTCTAATGTGAATATTGGTATTTGTGCCTAGTAATGCATTGTATTTCATATTGAATATGCTAGAATATTTCCTGTATGACTTTGTGTTGTACAGATATTGTATGATCATTTTTAGATCATGTAGGTTTGAGGTTTGCACAATTGAACATGGTGCCATGTTCTACATCTGTCTGTCTATAGCTAGTAATATGTATGTTTGTATAGGTTGTTGTGTGCTTTTTGTTTCTTGCAATAAAAATGTTTGGAGTGTATTTTTTGCCATTTCCACATTGTATCACTTAGCTTTTGTTTTTAAATACTTTTTTGCCTAATGGTTTTTGAAAATGCTATCAAAAACCACTGAGAAACCATTATTGTTAAACTCGGTATTGTTTCTTATTTCTGACTTGGGGGTTCAAACAAATACCAAAAGCAGCATATCCCACACGATTTCTGAGGACATTTGTGTGCAGCTAATTAATTCATTTTTGTGTCCTTAAATACTCAAGTATTTATTCCTAAAACTGAAATTGAAGTGATATTGTTTGGGCCCCTCAGAGTACATAAATGTCTTGAAAAGATGTGAAGACATGAATTTGAATATCATTGCTACACAAAGTGGTATTCTAAAGTTCTGTGTTTGGTCTTTTTGCTTTATCTATTGAAACAGTTTAGTTTAATAGTTTGACTGCAAGCGAAAATATCTAAAACCTGGTATAAAAAATTTGGCACAAGGTTAGAGCCTGGTGCGTTTGTGGATAAAGTCCGTGTCGTCTTTCTTAACTTTCGTCTGCAGTATGTTTTTGGATCTGGGTGGCTTCAGGGTTGTATGCTGCTTTAATTTCCCAAAGGTTAAGCATCTCTTTAGTATGCCACCATTTTGAATTTCCATTTGGAGAAGGGGGCAGCATCTTTCTTCAGGCTTGAAAACACACTGTTACGCTGCTGCTAAAATATAGATAAGTACATGAGGAAATACTTGATTGGTAATGGTCTTAGATACTGATTTGCCACTTGGGTCAAATATTATGTATAACTACGGATTGCAAAATAGTTCTTACAGTACAAAAATCACTACTCGGTGTTTTTTATTTTTCATCTTTATTTTAAGTAAAACTGCTTTTTCTTCACTAGAATGGTGTGAGGCATTACACTAACCCTGGATCATTGGATCTGATCACTCATTAAGCTGTTAGGATAACTTAATCTAGAAATTCATGAACTCTGGGTCTGCGTTCTGAGAAGAATGCAGCCTCTGGTTCCCATGGAGTGGTGTGCAATCAACCTCAGATGAAAACCTTTTTAAACGTAGGTCTGAAAAGACTTAAATCTGAATCTGACATCCGTAATTCTGTCACTGATTGGTTCGAATTCCCTTTTCGACATGAATGCCTCCCATTGTGAGTTCAAGTTAGTTTAACTGGCCCAGTGACCCTAGTAGTTAATGTAATGCATTTGTGTAAACCACGTTTATAGTATTTGATCTAATTCAGATGGGTTTTTATTTCTTGAAAACAGTTATTTTCCTTTTTGTTTACTAGCATGTGTATAAACACAAATCACATGTTCATAAATAAAGTTAACATTCTTTTAGCCTTGTGTGTTCCCTGGCATGTCTGTATTATATTTTTAAGTAGCATAAGCTAACATAGACGTCTCAGAAAATACAAAAGAAAGAAAGAAACGGGGAAAAAAAAGTATCTGGAGTGGTGGGGGGAAGTCTTAGTGTTAGTTAGCACAGATTAAAGTAAATGGAAGAGAAAGCAAAAATATTCCCCTCTTGTTTGCTCTGACTTACCTGATTTGGGCTGTGGGTAGGCATAGGGAGGGTGGAAACCTCCTTGGAACTCTCTCTTTACAAGTCTTACATATAACAGAGATGGATGGGTACTTAGATACGAAAGTTAAAGATTACTCTAAAAACACTGCCGTGTCAGGTGCTTCTGTTGTTGGAAGCACAATGAGATTTACTTGTAAAGCCAGCTCAGATCTTGTTCTGAAGTTTTTGTTTTTAAATATGTGTATTTCTGCATGTATTTCAAAGTAGAGACAGAATCTTGTGTGGTAGGAATAAATTACTGGAAAGCTCAGCAATTACTGTTAAACAGTAATGCATAAGCAGCAAAGTTAACGTAAGAAAAACAAAAAGGATGCACAGAAGCTTCTGGCTTGAACATTCTTTCATTGTCTTGCTCTTTTATGTTAGCTGTTACTTTATGCTTCCAAATTCGTGGTGGTGTCCTACTGTTATTACTGCCAATCAAGGAAGTGGATCCTTTTTGTTTTAGCATTAGTATTGCAACAACTGCAGGCTCTTTATCCTTAGAGTCTGCATAAAGGCACGGTTGTGTCCCTTGTTTCAGTGCCACTGAATGTAACTGCGATCCTTCCTGGCAGGATTTTCAGTTTAGCTAAGGCCTCTGGTTTTTGGAAACCACTATAATTTGGATATACCACACTAGCAGCAAAACTAGCCTTTTCCCTATTTTCTGTCCCAGTTTCTGCTTGCTGTTTTTTAGCTTCTGTTTAGTCTTCTGAAATGAGAGTTAATACCTTTGGCTCTCAGTTCTGTTTTCTTTCTCTGATTCTTCTGCAGGCTTATCTTAGGGCTGTGCGCTAGATTCCTGGAGATTTTGTTTCTACTTCACTAATTTGAGGGACTGGCAGGAACTACTTCAATGGAAATGTAAAGATTTTTTTTTAAAAAAAAAGAATGCAGGATCATTGGAAGATGGCCATAGGGCAGACTTAGTAAATAGTGCATTGTCTGTTTGCTGCCTTTGGTACCAGCTTGGTAGAAATGAGTGCCATCATCTCCTTTAAGAAATGAGACTGTTGCCTGCAGGCCTAACAATGCTGTCTCCTAATAAGATATAAACACTAATTAACATTTTATTGTTTAGTTTCAGGAACTGGTCGATACTAGACTGTTTAATATCTCATTAGATTGCTAGGCTCCAATAGATAACTTCCCTAATATTTCATTTGCCTCTGAAAACACACAAAATGGTAGCGGTTGTGCCTCCCTTGAGAGACCTCTTTTTTCCACACGTAAAGGAGTGATGTATGGAGTGTAAAGCTTCACAGTACTTACTCAGACATCCCTTTAAACATAACTAAGTACAAAATCTTCTGAAAAGAAGTTGAATCTTCTGGTAAGAGTTGCAGTGGAAAAAAAGGTCTCTTATTCCAGATCTAGGTCTTTTCAAAGGGACAATTTAAAAATATGTTCAGCTAGTAATATAGTAATGTTCATGTGCTTTCCCAAACATATAGAGGAGTGATTAACTAAAACCAGTGCGTTACTGGAGTAAGGAAACGTCTTCTGCAGGTAGATATTTTTTCCCCTACAGTCTGCTAAAGCTACTGCCTTGAGTTGTTCCACCATGTTGGGTGGTAGAGGACAAGAGTGGTGGGGTTTTGTTTGTTTGTTTGTTTTGTTTTTTCAGGGAAGGGCTTTTAATCTCTTTTCTGATAAATGTTGAGATCTGTTGAGGAGAGTTGTTCAATTTACATTCTGAAATTTTATTCTACTTTTTTTTGAACTACTTAAAATATAATAAGCAGAATTTGGAATGACTTTCTGATAATGTTAACTGATGTAAGCTTACACCAGTTATGCCTGTGGCATAATTCAATAATTCATAAGACTGGAAAAGGGAAGGGAGTTACCGTTTCCAGTTGTGGAAAACCTACACTTTGGTGTTGGTTCTCAATAAACACTGCAGTCCGTTGTTAACTAGAGGCCTTAAGAGGCCTCATTCCTGCAGGCTGTTCCTGTAGGTAGCTGAGAGCCAGGAGAGTGGTTGCAATAGAAAAGAAAAGACAGGATTATGTTCTGAATCCATCTTTCATTATCAATAATATGCTTTATGCTTTCTTGCTTTTGTGCATTTAGTACGAGGCTGCTATTTGAAAACTCTTTTTGGTCTGATAGCAAGGAGCATACTGAATAGTCACTTTCCAAACTAATTCATAGTATGTGGTCTGATAACAAATAATGCTAGAAACTAGTTTTCTCATTTTTTATAGACTACTTTATCATGGTAAACACCTTAATTTAAATGATTTAAGCAGATTTGGTTTTTATCTAGGCAAAGTGATGGGTTGTATTTATGACTGATGTTTTGGATTGGTATTTTTATTAGGGTTTTGTGGGGTGCGGCGAGTTTGGCATTTTTAAACGATGTGAGGGGCAGAGTTCATGGTTCAGAGCTGATATGCCTGTGCTTTATTTTCACAGGCAGCTACTGTGTTCACAAAAACATAACCATATGCATTTAAAAATTATGAAACTTTAAGCAATTAATTTACAAATTACACTGAAAAGAAGTTTCCTGTAGTGATGCTTTCATAATTTTTTTTTTTGAAAAAATCTTTTTAGCAGAAAATTGACAGTTTCCTTATCCCTTTGACTTCTATGCAGCTGTGAACATTTGACAAAATTCCCTCTGAGATACTCTTGAGCAATAAGTTGATCTCAGTTGGTTTGGTTGTTTTAGTTTCTTCTCGTTAACCGTATAGACACTCTTAAACTCTCGTAGGTCTGGACTTTGTTTTGAACAAATTCAATTTACACTAGGTTAAAAATGCCTCTTCCAGAGAAACACAGATGATATAGTGCAGGCTTTCAGACTACAGTAGAGGTTAACTGTTGCTATGTTTTGATTGTAGAACTTGAATATGTGTTTAATTTTTTGTGAACAGATTGATGACTCTTCTGCATCTATTTCTCTGGCCCAGCTTACTAAGGTATATATATATTCTTGTCAAATATTCTTTTAAAAAGTGTTTGCTTCCTATTTTAAATCTTATATTGTGATCTATAGCTGGCTTACAGTTGTAATTTATAAAATAAAACACTTTAATTTTTAATAAGTTAAAGTATTTATTTTAACCTTAAAATGTGTGTAAAATTTGATACTATCCTGTAAAGAGTAGTTCCCAGTTTGGGAAGATTGAAGGGGAGTACCTTATCAGCCTCAACATAATGTTGCAGTGTTATTCATCTTCAAGACACAAAGAAGAAGCACTTCAGAAGCTGTTTACCGTTTTTCATACGTTTCATTAATTTTTCGTTGGAAACTAACACAATTTTTACAGAAGAATTTAATTGGCTGTAAGTTACGGACATTTCAGGGGGGTTTGCAACAGCCAAAATACAAACATTTCTGTAACATGGACAATTGCATGGTTGTTTTTGAATTTCTAGTCTTTATAGATATAGATCCATTCTTGAATGTTGCACAGTTTCGTAAGTTGTAGAATATATAGTGGGCAACACGACCTAATTTGTTTGAACACAGACTGTAAATTGTGTAAATGTACCGAATTGTTTATAGGAATATACCAATGTGTATGTGTGGCATATTAGCACGTGACCTTCTGAAATTGTTGTAATGCCATGTTTTGCTATGAAACTGCTTGCATTTTTTGCTTGATAATGTGTAACTTTGTCTGGGAAAGCACTAGTGATTGCACTTTGGAAAAGGCTTAGTTCTAGCCAATTAAACTACCAGTCTTTAAATTACAAAGATTAGAGAAGACAGGGTCTAATGCAGAGTAGCTAGAGTTTGTTCTTCTGAAAAGCAAAGCTGGAGTTCATGTCCAAGAAAGAGAAGTCTTCCCACGGGTAAATTCTTCCCCTACCCACTGCAGAAATTAAATTGTATATCTGGCCAAAAAAATAAAAATAAAAAATGGGAATGTAGCCACCTAAAGAAATTGGTCTCCATTAGTGCTGTCCCTAAACGTGTCCTTGGTTCTGTGAACTCATGTCAAGTTTTATTCTAAACTGTGAGAAACTGTCCAAGCGGTGTGCACATTTAAGTTTTCAGCAAAATCTGAACATTTTAGAAAAACACAGGAACATAACGAAGCAGCTCAAAACTGTTACGTACCCTAACCTCTTCAGTGCAGACTGGCTTAGCCTGGAGGCAATGTGTTAACAGTTCTCTGTTTTATTACTACTATGTATTAAATGCCATATTTGAATTTTGGTCTATTCCTAATAATGTTTTGTGGGTTTGGGATATGTTTTGTAAACCGTTTGGGTTCAAACAAATTAGTCAAGTATTTGTAAAAGTTTTCTGTAAATGTTCATGGAAACGGTTTCATAGATGTCGATCTGGATTATGTTAATGTTGAGAAAAACTGTGTATATGAAACAACCATTTAATAAAATGTTGAAACTAGTTGGTTGCTTTTGTGAATGAATGCATATAAAACCAAGAACACGAGTGGTTGATCTGAATGATAGGTGCTTGAAGGTTCAAATAATTTGCAGTCACTCCCTTAGACCCTGCTTGTATCTGGACTAGTGTGTAAAAAAAGATTTTAACAAATACTGCTTAAAAATCAGCTAGCTTCAATGATTAGAAGATACAGCTCTAGATAAGGTTTGTATTACACTTTGTGTGTTAAAAGGACACAATCAACTAGAAAAAAAACCCTTCAGTATTGCTTGTAGTTCGAGCACTTAGTACGAAGAATTGTGTTGGGAGGAACACGCAGCTTGGACTGTGCAGTATGTTATGGTCAAATTTCTACTGAAAATTCCTTTTTCTTGCTGAGGGTTTATAAAAAGCTTGATTCCTTTTAATGCTCATGTGTCAGAAGCTGAATTTCAGCAAGCCTAAACAGCTTCGCAACAGCAAGTTGTGTGTCCTTTTAATGCTGCAAAATGTAAATAATAGTACTTGGCATCCATGTTTCTGAATTGAATGTACAATGGATATCTTCTCCTTCAAATAGTCTGGAGATTAAAATTGGTAAAAAAAAAAAAAATACTAGATACTGGTGGGGCTTTTGTTGTTTTGGGGTTTTTATTTGTTTGTTCTTACACATAGCTTCAGTCCACTTTGTATTGAATAAAATTGGATTGGTTACACAAGTCTTTATGTAAGGTACAAACAGAGCCTAAGGTTTTGAGTGCCCAAGAATGCTCTCTTCAAGTAGGTTAACAGGCACATAAACATCATGTAATGGCATAAGGACTCCCCAGAACATCTTCAGGACAAATATATTTTATATAAGCAGCTGTTTCATGCAACCTCAGCTAGAGTTGTGCTGCTCTTTACAGGATTGGATGAGTGGTGTTGTCTTTGGCTGTGTGGACTTAAATGTGTTTCTAATGTGTGTGTCAAATAATTACCTGTTAAACAGACTGCCAATCTGGCTGAAGCCAATGCTTCCGAAGAAGATAAAATAAAAGCTATGATGTCACAGTCTGGCCATGAATATGATCCTATCAAGTAAGTGTTGCTGAAGTCAAATCTGTTCTTTGAAGATTGTGAAAAAAATATAGAGATGTTTGCTCTAAGGGGAGATACACAAGTGTACCTTTTTATTTTTTGTTTTTCCCAAACTTTTTTAGTTACATGAAGAAACCCTTGGGTCCACCTCCACCATCATATACTTGCTTTCGTTGTGGAAAACCTGGCCACTATATCAAGAACTGCCCAACAAATGGGGTAAGATTGCAGTGGACTGCTGGTGTTATTTATTTTTTTTATTTTTTTATTTTTTTAAATTTAGTTACTTAATGAATACATCAACATTCATATTAATCCTTTTTCCTGGGGCAAAATACAGAGGTTGTAAGACAATATTACAAAACCCATTAAATGTAAAGGAAAAGCTGGAATTATAAACATAAAACTGCCTAATTTTCCTAGGTCATAGGCATTAAATATGTCCATAGATTTTTTTCTGTGTAGTTTCATTCATATATTGATACTTTTCAGTTTAATTGGATTTTTTTCTTTTAACTTTAACTTTTTTCCTCTAACTTGAACTTTTAAATGACCATTAACATTTGTTAATACTTCATATTACAAGAGGAGAGGATATTTCTCTTGATCCAATCTATTGAAGATTTATATGTTTTAATTACACTATCTCTGGTTAAGTATTCATGACAGTTAGCATTAGTCACTAAGGATAGGCATGAGGTATGAATTGAACCTTCATACATAGATGGTGAATTTAAGTTTCTCCAGTGACTGATTCAAAGCACTGAAATAAGCTTGCAGTCTGACTTGTACTATGGATGTTTCTGTCCTGATAGAATAGTAAGTTAGGGGATGTTTAATCCCTAAGGAGCCAGAAGTTAAGCCACATGAATGTCTATTCAGTTCAAAATGATGCTAAACCTTTGAAACATCCTGGCTGTATTTGTTTATGAAAATAAAAATTTTAACCATGCAGTCCTCATGTTAGAGAAAAGGAGAGGATTAAAGGATTTTGCTGCTGAGAGGAATCATTGAAATGTCATTTAAGTGTGCCTGTTAGGATGAAATATGTCTGAATTTCTTTTCTTAACAGGACAAAAATTTTGAGTCTGTTCCCAGGATTAAAAAGAGCACAGGAATTCCCAGAAGTTTCATGATGGAAGTGAAAGATCCTAACACAAAGGGTGCTATGCTAACAAACACTGGAAAATATGCAATACCAACAATTGATGCGTAAGTATGGAATTTATCAGGTGGACCAAAATGTGTCCTCCCCCTTTGACTGTCAGGTCTCACGTGTGAAACAGCGATTTTCCTGTTGGTATAAACTAAGGGCTTCTTACCGTGCTGCAGACAGCAGTTGCTTCTGTTTCAGTTTTAGAAGAGTTTGGTAGTACTTCTGTTTTCTGTTGTTTTCTGAATCTCCTTTTGTAGAAGCTGCAAGGTCGATGACTTTAATTTAGAAAAGTGTCATTTCTTGGAGATTAAATTTATCCTGACCCTACAATTTAGATTTTACCCTCTGGCAAAGAAGGGATTCATTTCACAGAATTTCCAGCTGTCAATTGTTTTTCTAGTGTAGGCTAATTTCTCATCTCAGTTGAGCTAATGCATGGGACAGTTCTCCAGAAAGGATAGATAGACGCTCCTCCTTCTAGTGTTGTGAGTGTAGGAAAGTATTTTGAATTAAACACCTATGTTTTTAAAAGGCTGATTGTAAAAGTCTTTGATAAAGTCCAAAGCTTGGAAAAGTTGTCTTCAAATTCTTCAAATTTCTTCAATTTCTTCATTTTTTTTTTTCATCTTCAAATTATTTTATTTTTCCTCTCCCCCAGGGAAGCTTATGCTATAGGAAAGAAAGAGAAGCCTCCTTTCTTGCCAGAGGATCCATCCTCCTCCTCTGAAGAAGATGATCCTATTCCAGATGAGTTGTTGTGTCTGATTTGTAAAGATATAATGACAGATGCGGTTGTTATTCCCTGCTGTGGAAACAGTTACTGTGATGAATGTAAGTATTACTCCCACGGTTGTTAATTCAGATCATCAAACCTGATCAAACCTGAAAGCAAAAATAGGAGCTAACAAGATTAGTTTGTTACTAGCTCTATTTAATGCTTAGGAATAGCCTGAGTAAGAAAGGAATTCTCTGGTATAAAAGGGAAAAAAAAAAAAAAGGCAAGCTTTTTTCCACTTTTTAAGTATCTAGTTAAATCCTTTCTACATGCAGAAAGAGGAGTATGAGAAGTGTACAAAATTGTGCAGGTAATTACAATGTTAGATATTGAATGCATTTATTTTGTCTCCAGACTTTTTTCTCATTAAATAAAATGTTACTATTATATATCCAACTCTGACTACTGTGGATTGCAACAAGCGGGTAGTTAGATATTTAACCTTCTAGGGAGAGCAGGTTAAAACCTTTAGAACCTAAACTTACTATTTTTTAGAAATGTTTTATTTGTTAATCTTATGGTTGGTTGACTGGTAGTGGGAAAAAAGACCAGTCAAAATGGCAAGACGCAGCCTACTCTGCAGCTTCAAATGTTACATGAATGAAATATTGAAACTGTATAGTTATTTGCTGCATATACTGTTGAACATTTACAGCTTTATGCTCTCAATTCAAGACCATATTCACTCATTAATCATACACGTGGTTTTACAATTGATTAGAACCCCCAAAATTTTCTTAGTTTGCCTAAAAAATTATGTTGATGATTGTAATGATTCACAGGTATCAGAACAGCATTACTGGAATCTGAGGAACATACATGCCCAACATGTCATCAAACAGATGTGTCTCCTGATGCTTTAATTGCCAACAAGTTCTTACGCCAGGTAACATCATCACTTTTACATAAATTATTCATGAGAAAAGTCTATTTGTAAGAGAAAAAAAAAGAGGAAGAAGAGGAAGAAAATACTAATTTAATTTTAAATTGTTTAAGGCTAAATTTACTTCTCAGATACATTATCCATTTTTACAGAAGCTTAAAGATCTATAGAGCTATAAATTCAGGTCAATATGTTATTTAACTTGATTGCCTGACTTTTGGATTCAGTGTTAACACTGAGGTTAAGTATTTTATATAAAAATACATTTACAAGAGTACACAAGTAATTTTAGTCCTTATAAACTTTTTTTCATACATGTGCTGAATTTTCGAATGACTTTTGTAAATGTTTTTCCACCTATAGGCTGTGAACAACTTCAAAAATGAAACTGGCTACACAAAAAGACTCCGTAAGATTCAGCAGCAACAACAGCAGCAGCCACCACCACCACCACCTCCACCACCACTAATGAGACAAACAATAACACGCAACCTGCAGCCTCTAATGAGGCCAACAATTTCCAGACAGCAAGATCCACTAATGATTCCATTAGCTTCTCTGTCTTCTCATTCTGCTGCTTTGGCCCCTGGTCAGCCTGTGGCAGCTGCGCTGCCAGTAAATCCATCTTCTGTCATTGTCTCTGATCTCCCTCCAGCAGTGTCCCTGTCTCTCCGTGGTGAAAAGCCAGATGGACCTTTTCGGTACGTAAATCTGTAGATCAACGCAAATGTGAAAGACATCAAAATGCTGAAGTTAGATTCTTCCTCTCAAACTTCTCAGTGATTTATGGATCATTAATGACAGTTCCAAATAGCTGTGGAAGTTCTGCTTTTTCTTTTTACTTTGAATTAGGACACTTTGATAAGCTGGAAGTGTACTTTATTTAAGAACTTGCTCAGAACTGTTTCTTGTTTGATTCCCTATCAGTCATTCAGTACAGGTTTACTTTTTAAGAGGAACATGTTTTCCCTAGAAGCCCTTTATGTAAATGACAATCAATTCCTAAAGTATTCATTTAGTTGTCACGTCAAACCTTCTGGTTGAGTGTATTAATTTTCCTTTACTGCTGAGGAGATGGTGTTTTCATGAAAAGTATACAAGTTCAGTTACAGGTAGAACTAACCGGGTGTTTTGACATTACTTTTTTCTAAAGTAGTTCTGTAATCATTTTTATGATAAGCCAGAATCATTATCAGTAATACAGATAATGTAGTCATTGACACGTGTAGATTTGCATAATAGTTCTTTAAAATGTAGTAAATTTGAAGTATTTACAAACATAAAAGTCTAAGTTTGCAACCCAAAAAAGTTCAATGAAAATATGTTGAAAATATTAACTGCTATTTAGGGTTTATATCCTTTCAACTTTATGCCTTGAATGTAAATAATTGCTCTGTCGAGAAGGCTGTCAGGCCTAGCTGTACAGGAGGACAGCTTGACGACAAAGAAACACAATTTAAAAGAACCTCGAAGGCAGCCTCTGAACTAGCACATAAACATATATCCTAATAGAATTTTTGTTCTTGCATCTTCCAAAATGAGTTTTAGTGTGGGGGTTATACATACTTTAAGCCTTTCCTTTGTAACTAGCATAATAAAATAATTTGCCATCGAACTCTCTCTTTAAATACCAGTAGTCCAAATTGACTTTAGTACTTCACTTGGAATTGACCAACTTTATATTTGTAAATATGGTGAAGATTATCTTTGAGTTCATTTTTCAATTTACAGTAGTCAGCCTTTTCTTACCTTTGACTTTATATTTCAAGTAGCATTTCAAAACTGTGTATTTGGTTTGTTGGTTTTTTTTCTGTAGTGATGCAGATGCTGTTATACCTCCTGCTCTGATGACTGCCGCTGAACTTTCTAAATCTTCCCCTCTGTCAATCAGCAGTTTGTTGGAAGAAAAGGTAAATTTTATTTCAACAAATACAGTGATTCTTGTATTTTGTTAGAGCCTATTTCTAACAGTTCGCATTTATTCACAAGGGCTATCAGGTTCCTGTACTAAGACAACCAGCATTACAAAGTCTTCTGGGCCCACAAGGACAATCAATACCCACAACTGGTAAATATCTGCAGCTTTAGAATTTCTTTTTTTAAAAAAAAAATATCTTCAGATAAACTGAATGGGATTTTTTTCCTTTTCCTATTCAATCCAAAAGGTCATCCCATGAGAGCTGGTACAATTCGCTCGGCAGGCGGCAGGCCAGGTTGGGAACTGTAAGTATATTCTACAGAAATTAATACATTATCACTTGTAACCTGTTCAATTAGGCAGTGTCACATAACTTATACAACAGCTGATTAATAATGAAATAAGTATGTACAGATAGTTGTGGAAAATATAAGTGATAATTAATTTTTAAATGATTTTATTTGAATAAGCTCTAACAAGAGGCGGTCTGTGCTTCCAGTAAGACTATTTAAAAGAAAACTCCAGTGCATAATTGAAGAGGACTCTGAAAAATGAATACTTTTTCAGGAAAATGTAACAACATGAACAAATTAAATATAATTAAAGGATTAGATGGAAAGCCACTCTTTTGATTACTGGCTGAATATGGTTGACAAAATTGATTTCACAATAGAATTCGGCCTCCAACATTATTTTTTAACAACTTAGTTGATATTGACTGAGCAAATTGTTGGAAAAGTCAATGCTCTGATTTTATGACAATCTGGAGTTTCTTCAGTTTAGGCCTCTCAAACAGGCAAGCTGCTTTCTCTTACTTGGAGAGACAGGAGTCCATTTTATTTATTCATCATAGTGTAAAGTTTGTCCTTCATTCTGGTATATGTTTGTTATAGATAGATTGTAAGTGTGCATTACCTTTATAAAATCTTAAAACAAAAACGAGGATCCATCTCACAGATTATCTAAAATCTCAAATTCAGTAAGCAAGAAAATAACAACAATTCAGGGACAAGAACAGGCCAAATGCATCATCATGAGGCAACAACTTAGGAAGCCTATGTGGAAGATGTTAAAAAGAAGTTCAAGAGAAGATTAGTTAATATTTGTGCAGTACTTTGAAGATCAGAAGTTTGAAGTATTAAGTATATCAAGGAGTGGCAGAGGAGCGGTGGGCACTTGGCACTTGTGAAATAGGAGTCTTCTTTAAGCATAGGCAGCCTCCATCCACAGTTGCAAAGCTGAGTATAAGCAGAGAAGACTGAGGGAACTGATGGGGGTGAGAATGTGGAAATCAAGTATGAGGATCAAGAAATGTGTGTAGACTCAAATGAACAGAAAGCAGGGAGAAAAACACTTAAGTTCAAGAAGTACTCTCAACTGTTCTCCTGCTTCCATTCACTTTCCTCTTTAAAATCAGGACAGAGTGTAACAAACAGTGACACATGTTTTTGGGTTTCTTTAGAAGTTCAAATCGAGGACGCCCGCATAGTGAACGTACACAAAGGACTCAGGCCCCAACACTGCCAGCATCAGCACCAGTCTTTGTGCCTGTGCCTCCACCTCCCTTGTATCCTCCACCTCCCCATGCACTTCCTCTTCCACCGGGGGTACCACCACCACAGTTTCCTCCTCAGTTTCCACCTGGTCAGCCTCCATCAGCTGGGTACACTGTCCCCCCTCCAGGATATCCCCCAGCTCCTGCAAACATGTCATCAGCTTGGGTACCAACAGCAGTACCAACGGCTCATTCAAATACCATCCCAACGACACAAGCACCTCCTTTATCTAGGGAGGAGTTTTACAGAGAACAACGGAGACTTAAAGAGGAGTAAGTATTTGGTTCAATGAAGTTGTGTTGTTTTTCATTTTTGTATTTCAGTAGCATATCGGGCTGCAGTTACACTAAAGTGCGTCTGACATAAGCAAAAGTTACATATAGAACATTTTTTTCCAATATACATTTTCATTGTGGATGGTAAACATGCAAAGCTAAAGACAAATGTAACTCTAAAACTTTCCCTAAAACTCGTAGGAATTCTAAACTGTTTTAGCATAAATAGGATGTTCACCTTTTGCATTTGCATGCAGTATACATTTTCTCATATTGGCCATGTTTTGTTTCTTGATGTCTTTTTGTAATAAAGGTCAAACTATAATTGTAATAAAGGTCAAACTTATTTTAACAGGGAAAAGAAAAAGTCCAAACTTGATGAGTTTACAAATGATTTTGCTAAGGAATTGATGGAATATAAAAAGATTCAAAAGGAGCGTAGGCGTTCGTTTTCCAGGTAACTGCTTTACATGTCCGTAATGGAGAAGCAGATTGTCTAGAAGAATCAGGAGGAGTTCCACTCCACCTCACTATCTTTAGATGGATTGGATAATTCTAGGGATTAGCAGTGACAGGAGTTTCCTATGTAGCTCGGATATAGCAGAGCTTGCAGTTGACTGATAGTTATCATTTGGCAGCAGTTTTAAGAAGCAGGTGTCTCTTACTAAAGCATCTCTATAACCATCCTTCACCTCCTGCCAACCTTGAGGAGGCCAAAAAGTGACTAAGTGTAGTTGCTAGCTGTTCTCTGTCTCCCTATTCTGATTGTAACCATTACTTCAGTGCACTTTGGAGGAGATAGGTGAGAGAAGTTGTCTTCGTTTCCTCTTTTGTCTATCTTATATGGATACACGGAGAGATTTTAACCTGGACTGCAAACTGGTGGCTTGCGCTAGTATCTTGATTACATTGTTAAATTTTTCTTAGGATTTAAAGATCAGACGTGTTTCGAATGAATTCTTAAATTGTTGAAGGACTTTCAGAGGAAGAATGATGCTAATGAGTATGTGCAGCTTAACATGAAATAGTTCTTTAAAAATTAACAAAAGGAAAACTTGTCAAGGAAAATAGGATAGTTTACATTGTCTATCTCAAAAAATCTCTTGGGCAACAGCCTGAATAACTATTAGTAATGTTTATTACTAATAGTCTGAATGTCTATTAGTAATGTTGTCAATATCTTTATTAAGAGTAATGGCATTGTTTCATAATATTACTAGAAGCTGTTTAAAAGCTTTTACATACCGTTTTACTTGAAATCAGGTCACTTGCCTTGGTTAGAACTAGAAATATGTGCAAAATTTTGCTGGGACATATGACTAGAAAGTTCTTAAATTTTACGGCATGTAATGTTGCAGTACAAAGTATTCTGTATCCTGTACAGATTGCCAAATAAGCAGTGAAGTTAAATTGTCTAAGCTGGCATTATAGAATTGAGCTTTACTGTCTTCAGACAAACTCATATTTTCTTGATACTTGGTACTGCACTGTAGCCATTAAGACTTGCGTTTTTGCATCTTACTGCGACATAAATGATTTGCATTGCATTGGAGTTGCTGAGTAGTGAAAAAAATGTACATTTGTGTACCAGCAGAGGCCAGTATACACCACCTTAAATCAATCAATAGCTGTGGTAGTCAATATAAGTGAGTGGAAATAGATTTTACTCTTCCTGTATGTTTTTACACTAACAAAGCAGCAACTGTTCCATCTTGTAAGCAAAAACTTTTACGTGTTTTCAAGTTCTTCAGTTTGCAGTAGCATTATGTCAGCAGCTGAAAGAAGCTTTGACATAAGCATGTGGAGAGGAAAAAAAAAAGAATTGAGAGAAAAAAAATGGGGAAAGCGACTGTTTTGAATTAACTTCTTCTTTGGTTTTTGTGTTGTGTTTTTTTTAAGGTCCAAGTCTCCCTATAGTGCTTCATCTTACTCTAGAAGTTCATATACCTACTCCAAGTCAAGATCAGGTTCTTCCCGCTCCCGCTCCTACTCTCGATCATTTAGTCGTTCCCATTCTCGTTCCTACTCGCGATCTCCTCCGTATCAAAGAAGAGGCAAAGGGAAGAGTCGTAACTATCGTTCTAGGTCAAGGTCACATGGTTATCACCGTTCAAGGTCAAGGTCACCCCCATACAGAAGATACCATTCTCGGTCAAGGTCTCCAGTATTTAGAGGCCAGTCTCCCACTAAACGGACTATACCTCAAGGGGAAGGAGAGAGGGAATATTTTAACAGATACAGAGAAGTTCCACCATATGATATAAAAGCTTACTATGGCAGATCTGTTGACTTTAGAGATCCTTTTGAAAAGGAAAGATACAGAGAATGGGAAAGGAACTATAGAGAATGGTATGAAAAATTCTACAAGGGCTATGCTGTTGGTGCTCAACCTCGACCTCCAGTAAATAGAGAGAACTTTTCTCCAGATAGGTTTGGTCCACCTGGAACCAGACGAGAGAATTCACCATATGCTCGGGGACGTAGGGAGGATTATGCTGGTGGGCAGAGCCATAGAAATCGTAATATAGCTGGAAATTACCCTGAAAAACTTTCTGGAAGAGAGAGCCATGGTATAAAAGATCCTACAAAATCAAAAGAGAAGGAGGTTGAAAATCCACTGGGAGATAGCAAAGGAAATAAACATAAAAAACACCGGAAGAGGAGAAAAGGGGATGAGAATGAAGGATTTCCCACTGCTGAGTTGTTAGACAGTGCAAGAAAACCAAGAGAACCAGGTACAGCAGAAGATGTTAAAACAGACTCTCTGTTCATGCTCCCAAGTAGAGATGATGCCACACCTGTGAGAGATGAACCTATGGAAGCAGATTCTATTGCTTTCAAACCAGTGTCTGAAAAGGAGAAAAAAGAGAAGGATAAGCCAAAAGCAAAAGTTGACAAAGCAAAACGGAAAGCAGAAGTGGCTGCTCCTCCTAAAAAAGACAATGTAATAAAACCAGCTAAAGCTTCCCAAGAGAAGGTGGACACCGATCGTGAAAAATCTCCTCGAATGGAACCTCCTGTGAAAAAAGTGAAGGAAGAGTTGCCAAAGGCAGACAGTGTTAAAACGTCTTCCTCTCAAAAGGATGAGAAGGCTACTGGTACACCACGGAAAGTTCATCCAAAAGTGACAAAGGATCACCCAGAAACCAGACCAGCCAAGGAAGAAAAGACAAAGAAGGAGCATACAAAAGAAGTCAAGTCAGAAAAACCCTCCAACAAAGAGGACAAGTCAAAAAAAAGTGTTGAAAAAGGCAAATCTTCTGATGCAAAAGCTGAAAAAAGAAAAAGAAAAGCAGATGAAAAGGTTGATAAAGAACACGAAGCAACTTCGGTGAAGGCCTCTAAACCAGAAAGTGCTGAATCAAAAACATCACCAAAGGGAAAAACTGAACCTGATGGTGAAAAAGGAGAGAGAACTCCAGAAAAGGATAAAACTGCTTTTCTTACCACTCCTGCAAAAAAGATTAAACTTAACCGAGAAACTGGCAAAAAGATTGTGAGTGGAGAAAATGTGCCACCTGTGAAAGAACCTGTTGAGAAAGCTGAGCCAAGCAGCAGCAAAGTTAAACAAGAAAAAGTGAAAGGAAAAGCAAGAAGAAAAGTAACAGCAGCTGATGGATCTGGTTCAACTCTTGTAGATTATACCAGGTACCTAATCATTTATTTTTCCTGTGCTTTTCTCCCTCTTTCCCCTCTAAAATGTAAATCCTTCTGATAACTAATGAAAGGAAAAACAAAATCCATTCTCAGTGAGTGAGTGAATCATCTTTGAGCTTTTCAGTTAAACTGTACTTGGGTCCAAATCCAATTTGGTGGGAGCAAACAAGCAGTCTGTAGTGAACGGAAAGCTGATGAGCTTAATTCATGGGTGATATAGTTGACCCTTACTTCTGCATCTTTTTTTCCCTTAGTCATTCCCCTTTTGAATACTGCTACACATTGACTCTTGGTGGTGTCCTTTCTGTCTTGCCTTCAGCTAAAGGCAAGGATAACATATGTCTGTACAATGCAATGTTTTGCATTTTAAAATTTGCAAGGTACTGAGCGATCTTGTAGAGTGACATGAAATTATAACTTGCAGAAATAGCATCTTGCTTGCCAATACACAGTACTGCTTTGAGCCCCTAATTGCTCCTTAATTGCTTGCTTACTTGTCGAAACAAGAATATATATCTAATTTATCTACTATTGATAGAAATAGGACATCAAGGAATTACCAGATCAGACAGTCCCCAATCTGATAATCTCGTGTCTTTGTTAATTAAATGCATAGTAGGAAGATACTAAATTAATTGATTGCTCATAATCTTAGCCAGTGGACTCATCCTTTTTCATCTGTTCCTTTGTTGAATATCTTTTGAAAAAATATTGAAGATTTACGAGTGAAACAAAGGCCATTTTGTAAAATACTATAAAAGACAGCTGTGCTTGCATCTCTGCCCCCTTATTAATGTATGTTTTTTTCCTTCTTAGCACAAGTTCTACTGGAGGAAGCCCTGTTAGAAAGTCTGAAGAGAAGCCAGATACAAAACGAACTGTCATCAAGACAATGGAGGAGTATAATAATGATATAACTGCCCCTGCTGAAGATGTCATTATTATGATCCAGGTTCCTCAGTCAAAGTGGGATAAGGATGACTTTGAGTCTGAAGAGGAAGACATTAAATCTACCCAGCCACCTTCAAACATAGGAAAACCTGCTAGTGTTGTAAAAAATGTGAGTAGTAAGCCTCCAAATCCTGTAAAACACAGCGAAAAAGAGACTGAGCCTTTGGAGAAAACACTGAAAACTACAAAAGAGTTGAGTTATGAAAGCTCTCAGCATGATGCAAAAAGTTCAAAAAGTTTGATGTCAAATGAAAAAGGGAAAACCAAAGAGCGAGATCATTCTCTGTCAGACAAGGATGCTTCTGAGAAGAGGAAGAGCAGTGTTCAGCCAGAAAAAGACCACTCAGAACGTGCAACTGAACAAGGAAACGGAAAAAATATTTCTCAATCTTCCAAAGACGGTAGATCTTCAGACAAACATGATTCTAGCCGTGGATCCACTGCTAAAGACTTTACTCCTAACCGAGACAAAAAATCTGACCATGATAGCAACAGAGAGCATTCTAGCTCCAAGCGTAGAGATGAAAAAAGTGAATTAGCAAGGAGAAAAGACTCCCCTTCTCGAAACAGAGAAGGACAAAAAAGTAAACCAAGAGATGAACGAGCAGAGTCCTCCAAAAAGGGCGCTGGAGATTCCAAAAGGAGCAGCTACAGTCCTCCACGTGACCGAAAGCAGTCAGATCACAAAACTACTCATGATTCCAAGCGTTCATTAGAGGAGCACAAACCTCTAGATAAAAATTCAGGGAAGGAGAAGGAGAAAGAAAAGGAGAAGGAAAAGGAGAAGGAGAAAGAAAAGGAGAAGGAGAAAGAAAAGGAAAAAGAAAAAGAAAAGGAGAAGGAGAAAGAAAAGGAAAA
>CM021744.1:868967-882143 GCA_011075105.1 Heteronetta atricapilla | reverse complement strand
GAAAAGGAGAGGGAGAAAGAAAAAGAAAAGGAGAGGGAGAAAGAAAAAGAAAAAGAGAAGGAGAGGGAGAAAGAAAAGGAAAAGGAGAGGGAGAAGGAGAGGGAGAAAGAAAAGGAGAAGGAAAAGGAGAAAGAAAAGGAGAAGGAGGAGAAAGAAAAAGAGAAGGACAAGCACGTGTCTGAAATAAAGAGCAATAAAGAAAAAGAGTTGGGTTGCAATAAGCCACCTTTGAGACAAGAATCACCAGATGCAAAAACTGAGAAAGAAAACATGACTGGACAAATTGATAAAACTGGTGTCAAGCCTAAACCTCAGGTAAGCAACCCCTCACGGCTGTCTTCTGATCCAACTCGAGAAACTGATGAGGCTGCATTTGTACCAGACTACAATGAAAGTGACAGTGAAAGTAATGTATCTGCAAAAGATGAGGAAACTGTAGGAAAAAATTCTAAAGAACCGAAAGAAAAAGCCGTTGATAAGGTTAAAGAGGATACAGCAGCACCTGCCACAGTTGACCAGCCTGAAGCAGGCAGAAGTCAAAGTCAAAGCAGCCCCAGTGTTAGCCGCAGTCGTAGTCAAAGCCCTTCTGAGAGTCAAACTCGAAGCCACAGCAGCAGTGCCAGCTCAGGAGAGAGTCAAGACAGCAAGAAAAAGAAAAAGAAGAAAGAGAAGAAGAAGCACAAGAAACACAAAAAACATAAGAAGCATAAGAAACACACTGGAAATGAATCAGAATTGGAGAAAAGCCAAAAACACAAACACAAGAAGAAAAAATCAAAGAAGAGCAAAGATAAAGAGAAAGATGACCAAAAAGTTAAATCTGTCACTATATAGAATGACAGATAAGAAAAAATTGACTTAATTCCTAAGTCATCTGTATTAAATTTTGTTAAAATGTAAACGAATTCAAGCGTTGTAAATAATGACATGAAAGACCCTGTGCTGCACTTAAAATATTGCTGCTTGATTATTTGATTTTTACATCAGAGCTTTATAAAGGTGAACATTTTGTACAGAATTGTGAGTTGTGACCATATAACATGAAAGGTTTTGCTGGGGCATCTTATTTTTAACCACCATTAATTAGTTTGGGTGGAGTTTACTGTACTGTGAAAATTTTCACATTTGAATTTTTTTTTTTAATTGCCTGGCGGAAGAAGCTGGTATCAGTTATGAAATATCTGCAGAATGATTTGCAGAATACATTACAGCCCTGTTATGTCACTTTTTGATTACAATAAAAAGTTTTCAGTAAACTTTATTCCATGTGATGAGATTTCCAGTGATAGCTGAACATAAGCAGAGAAACGAGTGTCAGAAAAAAAAAATTCCTGGTAGCTTGCTGATAACTAATGTATGAAATAGAACGTATCAGGGGTAATTTTGAAAAGACTGGTTGAACTTGAAATCTTTTGAACTGATACAATGTGGGGAGGTATTTGCCAAGAGGTGCCCTTTTCCACGTGCCCACTGGATTTGTTTCTATATTTCAAAAAGTGTACGGCCCCAGAAATACAGCCACTGGTAACCTCTGGTACTGACTGTTTTAGCACAATGTTATATGGGAAAATGTCCTATTTCAACACTCCTCCAGTTTGTTTAGAAAGCTGTTGCCATTTGTTGGCAAACATTTACACATATATTTTAACATGTCCTGTAACCTGTATTTCCTCTCACAACCAAAAATGAGTTTGCCAAAAGAAGAAAAAAGTGTTAGAAAGGCAGGTTTCTGCTTTAGACTGGTTTGAACAATGGCAGAAAATCTAGAAAATATAAATGTAATTAGCTTGGTAGTTTCAAGAAGGAAGTAATTTCTTCTTTCTTTTCACAGGTGGCAGTGGTGGGTGTTGCTAAACTGCCAGCCAGCATGGTCATAGATCCATCTCACCATGTAGGAAGGGCATAACATCCCAGTAACAACTGGACTTGGTAGTGAAAGCTCTCCACCGTTTCTCTGTGGGATTTGCCCCAAATGAATTATAAGTACTAGATATTAAAGCAGCATTTCAGGGCTTCCTGCTTGCAGAAATTATTTTGTTCAAATATTGGCATTGTTTGTAGGAAGTGTCACTGGGATGTTTAGCAGTACAGAGATAATAAAGTAATTCTTTGTTTTACTTTTCAGTCGGTTGACTCACATTTTAAATACCAGGTTAGAGACAGAGCATCTTTTCCTCCTTCTGATGGCTAAAACAATAGCAGAACTAGTACTGGATTCGCTTCCAGTACTTTGTACTTTTCCATGCCAAGGCATTCTTGGTAAATTTCAGATGTTTTCTGCACAGGCTTTCTTTCCAGAAGAAAAGAAGTGGCTAATAGGCATTGTGTTCATCTAGCATTTCCTGCCTGTGGTCCAACAAACGTGTCTGACCAAAGTAAACACCAGATGTATTGGAATTTTAGGCAGCCTCAGACTGACCATTTTTATATAGTCTGGGCTCGTGATGATGAGGCCACTGAAAACAGAAAATGTATTTAGCACTGTTCTCTGTCTGTGAGCATACTTTGGCCTAATGAAATACAGAAAAATTATCTCTAAGTGAAATGGGATTCTTACTTGAGTAGGAATGCGTTAATGTGCTTTCTTATTAAGGGTCAGAGTAATTGTAAGCTTGTGTAGAAGTTCCTTTGTGGAATAGCTCCATAAAAACAGGCAAAATGCTGTGTTTTTATATAACGTGCTGAGAAAGCTGTAGTCAATGCCTGTCTTAATACTCTCCATGTTTTTGTTCAGAGCTCTGTAACTTACTGATTTTTCAGTCTCCTGTGAATTTACTTGACCACACATAGAGTTTATGATTACTCTTTTTCTAAGATTTTTGAGCTGAAGGCACCTAAAATGTCCTTGTGCTCAGGCTTGAACGGGTAATTTTTACTACAGTTGTGTTTAGAAAGTCTTTGGACTGAAATTCTGAAGCTTTTACACATTGCCTACAGTAGCGCAAAGGGGTGTATCCAAACTGTGTTCCCTGGGTGTGAGAGTAAATACACCTGGAGTGCATTTGATTTCACACGGTGAAATACAGTTAAGATGGTTTTAATCGCAGAGAAGGAAAACATATTTACAGAGAAAAATAAGTTTTGACTGTCTTCTTCAGACGTAAGAAACAGGTGTTGACTCAGTGAATGTAATATATTCCTGAAGCACCACTGCTTCGTCACCTGCTAACGGTACGGGTGGTCTGGTCCTCTAAAATGGTCACAATGCCTTATGCCAGTGTCTTCAGAGAGATCTCTCTCATCTTTCTTCAATTTATTCTAAATAAGCTAGAATGTGGTTTGAACATACTGGTAGGTAGCAACTCAAGCTGGAAAAGTCCAGGAAAGAAAGTAATTTGAAAATGGAAATGACCAAGCAGAAAACTGCCCCAAACCAGGCAAGAAATTAGGTTATCACCCAGGCCTTTGACGTAAAGGATAAAGTAATGTCATGCGTTGGTAAAGGTAAAATGAAGAAGCCTAGGACACAAAATGAGTTTGTTAGAACCCCTAATAACTGTTGTGCATGTTAAAAGTAAAGGCCAAGAAGTGAAAGCTATATTCATTATTTAATGAGAGTAAATAATGGGTGAAAGCGCAGTGGTTAACTAAGCAGCGTGTAGTTATGAGGACTCGAGCACATCCAAATGCACACGGGCTCCTTGAAAAAGGGAGTTGCAGCTGCTTTATACTGGAACACATCTGTGGGAAACGAAGGTGGTGCTCGGTGCCTTGATTTATGTAATGTAACTGTTGGGCTTCCAGCCACTGGGAGGTGCAGAGTTCATACCCTCAGCCTGAGGGTTTCACGCCTGGATGGTTCCTGACACCTCCAAAATGAGGGGACTCGCAGACCGCAGGGAGCACCAGCGGGACTGCATCGCTGTGGCCAAGAGGCTGTGGGACACGTGTGAGGGGGGGTAGGGATGAGTTCTGCCTTCTGACACAGCAGTATTGTGCATAAGGTGCAGGAAGGAAAATTTAGGCTGTCTGTGTAATGATCTTCATCCTAACGGGGATTAGGCATGCAACTAATCCTGCTCATCTTAGACCAAATACTGATGTTTGTGGAAGGGGAGAAATAGTTATTAATTTCTGTATGCAACCTGATACCTTCCCAGCCTGCAGTGTTGGTTGCTGAACTTTTTTTAGCTCCCAACAGCTTACAAGTAAATGCCAAGCAGGAAGCACAGCACTTAAATGGCTGCCAAATTGCTTCTTGTGTTCTTGCCTAGCAAGCTGATGGGGGTCATTTAAATTAGATTGGGTTTTATATTGAAATGGGATCAACTGAGATTTACTTTTTGCATCGTTGCCCTGAATTTTAATATAGAACCATCATATTGTGAGCCTTGCTGTCCGCTCAGCGCGGGGCCTGCGAGCACAGCGCCCCGCTGTGAACCCCCCAGCACAGGGCCGGGGCTGCCCCCGCACCGGGCCCAGGGGGCATCAAGGGCAGGTCGTGGCGTGCTGGCCTCCCGCGGTTTGTTCCTGCGCCTCGCTGCTGCTGGCCGGGCTGCAGGTGGACTCCAGTGCACGGAGAATCCGCGGGTTTTCCTTCTCCCTCCGCTTACTCCCTGGTTGCACTGGGTGACCTGAGGCGTTGGCTGAAGCCGGCAGCCGGCGGTGCCACAGCTTTGGTGCCTGAACCTGGCGTCTTGCTGCTCTCCGATTGTCTCCCGAATGGCTTTGGGTGGAGCTCTGGGCATGATGCGCTCGTACCAGTGTCTGTGGACTTGGTGGCTGGATGGGGAGGGTTCTCCGGCAGGGGATGCCACCAGGTCCTGGCCTCAGCCCCTCTGCAGGGAGAGGGGGTGCCCGGGTCTGGCAGCGCCGGGCTCGCTCCGTGCGCTGGGGATGGAGCGGGGACTGCTGGGGTCTGCTCAACAGGGCAGGAAAGAGAAAGCAAAGACAGCCCAAGGTTGAAGGAGGCAGCACCTCTGAATGAAGACTAATTAAAAGGAAGAGCTAATCAAGCCCTTCAGCTCTCAGGAGTCCTGCTGGCAGGGATGCTGGGTGAGCTGCTGATGGAGCATGCCTTTTGGGGGAAGGAGGCTTCCTAATTAAATAGGGGCTGCTGAGCTGGGGGGGGGGGAAGCCCTGGGGCCAGCATGCGGTGCTCTGCCAGCCAGGTGGGCAGAGGGCTCACTTCAGCCGTGACCCTCAGCAGCGTGGTGGCATGTGCACGGCTGGGAAGCACCCAGAAGCAGCGAGCGAGGTGGGGGCTGTTAGCAATGGTCAGAGCTCTGCTGCGGCCTTAGTGGGTGGATGAGTAATTAACTTACTTGACAAACATGCAGGAAGGTTCATGGCCAGTTGGGGAACAGACCCAGCTGCTCCCCAGGTCCAAGATGATTAATCCAGGGCTTGTCCTGGGAAGGTGTCCGGGGTCTGCCAGGGCTGCCAGCTGCCCACGGGGCATTTTACAGGGCGAGCACCAGCTGAGCCTGAGCTCCTCCGCCCCAGCACAGGCAGCTCTGCACGGAGCAGAGCCTGAGCAGAAGACGCCCCACAAATGTGCAGCCCACAAATGCACCAGGGCGGGTTTTGCAAACCCAGACTGTGAATTTCAGAGCCCCAGCACGGCACCTGGGTGCCTCCCCCAGCCGGAGGACGACGGGCAGAGCTCCCCCGCTCTGCAGGTACCAGCGCGTTCCCCGTCCCCGCGCTCACAAATAAAATGTGCCAACGAAAGGCATTGCAGGCGGTCTGCAGCTGAGAAAATCCCCCGGAACGAGTGGTTTTGAAGTTAAGAAACACACACAGCTGTGGGTTTGGGCCACTCGAGGGCCATTTCCATTCGCAGCTCCTTTTCCATGAGTTCTCCAGCCCGCCCTGTGTCCGGCCGTGTAACTGCGGCGTGTGAGCAGTTCGTGTGCTTGTACAACCCCTCTGTGGACATCACAGCAGAAACCTGTACAGCCTCGTGAGTTCTGGTCTAATCTGCTGAGCAGAGGCAGCCCTATAAAATGCTTATGCCAATGAAATGTGTGTGTAAGATCCTTATTTTTTTTCCAAGTCTTACTTTGCAAATGATTAAGTTAGGAATTTAGTTGCAGTTTACATTTCAGTTGGAATCTAAGCCAGTACTTTAAATTGTTTTTGTGGACCTGGGCAGAATACTGCTGAGCTGTGGTTTTAATTTCTTGTACTACAATTTTCAGCAATGATATTGATTAAATCTTTTCTAATTAAATAATGTCAGAGAATCAAATACATAAAACCAGGAGACACGGCTCTGACTTCCCCGTTTCCACACTACCCTGAGAAGGACAGGTATTTAATGCTTGTGAGCCTGCAACTTCAGAAAGGATGCGGTCTGCGCTTCCAATTCTGAATTTCAAATAGTATTTTCTATTTCACAGATCTATTTCTATTGTCCAGACCATCCTCCCCCACAGCCCCCTCAGTGTGCTCCCATTACTTGTAAATATAATTTGATAGGAAATATTTTATGAGGACTACACCAGTTTCTTATCACTGCTCGTACTGTATCGCATCTGTGGTCTTTGCAGGCTGGCTGCAATCTGCAATGTTCTGCCACACCTGAAATGGGCATTTATCTTTATCTGCTCTTCTCTGTCTGAAAAATGTATTACACACGAGGGCGAAATACAATAATAAAGCAGTCATTGTCTCTTCCGAAATACATTTAATGTTTTAAATGTCTGCAGATGGGTTTCTCTCTTTCTGGATGCTAAACAGAGAGAGCCGTGGGCTTCTTGTTATCTGTCACTTTTAAGTTTTTGACACAGCTCGAGATGAATACATTAATTACAGTTATTTAAAGCACTGGGAGGTTTCTGCTTTAAACATTCAAACCTCTGTGCTTTTTGCTGAACTAAAGCTGTTCATTACGTTTTTTTTCTGTTCCCGTCTAGCTATCTGCCTGCAGCACACGCACGCAGCCTATTGCAGAGATCCAAATAAAAGTCTGGGGTTCGTGTGTCAAGATGACATGCTGGTATTTTCTTAAAGACAGCAGGTAAGGTAGTTTGCTGGGATATCTTGTCTTTCATTTAGCTTCCCTGATGTATAATCTTGGAGTCAATTTCAATTAAAAGTGAAATGTTTTGATGATTCCCATCCTTATTTTAATTCCCCTCTGTGTAGAATATGCTGTAAATTGATAAAGCAAGAAATTTGGTACTGCAAAAGCCAGCATAGTCATTTGAACTTCCTTTGTCCGTGTGTGCACCGGTTTATAAAATAACAGGCTTGCTTTTGTCTAAAATTTAACTTGTTGGGTTTTTATGGTAAATATTTGACTATAGCCCATGGCAACCCAAGCGTTTACTGCACAGCTCATTCCTCTGCATTTTGCCGCTTCTCTCCAGCAATGTTTGATCCCATTGACTGTTACCTCTTCTCTATTACAAGAGGAAAAAAAGAAAACAGACAAAAAGTGAATATCATAATGAAACCAACCCCAACCCCCTGCTTCAAATTAAATAGCAGCATCACCTTTTCATCGGATGAGGTTCAGGCTGGAGCACCCGGATGGGCAGACGAGCTGTGCGGTGCTGAGAGCCGCTCCGAGCCACCCCGGCTGGTCCTGTATGGCGGCACCCCAAACACCCTCCCCATGTCCCCAGCAGCCTCCCCATGATCCCTGCGTCCCCAGTGCCCTCCCTGTCTGGTGCTGACAGCGGTGCGTGGGGTCGGGCTGGTCTGTGTGTATTTCAAGTGGATTTTCCCGAAGCGCTGCTCGCTGGCATCCTCTTTGTTCCCGCTCAGCTCGGCGGTTTGCAGGCAGCGCATTTTGGCGCTGCCAGGCTGACTTCTCATTCCGTCCTCACCGTGTGGACCCCCTGATGCCAGTGATCCCGTCAGGCACGATGCCAGGGCACGGTGCGTCGGGCGCTGCCACTCCTCCACAAGGGCACAGGCACCCGATCAGGTCAGCACTTTACACCTGCGCTCATGCAGATTTTCCCTCCCTGGCTCGGTGTGCGGTGGCCCGGTGCCTGCCAGGGGGAGGTGACACAACGCGGTGTGCCAGCAGACCCAACGGCATGGGAACGAGAGGGTGGCATCCCGGCCCCATCACCACAGCACCCGGCTTCTGTCCCAAAAAGAGAAGCCTTGCTGTGCTGCGCCAGGCGCAGGAGCACAGGGGAGAGGATGGGGGGTCCCCGGGGAGGAGGAGGAGGCAGCCACAGCACGGGGTGCCCTGCGGGACCCCGGCTGGTCCCTGGCCCCGGCATGGTGCAGCTGGCATAAGCACTGGGCACAAAGGGCCCAGCTCCTTATCCTCGCAGTGAAATGCCTCCACAAAGACCGTCAGTGCCTGCTTGTTCGAGAGGTAAATGAGAGGTGAATAATTAGCCATGATGCATTTGGTGGCAAAATTCCTCAGCTTTAATTTCTCTCGGCTAGTGTGCAGTGAGGCTGCGGAGGCTGCTTGGGCACCGGCCCCTCCCAGAGCCCCCTTTGGGGCAGCGGGGCCGGGCAGGATTAGTCTTTTGCAGTCATTTTTTTTCCATCCAAATTTTGTGTGCATGCCTGGGCTTTTGTCGCCCTTTTGTGAGCGAAACGGTTGTTTGGTAGCAACGAGCAAGGGCTCCTTGCCAAGCCTGCCTAATTAAGATTAAGCATATGCAGATTTGCCTTGTTTTCAGCTAATGACAGCTGCAAACAATTATTTGTCATGCTCGCTGATTGTTGATTGGTAAAGGCGAGGCCGTGCGAGAACTGTACGCGATCTTCTTTGTGCGGCGCCGCCGGGTGCTCCTGCGAGCAGCGCCCACGTCCCCGCAGCCCAGGGCTCGCCGGTGCCCACGGCCGCTGGAGCAGTGGTGCCGGGTCGGGGCGGCCGCAGCATCGTCTGGCTCGGGCAGCCTCCGCGCAGCTCTTTGGGTTGGGGTCGGCTGGATGGGGGATTTCTTTGTTTTTTACGTTGCCGTTGGCATAAGCACGTTGTGATATTTTTTTGCAGGAAAATAAATAAAGACGCCTGAAAACGTATCTGACGTTTGTAGTTTTCAAGCCAGCAGCCTTCTTCAGTTTTCTGCAAGCTGAGAACCAAAGCAGAGACCAAATTAGTTGGGAGGCTTTCTTCCTGGAGTCCTGCACTGAGAGCTTTCAGCTTCGCACAGAGCCTGAGTGCATCTCAGGAAGCACCTTGGCATCTCTCCAAAGTGCCTGGGCTTTTTAAGGACATTCTCAAAAAGAGCTTGATTTTTTTGTTGTTGTTGTTTTATTATTATGCTGATGAAAGGAGAGAGCCTCTTAGACAAAAGAATGCCTGAGAAAATGAAATTCTCCGTGTTGCAGATGAAAACACTCTGCATTGTTTTAAGGATGGCAGGGAAATGAGGACACGTTGAAAAAATAGTCATCACAGAGATAATTATATCCTGTTCGACATACACGCTGCTCCGCAAGGCTCGCCTCGCGGACGTGTGCTCGCTCGCAGCCTCCCTGCCTTTGTCTGCGGCGCCGGAGCCTGGCAGCGCCAGAGGTGCCCCGGTCCCTTCAGATGCTCTCAGAATCTCTCCCTGGGTGTCTCGGCTGATTTCTGTAAATCTCTCTCAGCTGTTTTCAATCCAGATGCAATTTAAAATAGAGTTGAGGAAAACGGAAATGTTCTGGGAGGAAAAATTAGAAAATGTCTTCTCAATAGCCGCTTGGCTGCAGCCCACGGTTCCCAGGGCCCCACAGCGGCTGGCAGAGCACATCCGAGGGTCGCTGCCGGTCAGAGAGCGTCTGCATGAGGCCGAGCCTGCTGCCGTGGGCACGGGGGGCAGCTGGCAGCACCCCCACGGCTTTGGTGCGGCCGTGCAGGAGGGAAGGGCACGGCTCTGCTCTCCTGCGTGTCCTCTGCGGGGTGCCAGGCTGCAGTGCGTGCTTTGTGGTTTTCCAAAGTCACTGGGACGCCCGCAGCCAGCAGGTGTTTGTGCCATCGCCTGTGCCCTCTGTGCCACCCACAAACCTGTTCCAGCTCTCACCCACACAGAGGCAGGGTGGCCGCGGGGCTGTCCTGCGGGGTGCGAGGAAGGCAAGGGCCTGGTTCGGGCTTTGAGCAGCGTGGGACTGATCGCAAGCTGGGGTCTCGGCGGCTTCTCCAGCAGCTGGAAGACAGGCACTGGTGGCTGTGGTCAGCTTCCTGCGTGCAGCGGGGCCGGGAGGTGGCCCCGTGAATGTGCAGTGAGGAAACCACCTCTGCGTCGCCCCTGGGTGGGGGCAGCTGCAGCCTGCTCCGGGGATCGGCCACGGCGCTCGGATACCCGCAAGTCCCTGAGAACATTTCGGAGCAATCCTGATTTTAATTGGGTTTACTTAATTATTATTTACTTTGACTGAAGAAACTGTTGTATTTAAATAACACTGTTTTTTTGCCAAAACGCTGTCACAGAGAAGCTGCTTTCCCTTCAGGAGCCCTCAAACATGGGCTCCCTTCCAAGCCCTTGGGCTCCGTGGCGCGGCAGGCTGTGCCGAGCGTCCGCCACCGCGCTGCTGCCCGGGGCTGGCAGCGGAGCCAAAAGAGCCTGTCCCGGCCCGAGCAGCTGGGCAGGCGGCAGGAAGGGTGAACCCGGAGATTTGCACTGCTCCAGCCAGTGCTGGTATTCCTCGCCGGAGCCCAGCAGGGCTGAAGGTCTCAGCTGTGAGCATCCTGCAGGCTGGGCCAGCCTCGTGTGCCTTCCACAAGCTTGTGACTCTAAGGGAAAACAGATCCAAGGAGCGGCTACTCGCTGGAAGGATAAACGACTGAATGCAGAAGAATGGTGGGAAGAAAGCTGAACTTCAAGGGAAGAAAAGCAGAGCGTAATTACAGACAGCAACAATACCCAGCAGTTACACTGAATTATAAGCAGACGCGTTCTCATTTCAAATCGTAGTGTGGAGTTGCTTTCCAGTCCCTTTTCTCTCATTTCTCTTGTGTTTTTAGTCTGGGTTCAGCAGCCCCCAGGCTCTCCCCAGAGCTGGCAGTCCCCACGTTGGGCAGCCGACGCTTCCCCATCGCGGCGGGCAGCGCTCGGGGACCAGGGCCACCCGCCTCGGGGCTGCCTCCCCTCCTGGCTCCGTCTGCTGCCTCTGCTGGGCTCAGCGGGGGCCGGGGCCACCTCTGGGTCTGTCTGCGGCTACCAGTCCCTCCTGCTGCCTCGGCTGAAGCCCAAGAAAGGCCGCTGTGCGCCGGGAGGTGTGCGTGGCGCAGGCAGGCCGGCAGGCGGAGGCCGGGGGCTCCACACAGCACACCCGGCAGGGTGGTGGTCCTGGGGGCCACGTCCGCACTTTGGCATGTTTTCACTTGTAATTGTTCCCAAATCCCCACCAAAAAAAAGTGCTGATTATTTTATTGCCAGCCTTGAGAGCCCTCCACACCTTCTGCTTTTTTTTTGGTGGGCAGCTCGGGGGGGAGCTGGTGGAAGGTGCAGGGCTCCCAGGGCAGCCCTACATTAGGTTACCCAAGCAGCCGTTCTTTGGAAAGCTACAAAAAAAAAAAAAATAGAGCCTGGGACAAGTGATAGGGCCTGGGACAAGTGCTTGTTTGCAGCTAGCAGTGCTCTCCTCCCCGGTCAGGACTGCTCGTGTGGGACGTGTTGGCGCTCTGATGTCTGCTCTGATGTTGTCTAATGAGCGCCTAGCATGCCTCTCTGCTGCTGCTGCCTGACGTATTGGAAGGGAATCTGTACCTATTACACAGAGGATACAGGAAAACCACCAATTTGTACGTGACTATTTTCTGATTCAAGCTGCTGAATATTCAACAAAAATCATTTGTGACCTATATTCAGTGTAATTGCTATTATTGCAGGGTAGGTAACAGGAATGTCAGCGCAGGCACCGCAGACCTCCGTTCCGTCTCCACACCGTTTGTTCAGGAGGTAACTGGGAAGGGCAGGGACTGGAGGCAGTGCTGGGCTCCTGCTGCCCCTCTCCCGGCTTTGCCCTGAGGGAGCGATCGCTTCCCCAGACCTTGATCTATCGCCTTTGCAGTTGTAAAGGAAATGCAAAGCAAACCAAGGAGGCAGCGAGTGCTGGGAGCACCAGGTGCTCTGCGGGCTTGGGGCTCCCCCCGGGGCACGTTTAGGGGTGCCTTGGAGCCGGGGCCTCCCGTACCCCTCGGGCCACCGCTCTCCTCCTCGCTGAGCTGCCCCGGGGCAGGAGGCCGTGGCCTGGCCCCGCTGTGTCAGCGGGCTCCTGCAGGCCCACGGGGATGGGCTCACCCCGGATCGCTCTGAGAGGCACCCAGCGAAAACCTCCGCTTCCAGCACGTGTGGATGGGTCCTGTGCTCAGTAACACCACTTTCTATCATTTGGTCTCCTTATTTGGTATTTCTTTAATAATTAGCGGCAGATTTTGTACTTATGTTTGCAATTATCTAAATGCCTTTGGGACATGTTCTGCCAGATAATTGAATCTCCTTGGTATGTGACTGCAAAGATATTGTTACTGAACGCATGCTGGAGCCGGAGAATGTTAGGCTGGCTTTTGGTGTCCTGTTCAGATAAATCAGACTTTTTTCCTTTTAAAAAAAAAAAAACTAACAGAAACAAAGTTTTTTGCTTTGCTGTCCTCAGCAAAAGCTTTGCTAGCAGCCTATATTGGAGAGGGAAATGCATTATTAACAGCAATTAATGGGATGTACATTTTAATTATAGGCAGCGTCCCTTTCCTGGGCTTCAGCAAATCCTCCTTGTGCCCCATCCGCGGCTGTACAAGGACCGAAGCGCAAGATGCAGGCGGGGCCGGAGGAGGTGGTGGAGTGGGGGGAGCTCTGCGGGGCCCCTCGTCGCCGGGCTTGGCACTGCCCGGGGCAGCTCCCAGGTGGTGCCAGGCCGGGCTGCAGGACGCAGCCGTGGGGCAGTGCCCTTGGTGCGGGCAGGCGATGCCCCGCGGCACCGGGTCCCCTCCTCGCGCTCACAGCGCAGAGCTCTCTGTCTCAGTGCCTTGGGATCTCAGCGACAAGCCGAGACGGGAAACTTCCTGCCTTAAATGCCACTCCTGAGAGTAAGTCTAAACTCCTTGGCTTCTGAACCCCCTGACTGAGGGAGATGCCCTGACATCCCTTCCGTGGGGATCATTAATTCTGGTAGGACCCAGCCAGGCAGAAGACCGGGAGGCTTGGCAGGGTGTGCTGCTCCCAGGGGGCTCTGTGGGCGGGATGCCCTCTGCTCCCTGCTCCAAGCAGAGGCCTGTGTTTGTAAGCAAAAAAAAAAAAAAAAAAAAAAAAAAAAAAAAAAAAAAAAAAA
>CM021744.1:837391-868867 GCA_011075105.1 Heteronetta atricapilla | reverse complement strand
AAAAAAAAAAAAAAAAAAAAAAAAAAAAAAAGAGAGAGAGAGAAATTGATACAAATCAAGCTATGAAGATGAATGAATAAGTTCGAAGGATAACTGGGTCTGTCTCAAAGATAACCCAGCACTGCAGCTGTTAGAACAGCCTGCTCTGAGCAATGACTCCTCTGGAGCTTTAAGTAGCTTTAGGGTTGCCATTCCTATTCCTTATTTTATATTACTTTTTTCCCCAAATATTGAAATTTCTCCCTTTTAAAAATGCAGCTGCAATTTGCCTTTGTGGCACCAGCAGCGGGCAGCTCTGGGGGCTGCTCAGGAGCCCAGACCGGAGCCCTGGCTTTGGGCTGCAGCCGCAGCCTCCAGCCACAACCCAGTGCGGGCCCTGAGGCTGCAAGGGGCCCCTGCAGCACAAAGCTTGGAAAGGGGAGCAGAGGGCAGCTGCCAGGTGGGCAGCGCGGTGCTGGAAGACTTTTCTTCCTAAACGCCTTGGGGGAGGATGGGAGAAGGGTGTCTATGCACATCTGCTCTGCGTCATGGGGTGCTCCCTGGCCTGGCTGCAACGTGCCCAGTACTAGTGGGGGTCCCAGAGGGGGCCAGGGAAGTGAGAAGCCCGATTGGCACTGCCCCTTCCCCCGGGACGAGCACTGTTGCTCTGTCTGTACTGAACGGCTGTGCTTCTCCTTGGGGTTCGGGGCTTGTTTTGCTTTTCTCCATGGCTGGGGGTGCTGATGCGGATCCATGCTCTGGAGCAATCCATGGCTGTGCCCGTTGGTTGCCAGCAGCCCTGGTGTTTGTGGCACCTCCTTGTCATTGGCACCACGTGCAGGACCTCTGCCCCTCGACGGTGGAGAGCAGCAGGGGTGGGCACATGGTACCCAAACCTGTGGCTCTGAGACACCCCCTGGGGACAATGCCCTGCCTGCCCCTGCGCTCCTGCTCTCATCTGGGCAGGTTGGGGCTGCTTAACCCCCGCAACAGCACACGCAGCACTGGGATAACCTCTGTGAGCTGCGGTTTCCCACCTGCCCGCTGCCCCTGGCCCTTCCCAGGGGGATGCCCAGCCTGGGGTTAACGCCTGCCAGCCCCGCTGGCTGCAGCCCAGCCGTGCCCCCACACACCCCCTGCTCCTGCGCTTCGCCCCAGCCACAAAGCAGTTAATATTTGTTGATCGCGGCGGCGTGCTCGGCTCTCTGTGCAGCTCTCGGAGGCAGCGCGATACTCCCTGGTCTCCAGGGATCTCGTGGCATTTTGCCCAGATGGCATCGGTCTGTGTCTCAAGGACATAACACAGCGCCTACGGATCCTTGCAGCAGCGCGGTAGTGACAGATGAAGCCAGGGCGCTCCTTCGTCTCCACCGAGAGGGAAGAAAAGCTCCACAAAATGCCCGGGCTCCAGCCGGCCGCTCCCTTTCGCCTCCACGAATGAGCCGGTGCCCGGCGGCTGCCCGCGTTGCGTCGCGCAGGGGCAGAGCTGGCTGAGCACGGGGGGGTCCCCTCCCCGCGGAGGAGAGGGCGCTCGGATCCGTCCCCTTCCGCCAGCACCGCAGGTAGGTGGAGACGTCCCTGCCGTGCCCGTGCCGCCGGGTGCCCGCCGTGCCCTGCTCTGCTGCCCGCTGCCCCGGCTGAGGCTGGTGCTCACCCTTCTGGAGAGACACTGCTGGTGGCCTGGCCTCAGCACGCGGGCTGGCGGGGGTCAGCGTTGGTGCTGCCCGGGGGGGGGTGGCCCCCATCCTCTCCTCTGCATTTTGCAGCAGGCAAAGTGCTGGGCCCGGCAGCCACAGGGGAGGCTGTGAGCAGCACCGCACCAGCCCCCGGGGCCGCAGCATCTGCCCCAGCACCGTGCACTGTGGGAGGGCTGGCGAGGGGCTCGATGGCACCGTCCTGCACCCAGGCGGCGAGGGTGCCCAGGGCTACCTGCGTGCTCGGTGCCATCCTGCCTGTGCTTTGCGGAGCTGTGGCCACTGCTGCGGGTGTTGGTGCCTGTGGGGTTGCGGTGGTCTCGGCAGACAACGGCTGCGGCGGGTTTTGAGCAGTGCACGGTGTGGGGAGCTCACGGTGCCCAGCTGGAGCACCCAATGCTGGAGCACAGTGCGCACGGGAGGGCTGGCCCTGTCCTGAGGCCCAGCAGCGCGCTGCCCTCCTGCCTGCCCCACAGCCGCGTGCACCACGCTCTGCAGGGCCTGCCCGCCCCGTTCCCTCTCATCCCTGCCCTGGCAGTGCCAGCCTGTTAAGGCCTGTCCAGGGCCTTTGAGCCTCAGTCAGGGTGGTGCTTGTGTGGTCTTGGGCTGACAGAGTGCGGGACAGTTTGGTATCCTGGGGGGGCTGTGAACTGCTTGCAGTGCCCTTACGGTGGCCATGGGGCAGTGCATGGATGGAGAGAGAGGGACGCGTGTCCTCGGCACCCTGCAGCCGTGCCAGTGGCATGGGCACAAGAGCAGTGGTGCCCTTCATCGGCTGAGTTTTACTGACACATTTTGGTTCCCTGTGTGCCAGAAGTGGTGAACACCTCATGGCGATGGGGCTCGGGCTGGCTACCGGCGCGCTGTGGCGGGTGAGGACGTGAGGACAAGCAGCTCTCAGTGGGAGCTGAGGCCGTGGTCCCTGCTTGTGCCGTGAGCCCCTCGGGAAGGAGAAAGGCATCTCCAGGAGGGGCCCGCCATCGGGTGACGGGTGGCAGCCTCCTGTGCTGCCGCAGGATGTGGGGCTGGTGGTACCCCCTGCCCTGGGGGTGCGTGTCAGATGTGGGGTTCCAGGGCTGGCTCAGCAGGGCAGGGTGTGCAACGTCCCCCCGGCAGCATGAGGAGTGCGTCCCTCTGAAGGAAGCAAGGCATCGCCTCGGCCCTGTGCCCCCTTGCTCTGCCCGCACCGGGCAGCCCAAACCCCCCCACACCAGAGGTGCCGGGGGGGAGCTGCAGACAGCCCCGCACCCATGGGCGGGAGCCCCACGTTTCCCTGTGATATGTGCGGCTGATTTAATTCAAAATGAAAATTGGGTTTGTTTTCCTTTTTTTTCCCCTTTTCTCCTGCATGTGGCCAATCGAGTGTTTCCTTGCCGCGTTTCATTACAGCCTGCACAGGCTCAGACACGGCTTCCAGCGGCTGCCCGTGTGCTGGGAATGCAAATGAGCCTGCACGGCTGCACCGCGCAGCAACTGCAAAGTGTATTTGTCCTGAATGCAGAATAATTAATGGTTAGGGAGAATCAAGTGAATTACACTGGAGCTGTTGCCCAATTAGTTAAACTAATTGAGAAGTAGGGGCGGCTATCAGAGCCCCCGTGTCCCGGCCGCCCTGCAGCAGCCGCTGTGGTCCCCGCCAGCAGTCGTGGAAATGGGGCCGTTCGGCAGCCTCCCTGCAGAGCCCAGGTCTCATTTTTTGATGTTCTGCTCCATTTTCACAGGGAGAGCCTGCTTTGTTATTTCTGGATGTGATCCGTAGGTCTGCGGGCATGCAAAACTAGATTTTTAATTTCAGCACCTTGATGCCAAGCAGGGACCAGTCCTCCTGCCAGTAACACCCCCCGGCAGCAGGTCCGGCCCCAGGCCTGGCGGTGTCTGCGCCCTGCCCTGAGCGGGGGAGGCCGAGGGGCGCTGCCGCTGCCCGCAGCTCGAGCAGCCCCCTCCGGTCTCAGGGCATCCAGGGGGTGGTTGTGTCAGGCGGCGTGAGGTTTGTTGGGGGCTGAGGAGATGTTTTTTGTGGAGTTGCAGGAATGGTCGTGCTTTGCTATTTCCTGCTTGAAATTAAGAAATTTCAAATAATGTAAAATCCTGCACTTAAAATGGCTGGAACGAACCCCAGCTTCCTGCTGCTAATTCTGGTTGGAAAAAAAAAAAACAAAAGAGGTGTATACGTATGAAAATGTTAATTTTTATTTATTGATATATATGTGTGTGTGTGCACAGGGTGCCTATGTTGGTGTAAGGGCAGGGGATCGCCCTCCGCACCGTGGCGCAGCCCGGCTGCGGGACCAGCCCCGCGCTTTGCAGGCGCCGCGCACCGCGGATGGGTGCGCGCTCATTGAGTTATGCTTCCCCCCGTATTCGCTGTGACAGATTACAGCTTGATAGAGCTGCAAACACCGAATAGCAACAGAGGCGTCAATTTAGTTATTAACAAAGGATGGTATTCAAATGGCGCTGGCATGGCTCCAAGTCGCAGGAGCTTATGAGGAGCGTGGAGGGTGTATTAAATATTCATTGAAATCTTGGCATTTCATTCCCATCTCCTTCTCTCCCGCCCCCTCCCCCCGAAATTATTTGGTTCTAAAGGTTAGAAGCCTACTTCAAAAATTAATTATTTCATTAACCCATTATAAATTAGATTTTTACAACTAAGTTTTTTAGGGTCGAGGCGAAATGGGTCTTAGTGGCACTTCATCAGGTTTGCTCGTCACGTGAGCCCTGACCCCAGCCACGTGATGGTGCAGACCGATGCTAACGGCAGCATGTGACCCTAAATGCTACGTGAGCTCAAAAAAAAAAACATTAAAATACAAAAATATAAGCAGGTCTGTCTCCTTCCTTCACCTGCCCTTTTGTAGTTGAGCCGTACCTGCCGCCCAGAGACCCACGGGCGCGGGGAGCTCCGTGCCGCCGCCACGCTGCAAAACCCTGCCCTCTAATTTGGCACCACGGCTCCCCATTTGGTAAGTTAACAGATACTTCGAGCAATTAATTGGCGCAGCTCTCCCGGCGCCGCTCATTAGCATGCAGGGCGCGCGCGGGCGCTCCACCGCGTGCAGCCTCGCCTCCGCGGGCAGCACGGCCCTGACGGATGGAGCGGGGCGCTGCCGCCCGTGGGGGCCGTGGGGGCCGTGGGGCCACGCACCGGGGTCTGCGTGTGCTGGGCGTGCGTGTGTGCCTCTCCGCCCTCCCGCCCTGCACGCAGCTCCCCGCCGCGGTCCCACCGGCTGCGTCCGCGCAGGCATTGCGATGCTCCACAAAGGGCTCCTCGCAGGTGGGAGCCGGGGAGCCCCGTGTCTGCTGCCCCTTGGTGCTTTGATGCTGGGATTAAAAAGAAAAAAAAATCAAGCAGATGTATCCCGAGTGCGGCGGTTTTGGGGGGGCTTTTCCCTTTCCTTCCGCAGCTGAGGGGTGTTTGGTGGCGAGCGATGGTGGTCCACGCTGCCGCTGGTGCGTTCAGCCCCGCTGGTCCCTGCGCGGTGGCTCGCAGACAAAGCGAGCTCTGTTTCGGTGCTGAGGGTCCCGGCAGCACCCGAACGAGAGCGTGGCTCGGCCGGTGCCTCGGCGCTCCCCCATGTCCCTGCCAGGGTGGGGCTGCTCGTCCCCCAGCAGCGTGTGCAGAATAAAGAGCCGCCACGCCGCGCTGCCCGGGGCGGACGGGGGCTGAATCCTAATGCTGGGGGGCGCCGGCCCCCACCCAGCCCGGCCGGGAAGGGGCCGCAGGGGCCCGGCTGCCGGGCGGTGGGCGCGGGCGAAGCGGCCGTCATTAGGATGCAGGTCCATCGCCATCTCCCTGGAGACCATGGGAAAGGAGGGCTCGGTGAATCGTTGTCTGGTACGACTGGCAGCCGTGCTGGGAAGAGGGCAGCTGCGTGCAGGCTCTGAAGGGCGCTGATGAATTACTGCCCCTGTTCAGGCACAAGCCTTTGTTCCCCACGCATTGTCAGCAGAGAAATTGGAGAGAAAAGTAAAATTAATCAGGCGCAGCTAGTGATACGGGGAAGATAATGGGCTGAGCTCGTACTCGGAGATACGAATGTGCAGCAGCATCCGCCTTAGTTTTAAGCATTAGTAGCAATTTTTTTTTTGTCCTTGAACTAATTATCCACAAAAGCTCTTTTGAGCTGACACCAAATATGAATTGCCGTTCTGGTGTGGCATTGTGACTGTAGTGATCCCATATTTAATACTTGGGGCATTCCTGGGCAATCATTAGCCCCTTTGTGTCGCTGAAGGAAGCCATATGTTTCAGAGACATTTTTAAAGATGCTTGCAAAAACAACAAAAAAAAGGGATTTCTGTGTGTTGCTGAATGCGGCTGCCAATCACCCGGCATCCTGCTCGGGCTCCCTTGTGCTCGCCTGGAATGCGAGGCGGCGGCGGCAGCTTCAGTAAATACGGGCTCGTGTTTGTAGTCGGGATTTGCCGTCTGGGGGAATGAGCTCTGCAAGCTTTTTAATTGGCACGAATGTCCGCCCTGCCCCTTTCGCACATTTGCTGGCTCTCCCCAGCATAACTCTTTAATTCAATCGCGAGGAAGCGACTTCCACAGCTTCGCTGCTTGAGAATAATTTTTCTCTGCTGCCTGTACAGATTTTTTTTGACTCTCAGCCAGCTGTGGCTGTGAGCGAGCGGTTAAGCAAACAAACAACTGACCCGAGCCCTGCCTCGCCTGCTGCGTCGCCGTCCCCCGGTACCGGCTCCCTTCTCGAGCTCTCCCTGTAGCACTGTGCTCAGACCCCGTGCTTTAGTCGGTTTAATTGATTCCATAATAGTTTTGTGGCAAGCAATTCTGCTCCCGTCAAAACCTTCTCGTGTGAACGTTCCCCTGTGGTATGAAAAAGATAAGTAATGAGGAAAATATTGATCCCCGTCAGCTGCAGGGGCTCTGTGGCGGTGCCACGGCACGGGTGTGCGTGGGGTGGCCGGGGCTGGCTGTGCCCTGGTTCTGCCGAGATGGGTGCTTCTGGGCCAAGCTCACTCGAGGACCAGGAGATGCTGCCACCAGTCCCACAGAGAGAGAGGATGTGTTTGTCTGTTGTTTAGTATACGAGGGCTTTTTGAAACTTGAATTCGGTTGTGGATTATGTAGGGAGGGAGGTGCAGGGATGTACTTGCCGCACTGAAGGTGTTAATGGGACTTTTTCTGGCCTGCCACAGCCCCTCTGGCTTGGCTCTGGCTTCATTTCTGAGCGCAGCAGCAACCGTGGCAGCTCTTTGAAGCAGGTCCATGGACCTCTGCTGAGCAAGGAGCTCACCCGGTGCTGGCAGAGGCTCAGCAGCGAGCGGCTCAGCCCGGGGCCCCCAGCAGGGCCTGGGGACAGGGGCGTCCCTGAGCGCCAGCTCCGTGCCACCAACAGCCTGCAGCCGTGGCTGAGCTGAGCTCCGGGGCTGCCGGCTCTGGTCTGGGCACCGCTGGGGCTCACAGAAGACCAGAGAAACCTCAAGAATTCAGGAAATGTGGCATTAAAGCCACACAGCAGCGGAGCCCACCCTAGGAGCTGCTTGTGGAGCGAGGGCACCCCCGGCACTTCCTGCAGGGCCGCCCGCAGCACGGCACCAGCTCCGAGCGGGGATGGCTGCACTGAGCCTCACTGCCGGCTGGGGCAGTGGCCACCAAGAGCCCGGTGCTGGCCACAGCCAAACCATGGCCAGTGCTCCCTGGGCAGGGCAACCGGGGCAGGCAGGAGGGCTCGCCTGGGGTGCCTGCTCCAGCCCCCAGCCCCAATTTCAGGCCCAACTTCTGAAGGTCAGCTTGGGCATGCTGGATCTTCTCGGTGGGCTTTTTGCTAGGTTTTTGCTCATATGGATTCGTGTCCGGCCTTCTCGCATACCCGGGGACCCGTTTCTTTCCCACTGTGTAGGAACAGACTTAAACCCACATGGGCAAAGCCTCTCCCGTCCCTGCCCCCTCAGCCCTAAGCTCTGCTGTGGTGCCTGGGGGTACAAGCGTGGCTGCTGCTCCCCTTGCTTTGCCCCCACCCCACCCAGCCGCCTGCCCTCCCACAGCCGCAGCCCAGACCCCGTGCCCTCGGCCACCCAGGCCTCCTCCGTGCTGGGGGCTGGCGCCTGTCCCTGCCCCGGCCCACGCTGACAGCCCCTTATCTGCAGAGCTGCCCGGCCGTCTCCTTTGGTCTCTGCACTCCCCAGCAAACACCTGGCACACAAAGCACAGCTCTCCATCTTGATTTAATAAGTGTCTGGAAATGTCATAAAAGACACGATAATAAAATATCAGATGCAGGGAAATGACTAGCCAAAAGGCATTTTAAAAAGTGAAGAGTGTAAATGTAGTAGATTAAGACACTAATTCCTACCCCTTGTATGTTCTCCATCTTTCCTGTGTCTTGACAGACAGAAATAAATGCCCCCTCCCTCCGCAGAGCACTATCTGCCTCTCCTTGCTGTACTGTAACCACGGGGTGCCCACCGCTGTAACAGCCCATTTATTCTCAAGATTTGATGCTTTATCACTTTCAAAGGAGAGGCTCAGCTAGTTCATCACACATTCCCACTGCAAGCACTTATACTTAAAGAGCAGATAGAGATCCTGATGGTAATGGCTAAATTTGATTTTTGATGCTCTGAAGTCTCTCCAAATTAAAGACCTGCAATTTGTGCCTTTGTTTAGACCATACGAAAAGGCAACAACAACAAAGACAAAAAAGGTAAATGATAAAAATGATGAAATAGTTTAAATGAGTTTGGAGGAGGCAGAGGATTCCTCTGTAACTCAGGATCTGTGAAAGTGATAGCTGGCGGTTTTTTGTTCTTGTTTTTTTTTTTTTCCCTTGTAAATGTAGCTTTGAACCAAATAAAATGCTAGTAAATTCCCAGGCCCAACACACAGTGCAATAAAGACAGGAGCCAGATCAGCAGCTAAGTGATGGATGTGTTAATGTTTTAATAGGCTGATCACCTCATAAATAATTTGCTCAGTTCTAGAGTAATTGACCTGGTCACAGAGGTAATAAAGGGCTTTCCCCTGGGTTCTTGTTCAAAGGTTCAGCAAACCCTTTCAGAGGGCGCCTTAAGTGGCTTTTAACAATATATATTTTATATTGTTACAGTCTAGTACCCTGCTAATTCAGCAGTCAGTGCAAACACCATCAGTTCAGGTCCATGGATACTGCAATTAAAAAAAAATAGGAATGGTGACTAAGAGCGACTTTAGCCGGATGAGCCGTGTCAGCGTCGCGCTGAGCGGGCCGTGCCGGCACTGCTGCTCTGCAGCACCTGCGGGCCCCGCGGCCCCGCTCTGGGACCCCGCTGGGCTGCGTGGCCCCGTCCCTCCGCGTCCCCAGCACCAGGCATCGCCCACAGATGCAGAGGGAGCCCCAAGGTTCGGCCCCGTCCCCTCGGTGCCGCCGGCATCTCCACGCAGAGCTCCAGCCTGCCTGCTGCTCGCCTGCATCTCGTTTTCTCTGGCGTGCCAAGGTCTGTGCCCCGCACGGCGCCGCTGCTGCCTCTCCACGGTGTCTGCCGAGCTGGGCGTCCTCGTGTGCGCTGGGTGCGCCTGTATGTGCTGGGGATTCCTGTCATACACCCGGTGTTCTTATTTACTGGGCACTCCTCCTATGTGCTGCGTTTCCCTCCTGTGTGCTGGGAGTGCCTGTACACACTGCCTGCGCCTGTTGCATTTGGGATGTTCTTCCCGTGTCCTGGGCACTTCCTTTGCACCCTGTTCTGCTTTCCGCTGCTGGCTCTGGACCTGCAGCCCCTGATGGCAGCCAAGGCAAGGCTGCTTCTTTATTCTTAGACTTTTTTACCTTTGCCTTTGTGGGGGTAAAATGGTTTATGGCATCTGCAGCTCTTCCCCATAGGCTCAGTGTGTTTCTTTTTATTTTTTTTTTTTGCACTGTTAGCTTGAGCTTAACAAAAAGCAGCTCGGTGCCAGCAGGCTGATGTTGTTCTGACCGCATGCTGCTGCAGGATTTGTCCTTCCAAGTGCTTTGATGTGCTGTGGGGTAGGCCAGCACGGCCATCTTTCTGTAGTTGCAGATAAGGAACACACGGAACACCAGAGTAATTTGTCAAGTAAAATCAATTGCAAACATCTCCAGTATTGCACCTCCAGTACAGGGACGTAATTAAATTTGACACAACAAGGAAACATTCCCCTGGTTTGGGGGGTAGATAAGCAGGGACCTGCAGCTGCACGGACAGATCCATTCTCTGGCTCCGGCAGCGCAGGGCTCGTGGAAGTGGCTGATGTGGAAATGCCATCACCACTTGCAGCTCCTCTGCTCGCTGAGGATGAGGATGAGGATGAGGAAGGCTCAGCCACAGGATGGGGCAGCCACCCGGCTTCCTCAGCTCTCAGTAGCCACAGCCCTGAGCCCCAGCCCAGCATGTGCCTGATCCTGGGGGACTTTTTGATACCACATAAAACCAGCTTCAGCCCCCACCTTTGACCTGTGTGGGATGGGTGCAGCAGACATGCAGAGGGAGGCGAGGGTGTGCTGGGCGCACGCAGCCCCGCACAGAGCAGCAGGGATGGCCGTGACTCAGCGGGGCTCACGTTGTGGTGTGGGCAGTGACTGACCCACACCACGGCACCTGTAACACAGCACCGTGGTCAGGCCTGCCACTGCTCCCGCAGCCCTCGCCGAGCAAAGGGGGTGGTTTTGGGGCACCCACGGTGCGCGCAGGGTTTGTCCGGGAAGGGTGCTGGTGCCGGGTTTGCTACGGGCACCGCAGGTGGCAGGGGCCAGGGTGCTCGTGTGAGGGTCTGACTGCGCCCATGCAGCGCTGCCACCGCCAGCAGTGTCCTTGTGTGGTGCCAGGGGCAGAGGTGGGCACCTGAACTGTGCTAGCAGCGTGGGCAGGCCCACGGCTACATGCCCGTGGTGACACTGGCCAGGGGCAGGATTGTGCACAGGACTCAATGTGCAGGGGAAACGAGATCCCCTAAGGGTGCTGTTGGACAGGGAGCCACCAGTCCAGCTGTGCCTGCCCCGGGAAGGGGACCAGTGGCAAAAAGGGGAGGACAGAGAAGGGCGTTCACGGTGCCCCTGGCTCCCCGGGCCCTGGCCAGCACCGAGCTGGCTGCGGAGCCTCCCTCCTCCTGCCGCCCTGCCCGCCGGCACGCGCGGCTTCATCCAAACCATCAGACACAAATGTGGCTGTAATGAAAAGTAAATTTAATATCCTTGCCCCTAGTTTTGTAAATTAGTATAACCGTCAGCTACAGAATAAATGACACCTAATTACTGTTCGGGGAAGTTTATGCAGAAGTGCTTAGCTGTGAGGTGATCATAGGGAAGCACTATCAATGATGGAAAATGAACAAGATGCCGGCTGTAGGAAACTGTAATTACAGAGGACTGACATACTGTGAGCTGTTTATGATAATGAAGTGGTGCATCAAATCAAATTAACCTTAGTTATTTAACACAGAACGCACCGAGGACTTCTCTCAGCTGATGCTAAACTCAAAACCAGAGCAGTCGCCCTTTGGATCGCTGAAGTCAGGAAAGCGACTGAACAGAAGGCAGGGACGATTGCTGTTATTTAGGACGTGTTTTTGGTGCGGCTGCTGCTGTGTGCTGGGGTGTCGGGGCTGGGCGATGGCGGTGCCGGGCAGGCAGCGGTGCCGTGTGGGTGTCCCCAGCGGTGCCGTGTGGGTGTCCCCAGCGGTGCCGTGTGGGTGTCCCCGTGCCCCGCTGTGCCGGCGTCCCTGTGCGCTCCGTGCCACAGGATCAGGGCTGGGGAAGGTCAGCCTCCCAGCCAGGTCGGCAGGAGGCAGGGGTGCTCTCCTCTGGTCCCAGCAGTGTCTGTCTGCCCCCCTCCTGCCCGCACACGGGGCTCGCTGCCTGACTCCTCCACTTGTAGGGCAAAGGATGCAAGTGCTGTTTTTTTTAAGAGGGTTTTGTTTGCGCACCTCGTCTCCCCATGAAGGCTCCTGTGCTCACCGGAGGAACATTTACCTTGGGATCTCTTCACACTGACGGGTGAGTAACCTTTCGAATTAACCCGAATGCTCTGTTAAAGATTAATGAGCTTTAAGCAGGGGTCCGTGCCGTGCTGGAGGCTGCAGCAGCCCTGCATGGTGCTGGCTGCAGGCAGGGGCTGCTGCCACAGCCAGCTCTCGGCTGGTCTGGGGAGCCCGGAGAGCACCACGGCAAGGGGGGCACGGGAAACACATACTATGGCAGCATTCCTGCAAATAATGCTGGAAGGCCACTAGTTAAAGGGGACAGCAGGAGAGCCCAGCTCATGGGGTGACCGTGGCTCCTGCCCCGTCCTGGGCCGCTCAGCACCAGCAGAGCAGCGCCAGGGCTGGCAGGGGGGAGCGGGGTGCGGGCAGGGCGCAGCTCCCCACGCACATAGGGCCGGGATGGATGCGAAGGGAGGGAAGAGGAAAGCACCTGACCAAAGTGCCTCTTACCCTGGTTCACAGTGCTGGCAGTGCCTGCTGGCTTTCCAAGTACTTGGTTTGCTTCTGAACATTTTGTTACATGCTGCTTTGGATTGTTTTGCCTTAGAAAATATTTGCTCAGCGCCCTGCCTGCCTGCATGGGCCTCTGGGGGAAGCTGAGCCCCTCCTTCAGGAAAGGGATTCCTCAGCAAAACTTCCCGTTAGTTGGAAAAACATGAATTGCATCTTCAGCGAAAGGCATTCCTCTGTGTAATTCAAAGCAGTTGACGAATTTTGCAAAACCTACAGCTAGATTCATCCTTACTTTTTTTTTTCATATCTTGCTGATTTTTTTAAAGTTCACTTTCATTTCTAGCTTCCATCAGTAGTGACTTTTGATCCGTCACACACATGCGCGCACACCCCACAGAAGGGGCCTGGAACAAGCAGCAAACTAAGCCGAAGTGCCGAGCCGGCCGTGTGGGGAAGTGCTCGGCGTTGTGCTGTGCTGCCGTGCTGTGCGTGCTGCAGGACAGCGGGGCGCCTGCACAGCCCTTGCTCCCGGCCGTGAGTCCCCGTCAGGAGCATTGTGGCCGGGTGGGCACCAGGGAGCAAACGTCCTGGTGGGACATCGGAGGATTCAGGCTGCCGGGGGCTGCTCCCGGCTCTGCCGGCTGCAAGCACCCGGCCCTGGGAGAAGCAGCACGGTCCTGAGCCCGCAGAGCTGCTCCCTCTGTCCTCCCCGCTTCCTGCTGAGGCAATGTCCCCAGCCGGAGGACGAGGCCTTGCCCAGAGCCCCTTACAGTCGCACTGAACTGCAGCGGCGCTTCCCCGAGCCCCCTCACCCTCAGGCTCTGCCTGTGGCTCCCCTGTGCACAAAGTGTCGCCCGGCTGTCGGCCCGTGGCTCCCGCTGCTAGCTCCGAGTGCCTGGCGGGCGGCGCTGGGCTTTGGGGCTCTGGGTTCGTTTTGCTTCTTTCCATCACTATGAAAATGCCTCGCGAATCCTGATAGTTAATCACTATTGTACAGGAATAAAGAGAGGAGATTTTCTCTAATCCCTTTTAAATGGCCTCCAAATGAGGGCTCAAGCAAAGATGACTAATGACAGACATGATTAAACTAATTTGGTAGGTGAAGCTTTGATGGGAGCCCTCCCAAGCCCAGGTATAGCCTCAGGTGACTGTGCACTGCCTATCCAGGCTGCAGATGCAGACTCCCTTGCTGTGATATTTAAGTAAGCAAACTGTTTTGTTTTGTTTTTTTTTTTTTCTTTTGTTTTGCTTTGTTTTGAACAGATATCATTTTTTTTATTGAAAATAATTTTGTCTATTTCTGCAAAGCTTTTACTTAGCACTGCCAAATACAATCTCACTATTAGGATACTAAATCCAGATTCACTTAATAGCCAGATACATGCCTCATACTTTATCCGATACCTCTCATCAAAGGGTTCCCACTGAACATGTATTTGGCTTTCAGGAACTGATAACAGTAATGAAATATAAAGTCAGTGAAATGTGTCTGAGGACCTCTCCAAGGAAGACGCATTCAGCTTGGGAAACCTGTTGCATTAAGTTGTGGAGCCAGACACAGCACGGCTCAAGTCTGGCTCTTTTGGAAGGAAGCAGACCCGCAGCGACCAGCCATGCAGGCACAGCCCGGCGCAGTCTGGGGTCCTTTGTGCTGTGCTTACCTCTGCCGTGCAGCTCCAGGTTGCAAACTGCCCCCCTCGGGTAATTTCCTGGCACAGCAAAAGTCCTGCAGGGCAGGTGTGGGGTCAGGGAAGGTGCATGTGAAAGACTGAGGCAGTGACGTGGTTTGAATTCAGGATCCCCTTGAATGCCTCTTGAGACCACCTTCTCTGGCCTTGGGAAGCTGCTGAGCTTTCCCAGGCATCGGTCTATGCAGCTCTGCTGCTTGTTTCACGGGGTCTAGAGCACAAGTTAACTGACATTTATGAGACACTTGTAAAAAGTTGAATCTAACTCTTCAAGACCTTCATATTATTAACACATGCTATTTTCAGAGCAGCGCTGCTCTGTCAGGGCACAAGGATTCCCAGCAGCATTTCCCTGTATAAAGGCGCCTGTACACGCTGGCTGCTGTGTTGCTGTTGAACCGAAGCCATCAGTGAAAGTCAGCACTACACCGTAAAACAGATTGGCCCAACCAGCTCAGCCCCAGTGACTTGGCAGGGAGGCTCGTCAGCATTAGGCTGGCACAAAACCTTGTTTCCAGCCAGTGAAGCAGGAGCCAGCTCAGCCCGGCTCGGCCGCCAGCAGGGGTGGCACAGCCAGGTGGGCTTTGGCTTGGTGCTCACCTCCGGGGTGCACTTGCAGGCACGGCACCTGAGCTGGCCCTGCTGGCCATGAGCATGGCCGTGGGCTGGGGCTTCCTGGCTCGCTGGCAGCAGGAGGGGACACAAGGGCAGCGCAGGCACTCTGGGGATGCTGGGCGAGCAGGGACGCTGTGCTGGAGGGGATATTTTGCTCCTGTGCGGTGCCAGCCCTGCAGCTGGGGTGGTCCCCTGGGCAAGGAGGTGCTGCTGGGGGTGATTTCAGAGCCGCCCCCTGTGTGATGGAGCCGTGCATTTGGCCTCACTCTGAGCGTGCTTCCCTGGAAGAAATGTCCCCGCGTGCTGAGCCGCTGGGGCCGGGGTCAGGGCATGGAGCAGCCCCGCAGCCCGGCCCCGGGGAGATTTGAGAAAACCTTCAGGGCTGATGCGCCTTGTAACGGCCCTGCACTGTGCTCTCATTCACTAAACTGTCAATTAGTCTTGTACATAATTAACCGCCATATATCCTCTCCTAGGCCTATTAAAATACCAAAGCCTGCACAGAGAAAAGTGCAGGACTATGCAGGACAAACTCAGAATGTCCCTTTCCTTCCTCACAATAATGGGAGTGATTAATGTGACACTACTGCTGTCCATCTTGCTTTTGTTTAATTATCATTTTTGTATTGTTCTTGTCTCTGGAGGCTCGATCTGGCGGGAATGGCTTGATGGATTATGTATGAAATCCAGGTCAACACGTCCAAGTATTACTGCCTCATAATTTGCTGCGCCACAGAGGCCAATATAGATGCCTTGTGTTATTAATTATACCAATATATTTTCATGAGTAATGTGATTAATTAGGCTGTATATATTACAGTTCCAGGCCTGTTCTGTTGTGTGTTTGTTCTTGGATGGAGGTGGCTGGCTCAGAGAGCAAGAAGCAAAATCTGTAACTTGGACTCGGTCTCCTTTCTTCTCTTGCAGAGGATTCAAGGGAAAAATAAGACTCCGTCACCGCTCCTCTTGTGCCAAGCAGGCGCGAGGCGCTGGGCGAGGGCAGTGGGGCTGCAGCCTGCAGAGAGGCTCGTTCCAGCTGGGGAAGGGGCACAGAGCTGCAGGGGAGCCTCCAGGCTGCTCTCACTGGGCTGTGTCCCAGGGGGGCTCAGCACCAGTTACCCCTGGCACTGGGGCTGCCCCTGCCCCCCGCGGGGGCTCCGCAGCATCCAGGTAACGCAGCATCCCGGAGCCCCGTGCTGGGCCGGACTTGCCGGGAGCGCTGCAAGGGTGCCATGGCTCACAGAGACTTGGCTGCCCTCACTAAGCTGCTTAAAGTGAAGTTGTTCCCGTAACTTGTTTTTATTTTCTTCTTACGAGCTCACAACACAGGCTCTAAAACATGCCAAGTGTGTTCCCTGGTGCCGCTGGCTTATGACATCTGTGGGGCTCAGGTTCTCAAAGTGCTGTTACCGTGTCACAGGCAGTACCTTGACTAGCTGTTGGCAGTTTTCAGGGTACAAAGACGGGGCAGTGTTTGCAGCTTTGCCGCAGCATGAAATGTTCCCAGAAAAGCATCTTCGGGCACAGCTGCCACAGGCCGAGCGGCCGCCTGGCCACCCATGCTGCACATGGCCAACACCAGCCGTGCCGCAGGAGGCAGTGGCATTTGTCCCCCCTTGTCCCCCTGTCACTGCAGCTCTGGGACCCGGGCAGCGGCAGCCCCACAGGAGCTGCACCTTGGCTGCATCTCAGCCTCAGGGCTCCGCTCCCTGCGGCAGCTGAGCTGAAACCTCTCCTGTCTTTTGTTTCTGTGAAGGTCAGAGAAGAGTCACCGCCCTTTAAGTGCCAAGAAGAGGCCTTCCACCCTCTGGTGCAAGAAGACTTTGAACAGTAAGGCAGCTGCTTTTCCTTTCCGAATGGTTGCTGCTTGATTGCATGAACATTGATTTTACTCTGGTCATTTTTTTCCTTCTTGCCATGAGTTTGATTGCAAGGGTTTGTTTCTTTGCTTTTTCATGTAATTCAGCTCTGGCAGTCACACAAACAGCCCTGTCTTTGATGGGGTATTGTCCTTCTGCTCGCACTGAAGTCCTTCCAGTGACGCTTCCCAACCTCTAGTAGCAATTTTCATGAAGCCTGGGTTGGCAGTTCCCGGGTGCTGCCTCCCCACCGGCTATCCTGGGGCCAGCAGGGAGGCATCGTGCAGTGCCAGGCAGAGGAGAGCAGCACCGGCACACCACGGGGCAGCTGGGGCTGTTTGGCAGTGCAGGACCTTGATTTAATTATGCCAGTGGCTGCAGCTGGCACCCAGCCGGAGCCACACAGTCCCTGGCAGGCTGCTGTGACGGCTCTCCAGAAGCGCGCTCTGCCTGCGGCGCCCTGCAGCTCCTGCTCTGACTGCAGGGTGAGCTCCGCCACCGTGCCACGGCCAGCAAAGCCCCTGGTGTGGCAAACCCATGTGTTAGCCAGGACAATTCTCCCACAGGGAGACTGGAGCAGCCCCAGCCACTACCACAAGTGCTGGAGCTGGCACTTTTTGCGCACCAGGCCAGGTTTGCTATCCTGTGTGCTGGTGTGCAGAAATGCACAGGGTAGCTGGCACAAAGTGGTAGGAAAGGCACAGCAAGCACGGGGTGATGGGATGGGCTGGCACCGCTGAAAGCCACTCAGCCACTGCAGCGGTCACCCGGTCACCACACAGTGGGGAGGCAACGCGGGGAGCCAGGGCACCTGGTGGCACCAGCAGCTGCCCAGGCAGAAACGCGCCCACCTGCTGGAAGTGGCGGGGAAATGGAGCGGAGTCAGCCATAAATTAGGCTTGATGAGGGCCGGCTGGGACACAGGAGCCCAGGCTCATTACTGATGAGCTCTCTCCCCGGGTCCTGCTGTGTATTTATTTGTCCTGAAGCTACTTGGAGTGTGAATTCCCTTCTCAGGCAGGCAGAGATGAGCAAGGTGCTCCTGATAGTGCAGCCCTGTGCAGGGGAAGCTCGGCTCCACCAGTGTGGTCCAGCATGGCCCCTTGTCCTTGTCGCTGAGACCTCTTCCCTGGCACCAGGGCACACTGAGAAGGAAATAGCACAGTGGGTGACCCTGCCACGGCTGGGGAGCATGCTGAGTTTGGGCAGATGAGCGCAGCCTGCCCCGTGTCTGAGCACCGTGCATGGGTCAGGGTAAGTGTGGTCTGCCCCATCCGCACCCCCAGCTCTGCCTGGAGCTGTGCCTGAAGTGAAACCTTGCTGAGATCAGCCCCGAGTGATCCTGCCCTGGGCTTTGGTCATGAGGTGGGGAAGAGCCTCCTTTATTCTACATCTAGCTCTTGGGATTCACCCTCCTGCCCCAGGACAAGCCCATTGCTGAAAATGCCTTTTAGAAGCTCTGGTCACAGTCAAAATTAAATCAGAAAATGAACTATTACTCAAAGTGACTTGGAGTTGCTCAAGATTTATATGCTTTGGGCAGCTTGAACTCCATTTGCTGGGATACCTAGGGAAGCCTCAGCCACTAGCGCACCGTGACCGTTTGCAATTTCACACCACTTTAAACTCGCTCTCATTGAGATTGGGGAGATGAAAAATGTCTTTATTAAGAGAAGTCACAGGTCCCTGATTGGCTGCTAAATGTGTTTTAATGTTGGTGTGAGCGGGGAGGGCAGGAAGGGGTGCGGGGCACGCTGGTGGCTGAACTCACGTGGCAGCCTGGCAGGGCAGAGGGACTCTGAACAAAGGATTTACCTTCAGTTTTCCTGCTGCTTGGACCATCTCGAGATGGTCAGCGATGGTTCTGCACCCCTCTGGGGACAACCTCAGGCTGGCTGGGCTGCTGTGCTCCAGCTGGGCTTCCTTAGTGTGATCCTGGCAGTTTCTCCTAATGAGGCACTGTCCGCAGACACACGTGTGTACACATTAAACATGCTTTAATAACTGAGACAGTTAAACTCGCCATTGTTTGTGCTGCGACAAGTGAGAGCGTCTTGGTGACCATCCTCCCCCGGCATCACGCCTATCTCGAGCAGCTCCCATGCGCAGAGCGGACAGGGAGCTGCAGAGAGGTGTTTGTGCTCCCTGCTGCTCTTGTTTCTCCAGCAGACCTCTGTGGGTATTCACTCCATAATGATCTTTTATTCTTGCACTTGTATCTTTACTCCAGGAATCATGCACTAAACCTGGAGTGAAGTCAAGCACAGACCCTCCTCCCCGCTCATCCAGCAATGCAGTTTACAAAAGGCTCTGTTATTATCCCCGCATCCACACTCTCTAACCCTGTAATTAGATGCTTAGGCTATGATTGCCCCATTGTCCGCTGGATGGGTTTAATCATTCTTTTCTCCTACAGTGGCAATTTTGTTCCAATTAATTATTTCAGTTTGAACAGCAATAACTGGTTGAGTTTAGAGAGAAATTAAAAGGGTAGAGCAGGATAATGAAGAGTGAGCTAACAAGGGAGAGACTGCAAACAGGGCTGCTGTGTATCCCTGCTTCTCTTCCAAGCTCTCCTTTGCTCCCCAGGGAGCTTTCTGGGTCTTGATGGTGTTCTCCCTGGAAACACGGGTCCTGCACAGTGCAGAAGCACTGCCTGGCTTCGTCCACGACTGGAAGCTGTTACTGGCTCTGGTGGAAGCAACAGGATATGCTCGTGGGCTTGTCCGCCCGCGAAGGAAGATGTTTCTCATTCAGGTTTTAATTGATGCATCCTAGGCTCTGGTACAGGCAAGGCAAGGTTTTGTCTGGTTGTGCTATCTACCTAATGTTTTCCTCCCCAGTGAACACACGTCCCAGTTCTGTCCCAGCTAATCAGGGTTTGTAGTCGCTTCCCACGAGACTCCCTGGGGAAGCGAGTTCTCAGTGCTGGGATGCACCAGGAGGGATGTGCGGCAGCGTAACAAGGTGCAAAAGAAAACAAGCTGCCTGGCCCAGCCTTCGCATGTCAGCACCTCCTCAGAACGAGGAAACTTCTCTGTGGTCCTGCTTCTCATCAGGTCCTGGCTGGTTTTCAGAGCAGCATTGCTGTCTCCATGCACGTGGATGCAGCTCACTGCTGGAGGAGACGCAGACGTTGGCGGGAGCCCAGCGCTCACCCCGGCCCCCCCATGCCCACCAAGCACAATAATTTGGGGTCAGCCTAGGGCTCCCAGTGCACGTGAACAACCTGCCAGAGCCACAGCACCGCTGTGAATCCATCTTTAGAAGTTTCTGGCCCTATTTACTTTTAGAAAACTGTGTTGGTACGGACAGAAAATAACGCACAGCCAGCGCTGGGACTAGTTTATGCAGCTCTGGCTCTGGCCTCCCCAGACGGGGGGAGTTTTGCTGGGGCAGTTGCTGAGGGCCTCCTGCAGTCTGGGCTCTGCTCGCTGGGCTCGCCGCCCTGCACTCAGCCCCCTGCACAACCGCTGTGCCCAGAGCTTTGTGACCAAGCACAGCCAAAGGCAGAGGGGTCGGGGATCCTGCCCGCTGCGTCATGGCAAAGCTGGGGAAAGTCACCAGTGCAGCTCTTCCTGCACCATGAGGATGCTCGCTGGGAGCAGGAGAGGCTCTTCTCCTGCTGTGTCCCACACCAGGGTGGCCTGGGGACAAGCCCCCTGCTTGGTGGCCTCAGGTAACAGTGTGGGCAGGGGGATGTGGGGCTGGAGGGGCTGCTGCATCGCGAGGCTTTGCTCACCGGTGCCGGGGGCAGGTTGAGCCAAAGCCAGCGGCAAACCGTGGTCTCTAAGTCACTCATTAATTCGGGGGAGTTATGAGCTGGCACGGGAGCCATTCTCAAGGTGATTCAGGATGCAACTGATTTGGGTTAAATAAATAAATAAAAATTTTAAGGTTATACAAGGTTTTGAAGAGAGAGGGGGAAAAAAAAAAAAAAAAATTGATGCCTTTCCAGAGTTACAAAAATGCTGCCTGTGCAATTCATGTATAATTCAATGAATTCCAGAGTAGTTTGAATATTTAAATTATGTATGATCAAAGCAATAAAGAAATCTGCATTTCCTCACTCCAAGCCCCCCAGACATAATGCTCCCAAGCGTCCCCTCCCCGAAAGGCAGCTCCTCGCTTCCACACTCCCAGATCTATTGAGCCTCGTCGCTCCAAAGAAATTGAGTTTGACTGGAAAAATACGGCCGTCGAGCGCAGCCGCTGCTCCTCAGCGAGCGCGCCATGCATCGCAAGGCGAGCCCGCGCCGTTGCCAGGGCGATGGGCAGCTGGGGGGGGCGGTGGGCGCAGGAGCAGCCCCCCGGTGCGGGCAGCCCCCCAGCAGCCCCCCAGCAGCAGTGCCAAGCCATGAGGGGGCTGCAGCCCTGCACCACGGCATCCCTCGGGGTCTGCAGAGGGGCAGCTCTGGCTTTGCTGCGCCCCCGCCTGCTCTGCTGTGTGTGCTGGTGGGCTCAGGCCCCCGCACATCCGCCCCTCTGCTGCAGCTTCCCTCCTGCTACGGCCATGGCAAGCTGGGCAGGGGAAAGAAGCAAAAAGGGGAGGAAAAAAAAAAAAAAAATGCAGCTTCTGCCCCTCCCCCCAGCTCTTCTCCAGATGCTGTAAATTTTCATTAGTATTCTGTAATTTAATGATCAATTCCCAAGAGAAAATTAGTCTTCAATTTACAAAAAAAATCCCTGTTAATTTAAGCATAATAGTAGGAGAGCGGTGCGGGTGCCGGGGCCCAGTCCTGCACCTCCCACTCTTCCCTCTCCACAGCCTAGCAAAGGGCAATCACAAGGGGGAATTTTAATAATACTCCAAAGTCCATTCAAAATCTCCCGATGAAGACTGCAGAGAGGTTCCTGGGGGCAAGAAAAGCAATTTCCTCCCGAAACAAGAGGTTATTCTGAGCTGGGCGCGCACGGCTTCAGCCGCAGGTTGCCGCTGATAGACCCGGCGAGGTGGGAGCCAGCACCGGCCCCTGGGGACCACGGTGCCATGCCCCGGTGGCACTGGGGACAGCAGCGCTGCCCAGCATTGGCAGCACTCGTCCCCACACGGCGAGGGCAGCGGGTAAGTCCCAAGCGATGCAGACAGAAGCCACCCCCTCCAGATATTGAGATAGATGGTGGTGGCTTCGCTCATTAGAAGTTGTGGCAAAGGGTAGGTGCTGGGAGTCTCCATTCTGTGGAAGAGCTGCAAGGGGAGCTCATTAACTTGAAAAATTGGGTCCAGAGGGCTCATTTGTCTGATATCAGCTCACTGTTTTTTCTAGTAATGTAGGAAGTGAGAGAGGGAGACGTTAGCCTCTCCTCAGTGACCGACTCTTTGATTTACCCCTTTCTGATTCATGTCCTCTCTTTCAAATTGCCTGTAGTACTGTTTACTTTCCTTAGGTCTCAAGCCGATCCGCGTGGAACATGGCCCTTTGCTCCCCTCATGCAGCACCTGTGGGGCAGGTCAGGCTCTGCTGAGTGTCTTCCTATCCTAGTGCCACAAGGCCGCCCTGTTGGGACATGGCCACATCTTTTGTTCAGGCCAAGGTGCTCACGGGGCAAAGTGGCTCTGGGCTCTTCACCTGAGCTCTGCTGGTCCAGGCAACCGAAGCTCCTGTCCGTGTACCGGAGCCATGGGTTCCACCCTACACAGAGGCCACAGACTTCCCAAAGCAGGCAGGGCCAGGAAGCTCCTCGTAGCCCCTGCACTCAGGATGGATCCGCTGTGCTCTCCGCTTTGCTGTGTGCTTGTGTCCATCCCTGACCAACCAGTTCCTTGCCAGGGCTTGAGCGTCCTGTCCCCGCTATGCCCTCTGCTCTCCCCACCCTCGGGAGGTGCCACAGCTCACCGTGCTCCCCCTGGGACCCCCAGCAGCTGCCCAGGGCTGCCAAACGCTCTCCTGGCAGTGGAGGCTGTAACAGCAGCTGGACACTTACCTGGAGACCCCCAGGGTTTTCTGAGTGAATTTTCAGCAGGGACAGCTGAGGGATCCCCCCCCAGAGCAGGGCGGCTGCCCCTGAGCTGTGCGGGTGCAGAATTCCCTGTGGGCACAGAGCCGCCTCCCGGAGCTCGCTGGATTTAGCGGTCGGCCTGCACCCCGTCCCCTTACCCCCCGCGTGCCTCCTGGCGCACCCCCTGCAGCCAGACCTGGCTGAACGCGCGTGCAGGTCACGCTCAGCTCCCTGCCTGCCCCAGGCGCAGCAGCCACCAGCTGCTGGTCCCCCGGGACCACACGGGAGGTTCGTGGGCCATGGGACACGAGCACCCCGTCCTAGGAGGCTGGCGGGGCTGCCTGCCGTGTCTCCACCCCGCCTGCAAGCAGGCAGGCAGCAAAAGTGACAATTAATAAAGTGTTAGCAGCAATCATGTTAATTGTGTCAAGCTATTAATAAAGGCAGATCTGTCAAAGCACAGTAAATACTTGAGAGGAAGTCAAGGAGCCGTCCCTGCCAAATGCAGTCCCCTAGCCCCACACATGGTGGGCAATGAGGAGGAGGAGGAGGAGGAGGAACAGGAGGAAGAGCAGGAGGAGCACAGTTCTGGCAGGGTCCTGTGCGGGAGAAGGCCAGGCGGGCTCGGGGCTGTACACCCAGGTCAGCATTTGTGGCTCCTATCAAAAGGCAGTTTAGAGTCTCGGGTAACTGACACAGATGTAAGTAATGTTCTCTTTACAGCCCGCTTTTCTCCGAGATGTTGTTAAATTAGAAGGGAAATCTATTTCCTGTTTAAAAAAAAAAAAAAAAAAAGGCGAGTGAACTCAGTGTTAAATATAGATATATGATATGTAAATGAATCTGACAACTGAGTGAATAAAAAATGAAGGTTTAAATTATTGAAGGGTAGGAGGAGATGGCGCATGCAAATAGCATTAATGTGGAAAGAGGCAGCTCTCTGAATGGGGAAAGGAGGTTTTGAAACATAATTATTTCTTTTAAGAAAAGGGCTACGTATTAAATAAAAGCCAACAGAACCAGCACATGTTTATTTCAAAGGCCTTTCTTTCTGTCATGCCACTTTATTCTTCTGTTTTTTTTTAATTCTTTTTTTTTTCCTTTTTTTTTTTTTCTGCAAAGCCATGAGATAAATGGAAGGCTACTGAATATTTTAACTTTAATTAAAATAAGATAAATTAAGTTTTGATTGCTACACGAGAACAAATGGGTCCCAGAGACGGGCGATCACAGGCTGCTATTGAGGGGGCTGTGAGGAGGTGTTCCCTAATTGATTTGCTGGGGATGGAGCTCACCCTGCCCTCAGCCCCATTGCGCTCACACCGCGGTTCGTCACCATCACCCGGAAACGACGACGGCTTCCCGAATGTTTGCAAGGATAGCATGGACTTAACTGGAAAAATACCTGCCTGGAGATGTTAGCCCACCAGAAGGAGTTCATTGCACTAAGTGGGAAGAAAATCTGTTTGGTTTTGCTCTTGTTTCATTGCATGTGTAGTGAAGTCCAGACACAGGGAGTGAAACAGCCCGGGCTGAGCCGGCTCCAGGGCACTGCTGCTGTGGGGCCGGGGTTGCAGGGAGCACTGGGGGCTCACTGTTGGACATAGAGAAGCAGCTGGTTATTTTTATCAGCAGTAAAACTGACAAGGTAGTCTCACGGAATGGATACTCTGCAAGCGCAGTAAATGTCTTCATTACCTTTCCATAGCTATATTTATGCCTCTCTGACCCTCTTCAGGACTGACAGGGCAGGTTACGGGTTTCCTTTTCCTAATTCAGTACATGATGGCTTGGGACGAGTTGTTAAAGCTATAGATCAAAATGTCATTTATTAGAAAAGTGCCTCCCTGGGGATTCTTATCCTTCGTTTATTATTTGTTGTGTGCTGACAGTGTGCTTTGCTCTGTCTAATCCGTCTTTCTGACTATTTATATAGCCCTCATCACGGTAGCACCTGGGTGTCTCCCTTTGCTTAAAAAATGATGTTCTGCCTCTCTCCTCTTTCCCTGCTCTGGGAAGCGGGGTGCGGGCTGCCGCCCCGGAGGTGTTCTGCTGTCGGTGTGAAAAGTGTGCGTGATTGATTTCCCCATGCGCTTCCTGCTGCAAGCTCCCCGTGCTGCGCGGCTGTCCCCAGTCCTGGCAGGGCATGGGGGGGGACGTGCACGAGCCCTGCTGAGCTCCTGGCTCACCAGGGACAGGTGAAACACAGGCATCGATGGGCTCAGAGCGGCAGCTTTCGCATCTGCCCAGCAGGAAGCAGTGGCCACTTTCTCCCCCTTCCCTCGGCTGGATCTGGCCCGTGCCCCACACGGTTCCTGTGCTTTACACGGTAGATTACCTGCACAGCTATCAGATGCACAAATTGTGTTCGTGGCCACAAACCCTCAAAGAGCAGCCCACCAGCCAGAAGCTGTTGAAATAATTCTGAATAGAGACTGCTAAGCCTTTATGCAAATAATTCAGGAGCTGAAAAGGAGACGGATTTGCTGAATTAGTTGTTCGGTATGTAGCACTGCCTGGGACAGACTAGCAAACCAATTAAAGCAATTCCTCCCACAGACAACTTTTGCATTGATGAAATGAGTGGGGACGATAATTCCTTCTTGGATCCCCCCTCATTTTCACCGCCTGCTTGAAGGATGCAATTCATTGTGCTTGCCTTCCCCTTAGACTAGCAAGTAATGTCAGCAGCTACGCTGTAGGTGCACACATATCTGTGTGCAATCTATACACGAGACTGCAGTCTATATACTAGATCACACTGACTCTCTTAATTTGCTTAGGCAAGCACAAAGCTTTCCTTAGCAGATGAATATGGCACTGACAATACACCAGCAAATCCTGCTTTGTGTGAAAGATGTTGTGAGTTTACTACTAGAAGTTATTTGTGGGTCTGTAGCCAAGAAAGCGGGTCCAGCAATCCTCCAGGCAATGTCCATCACACACCTGTGCTGTAGCAACAATTTACTTCCCATGTAACTGAGACCTGCCCAGCAGGGTCTTTGGTGAATTCCATGAAGTTTTCTGAAAACTATCCTCCTTGACTCCAGGAAGTCCTCTGTAGGACATCAATCTTACCTTCAAACACACTCTGCTATTCAAACCTTTACACTTGGAAACTCACCCTCCGTCACTCTGTAAGGATGCTGCCTTTTCACTTCTCCCCATGATATCTGCCAGGCCAGAGTGCATTTTATACAGCTGCGGACAGCTGGGGAAAGTTAATAACCACCTAACCGTGAGTACAATAGAGACTAAAAGCTGAATTTTTAATGATCTGAATGTACAAAGCCAGGTTTTGTCACAGTCCCCAGGGGGCTCGGGGCTCACCTCCGCTTCCCACAGCTTTCCACCCGCTGTCTGACACTTTGCTAGAGACCGAGCTTCCCATCAGGATGGGGACGGTGCCTCTGCTGCCCGCCTGCTGCCCCCCTGCCCGCTCCATCCCTGCCTGCCCCCTGCCCACTCAGTGCCCCAGCGGCCCTGCCCCATGGCCTCCATCCCAATGCCCCCGCTGCACGCTGCCAAGCGCCGCACCCGTGTCCGCCTTTGTGTGCGCTGCGTGCTGGCAGGCAGCCAGGCCGTCCTTCCCAAGCCGCCTTTGTTTTGCAGGAGCTGAGCGATGCAGACACGCAGCCTCACTGCTTGCTTCAAAACGCGGGGCAGGCTTGTGGCTGCTGCCTGCCCTGGGCAGAGCCCGGCAGAGGGCCACGGGCCTGCAGCGGCTGCGGGGTGCCCGATGGCAGGGGCAAGCAGGGTGGAGACGTTCTCCTTCCCTCTCCCACTGCCTGTGTGTGTCTGTGATTTCCTTGCGCGGTCAGATGTGCCGTTCCCACAGCAGCCCTGACCACGAGGCTCAGATGCAGATGGATTTGCTGCAGCGCAAGCCCAGTAGCTGAGATCCCAGCGCTGGGTGGCAGAAAAGCTGCTGGGGTCAAAGAGGAGCCCCCAGGTGGGACCCTGGGACCCTGCCCAGCTGCGGAGCCAAACCTGTCCAGCCTGGTGCACCCATCCTGCCCCTGTCCCGGCGGTGCTGCCCCGGCGGTGAGGTCCTGCACGCGGCCACGCTGCACCGGGCAGCAGGCGGGACAGGAGCCTCCGGTCTCGGCCTACATCTGCAGTCCGGCTGCTGCTGTGCTGTGTTGCAGCTGGAAGTGGGCACGAAGCTGCTGGCCTCAAAGGTCTGGCAGCAAAGACCTTTCATCTTGCTAAACCTCAGACAGTCACCTAAGTAATTTACTGCATCATTGTGGTGAGATGGAAACCACTCTAGCGCTGCAGTTCCCACGACACATTTCACAGGAGTCACAGTGTCAGCCTAGATGTGTTTCCTACATCCCAGTTTAGGAAATTGCTTATGAACAACTGCTGGGAATGCCGAGTTCCCCTCCCCTCCTGTCCCGTCCCAGCACCTCCTCTCTGCCCTGCAGAGGGTACGCAGAACAGGCTGGGCCTGACAGGGAGGAGAAGCCAGGCAGGGCAAGGCAGTGGCGAGCCACCAGCAGACACAGGCAGGCATGACCATTCCTGACCTGCCAGGTCCTCTGGGGTCTGAAGCTCTAGTTTAAAGAGAAGACTGAGAAAAAGATCCTAATTCTTAAACAAAAAATACGTTATGTGATAGAGAGTCCCCAGGGACATACTCATAAGTGTCACAAAGTGAGAGAAAAGCGTAGCAAAGCAGCTGCCCCTCAGTAGGGCCACGGTTACGCATCCATCTGTCTGGGGCAGGAAGCACGCATGCTTCATCCCCACATTCCTGCCAGGAGGCCGAGGACACCGTTTTGTTGTTCCGTGCCTCTCCAAATAATGCCCCACTACTTTCTGGATTTTCATTTGTATTTAGCAAAAACCCTACAAATAAACTAGAAAGAGCCATGGCAGTAAAGCAGCCACCCACCTGCAGTGACCCAGCCAGCTCCAGCACGGGCACAGCCTGGGGACCCGCGCTGGTGCCCAGTCATGCCACGGGTGGCAGCCCCCTGTGCGCCTTAGGGGAGGGAAGATGGGGACGGGACGAAGAGGGAAGGGCGCGATGGAACCCCAAGTGCAATTTTCTTCCCAAGTGCAATGCAGCCCTGGTAAATAAAGATTGGAAACGTGTCTTGCACTGCACCACTTAAGAGACCAGGGGATGTGAGGACGGCATAATTGGCTGGATGCAGAGTGAAATTCAGGCTCAACGATTCCATTTTACAGTTGGCAGCCTTCCCAAGCACAGATCAGGGGAAGCAAGTTGGACTAGCTTTAAAACACAGGGAAATTCTTTATCTTTTATAATTTTTTGCTGATTTAAAGGGTAGGATTAAATTCTCATTTAATAACCCCAAGTGCCTGCTCTCCCCCGCTCTGATCACTCTGTGTAATGGTGATAATGCTGGAAAGGCACTGGGAGCCTGGAGGCAAGGCAGCAAATTTTCTTTTCCTGAGCACAGATCTAATGATTGTTTGCTACTGCAGCCTGTGAAACAGGCACTGACTGCTTAATCATGAGCCTTCGCCCAAGATTTCGGGAGCTGTTTTCCAGGTCTGTTTGGTAGGCAAGCTGAGCACTTTCTGTTAGCACCTTCCAACTTTGTCATTTGCGTTTCTTCCTCCTAATTAAGGATCCTATGGAGACCCAGATGTCTAACATGAATAGTCCAGTTTTCTTGACTGAGCTGCTTCTGGGCGGGCAATGTGTTTACGAGCAAGAACTGCTTCTTCAGTGCTTTATATTACCACCTTTTACCATCGGCTGTGCTATTTTTAAATTGTTCTAAAAATGCATCCTGTAAATAAAACCTCTACAATGAACATGAAGAGGAGCCTCCTAGCAGAGTAACACACAGAGCCTCTCTGTGAACAAGAAGACTGTTTTCCCTTGTCTGTCAGATCAGCTCATTTAGATTATTTAAGTCAAGTGCAATTTTGAAAACAATCTGTTTTGCTCATGACAGCTTCTTCATTCTGTATAATGATGCTGAATGTAACAAGCGGCAAAGGGTTATTGACGGCAAATTCTCCACATTCCCAGGCCTGCGCTTCTCATGTCGACTTACAAAAGGAGCCCCTTGCTTTATTTTCCCCAGACATTAAGCAGAAAGTATTTTCTAACGTGTCGGCTTTAGAATGCCGCGCTGAAGCTTCATTTTGCATGAAGCCTTGACAGCAAATGCAGATAAAGGGGAAGGGTGGAGGGAAGGGGAAACTCTGAAATGGCGCCAGCTCATTTTTAACTGTTTTTAGTCAGTGCATTTCTCTCTCTCTTGCAGTTTACTCTCGCTCTGATTATGTAAAAATCCTAATTAAAAAGTTAATGGGGAACTTGAAGACTGGAGAATCCAGATGCGTGCCAGGCTGGCAGGGGGCAGATGGTAGCTGCTGTTGTTGGGAAAAGATATTTGGGGATCAGCGACCAGAAGGCCATGTTTACCGACTGGTGAAAATGTAACTGTAAAGATCCATCGCTGGCAGCTGCCTGGAAGCAGAGCCCTCGAGTATTTGTTTCCATTATTTCTAATTTCACATATGACTGTAGTGCTTTGGGGACGTTCAAATACACACCAGGAAAGCAGTCGCCAGTCTAACCTCAGCGCCACGAGGACACAACACAATGTTTAACAAATCCCCAACCTCTCGTCTTGCCGGGGGCAGGCGGGTGCTGCAGGAGGGCTCTCCCCACCAAGCAGCCATTGCCCTCATCCCTTGCCAGCATCAAGGTGAGCAGTGGGGCCGTCCTCTGCGGCACACACTATTACATGACAATCCAACCTTTTTCATGTGAAGGAAAATAAACCTCAAAACCAAATTTAACTTCCAAGTTATTAATAGAAGCAGAGAAACTAATTTCAAACTGTCAGTGCCCTTTTAAGTACATGAAAAATAATACTATCACTTTATGCATGTGCATGTTCAGCTCACAGCAATGCAAGCTATATCATTAAGCCTCTAGGAAGAGGGCAAAAATAACCTTACTGGCTGGGCTGCATTGTCATAAATGCTCATCTTTAATAATGTAGGATCTTCTTCAGCTGAAAAGTACTCCATTCATGCTGGCAGAAAGGCAGGTGATACTGCAGCAAACTTCCAGAGACAATTGCTCATTTATCCAGGGCAGACATTTATTTTACAGGTGAATGAAATGGCATTTATTTTTTCACTAACACTAATAAGAATGGTAAAAGCCAATTGAAACGGAGCTGGTAAATGTTTGTAATAATGTTGCAAGCTGGATGCAAGAAGAGAGCAAAGACTTCCTTATGCCAACAAAACCACTTTTCTCAGCAGCTCTTATAATAGAGCAGACAGGATGATGCTTATTTCCATTTGAACAGTAGAAGAGAGTTTAGAAGAAAATTAAATTCCTGAACATTACTGTAGGCACATACAATAACAATTATTCCCTTGAACAGTAGCTGTTCAGACTGCTAGGGTATTTTTAACTAGTGCTTTAGAACTAAATGAGGAATGCCAGCGAGCAGCCATCTGAATGACAGGTTTGCTGTGCACCAAAACAACCTAACCCAGGACAAGACAGAATATATTGAAAGCTAATATATCTTGTTATATTTCTGAGATTGGTTTGCAGAGATGTAGCTACAAGTAGGGTATCAATATACCCTATCAAATATACCTCTCCAGCTCAACTTGTCTAAAAAGAAGCCTCTAATCTGTATTTACTTTTTTCCTATACAGTCTGCTAACAGTGGTGCATCTCTGTCTTTCGGAGAATTTTATCCTCTAGGCATTGGAACTTGGGGACAGAAATCAGCCGTAATGTTTCCAAATGCAGGCATGTTAAGCTGATTCACGAATTTAAAACTACTATTGCAAACAATCTTCTTATATATGCTCATTATTCATACCAGTAACAAAAACTTAAATTGCTCTAACTTAAAATATAAAAACATACTTCCTTGTCATTATTTATTCTGTAGACTTGGATGGTGAAAATTGAATCTTTTCACTTTCATTTTTGAGGAACTTTTCAATTCTTGCGTTTGCAGTATTTGGGCTACAAAGACCTAACTACAACGCTATCTCTACCTCCCCTACAGAAAAGTGCCAGTAAGGATGCAGTTCTGTTTACTGTGATTTTTTGTCTGATCTCATCTTCATTCTGTCTCAGCATTACTGTTCTTAATTCTTTTCCATTATTCCCTGTCAGTTCTTTGAGTGATTTAATTTCTCCAAATTAATTTATAGGATATTTTAACCGAAATCAAGTGCAGCAAAACAGAGTGTGGGATATATATATTCTTCTCTCTTTATTGCATGTGTATGAAGTTAATTTAATCTAAATCACAAACAGGCATTTCATGTGTTCAGATAAATGAATTTCTAGCTAGGTTTGCGAACACTTGATGCTTTTCAGTATCCTCTCTCAACCTAAGGAAGCCCGTGGAAGGGTAAGAGAAAGGACTATCTCACTTCATGGCATTTATTTAGGCATTGACACCTCTCTTCCATCAGTCAGTTGTTATCGATGCCCCCAAATTCACAACAGAACTGAGCATAGCAGTAGCGCCTGGGAACAGAAACGGCCGTAACATTGGGGAAAAAGGATTGGTGGGAACGTGTGTTATTTACTGATTTGTGTGTCACCCTGCGTTCCTCAGCAAAATGACCGCTCTTTTCTATGGGACGTTGCAATGAGGTAACACTTGGGATTCTGTGCGTGTTTTCAGGATGAGTAACAAACACGGTGATAAACTACAAACTCAAACAATCAGCTGGACGGAGCACTGCAAAGGCCAGCCCACCCACGCCGGCCGCCACAGCCGCACTCGGTGGGTCAGGGCTCTGCGCCCGCGCCTCGGCGGGCCGCTGGCGGCGGGGAGCACGTACAGAAGCCCCCGAACTCGGGGTGAGCTCCCTCTGGGGTGCCCTGCTGCGGCTGGGGCAGGCCTTCCACGGGACGCTAAGGCCCCTGGAGGCCAGGCCCGGTGCCCGTCGCCTCCCCCTCCACCGGCCCGCTGAGAGGGCTCGGGCCGGGAAGGACGAGGCCTCGGCCGGGCCGGGCCCGGGCGCCAGGCAGCGGCGCCTCGCGACCCCCTCCCCGTTGCCAGGGCGGTTGCTGGGGCGCCATGTTGGGGAGCGCGACGACCCGGAAGCGCTGCCGGGAGCGGGGTTTCCCTTCCTGCGCGGCGGGGCCGGGCCGGCCGGGTGAGGAGGCAGGAAATGGCGGCGGTGCTGCAGCAGCAGCTGCCGGGCCCTCCCGCTCCGCAGTGCCGGGCCCAGGCCGCCTAGAGCCGCCGCGACAGCGCCGGGCCCGGGCCGCAGCCACGCCGGGCCGGACTCCGAGCACTTTACATACATGAGGT